>JAFBJU010000879.1:2911458-3306890 GCA_016785305.1 Colistium nudipinnis
GGGGGGGGGGGGGGGGGGGGGGGGGGGGGGGGGGGGGGGGGGGGGGGGTGTTGGATACTGGTCGAAGGTGATAGCAGTGGTAGCAATGCAGCAGGGGATAGGGTAGAGACAGTTCGAGATAAGGATCGCTGCCACAGAAATGCTCTCTGGGCCGCTGTGAGTAATTGTTCTGTCCTCAGTAACATTAGCTGTCATGATAATGGAATATTCACAGAGATTGATACCCAGAGTAGCTGGTCTGAAAGGAAGGATCATTTAAACCACAGCACTGATCTTATAGGGCCCTGCAGGCCTACAGTTACAGTCCCCCTCCTTTTACTCTTTCTACATGGTGAATGTACAATACAGCAAGACTGCAAATAACATGCAGATTTAGATGAATTGACAAAAACACCAAGAAACGGATTCTTTGTTGCACACTTTCTAAACTTTTTTAAATACACTTTCTGGAAAATGTGACTCTAATGTGACTTGTTACCTGTAATAGAAAAAATCAATCAAATTGGAAACGGCAGTGACAACTCTTAAAAGCAGGAATAGACTGACAACAAGTAAAACATTTGACCAACAAAAAGTGTTTTAGACACTTTGCATTCCCAGCTGATAGTCAAGCTGTGACTGATAAGAAACAATCAGAGAACGTGTTTATTTCCAATAGTTTAAGGAGGTTTAAAGAGGGCTACAGCAATTCCAAAGCTGTAGCTGTTGGTTTTTGGGGCTCAAGTATATGTGTCAATGTAGCTTCATTAGACACCTAATCTGATTTATTGTCACTTGTATTTATAGGGTTTGTGGTGAGAGTAAAGGTACACATCAGCAAAACTGCAATGCAAACGTTTGATCCATTTGTTTGCTGGATGCTTTGTGATGTAAAATTCGAATGACTTGTGTATATTTCTGACCTCTGCATGTTTACTATAGGTCCAACCAGTTGGAGGACAAGATTACTCTGCTCAAAGGCCGCATAGAAGACATCAATCTACCTGTGGAGAAGGTGGACATCATCATCTCAGAATGGATGGTCAGTACATATTAACACCTGTATGTATTTTGCCCACATATATGTACTGTAGCAGTTGAGGGAATACAGGAGGAATTCATAACAAAAGGATTGAAATGTTACATATACAGATTCTTAGAGGGAGGTATTTTAAATTCTTTACTACTTTACAGAAGTCTTAAAGTATATTTTGCTACAACTTTAAACAAGTCAGTCCTGTTAAGTTTCTTAAGGTCTCTCTCCCTATCTACACATAAGGAGATCTTTAACTTAATATGCCAACATATGTGCATATACCCAAGATGTAGAGTGAGTGTGCAGAATCCAAGCTTCCAGCTGCAGTGACGCATGTTTTTAAACATGGCCCTAAAAAGGGCTCAACTCGACCATGAGCTCCTCTGAATACCAAACCAGGAAGAGCAGTCTTCCTTCACCTTGATGGCCATTTATCAGGCAGATTCTCCGTGCCGATACAGGCGCAATGGCCAAAGTTGAACGCACTGCTGAAGTCATCCTTAATTCATGAGCATCCCGTATCTGTCCCCCCTCCACCTCCTACATCCATCGTGAAACCCCAGGGTCACGAGCAGGGGTCGCCAGTCAGAGCCTGCCCATCCTCTCAGCAGGGAAATTGAAATTCGGTGGCTGACGTGCCAGTGGAACGGTGAAGGATAGGGGGCGTAATCTCTGATGACACCGGCTCACAGAGTGCTAATAAATCTAAGAATCCTCCAGTCACTTCTCATCACGGCACTGATGGCAGACATTTCTCAGAGTGGCCAGGGCTTCAGAAGCTGTCCTCCAATCTGCCTGTATAAAACGGAAAAATGACAGTGGTCAAAGGAGTACACTTCCTCACTAGTGTAAATGCTTTTAGGTTGTATTAAATTAAAATGGCTTTGTCTTATAGCCTGTCAAATTATCACAGAGAGAAAGTGGGGATTGCATTATAGTATTGATGTGCGATTTCTTATTTTGATATGCAAAACAAGATTTGTTTCTCTTCCTCAAACATTAATTTTATCTATAGATTCAGTCCCTCTTCGAATGAAACCATTCATAAAATTGTTAAAAATGAGTCCAACTTAATTTGATCATTTAAGCATTTAGTGCATTAAGATTAAGATCTATATCCAAGTTTAACATTTTAAATTCTAATGAAAACACAGGACACCGTGCTTGCATATAATCCTACATTTATGCCTGTGATTATTTAATCCTATCGACACCACCCAATTTTTTTTTCTGGTAAGCTGATACTGCAAATGCATGGAAACCAAGCATCCTCACCCCCTGCAGCTCCCATTAAAAATGTTTTTTTGGCTTTTTCCTTGAAGCAAACACAACGCAACGGTCACTGTTGTTAGCACAGGCCGTGGCTTGGTATCTAACAGTCATCAAAACAGATATGTTGCAAATATTGTAGGCAGGAGTGGAACGGGGAGTGTAAATCTTGCATCCACAGACGCAGTGCTACATCGAAATACTTTGTGACATTGATTAAGGTGTGATACCTTAACCTGACTTGCCTCTGGTTTCATCTGGCCTTGCCTCAAATACACTCAAACCCACACACCAGGACGCTTGTAAAAGCCAGAAAACAACCTAATTGGGTCAAAGCAATCGTAGGAGTGCACAAGGGGAATTCTCTAAGAATAGATTCACTTTCAGCCTTTCTTCTCTTCATAGAAGCAGAATCCCTTATATTTTCTAGGAATACAGGATTGGTTATCTGATTTAAAATGCAGTAATACATTGTTTAACGGAAAACGGAAAGTATATATATATTTTTTTATTATATTTTCAGACATCTTTGAAGATGCTGTTTTCTGCTCTCACATGGCCATTTATATCATGCAATTACGGACTGAAATTAATTACAGAATTGATGACTGTGTATGGTATGATATCATTAATAGCAGACATCAGTTGTTCTTCTTGAAGTTGTTTAGCTGACAATTAAAGTTGTTTTGTTGATGAGGAACAACGGATCTTACCTCTGATGTTCAGCTGTCCGAGTTGTTGGGTCGAGCAGACAGATGTTGTTACAGGGCCAATAGACGGGAATGTGTGATGAATGTGGTGCGCCTGTAGTGTGTCGGTGGAGAGTGGGTGCAAATGAGTGTCCGCCTTGTGTTTGAGAGACTGCCTTTAGCAGAACCACTGTCATTTCATAACTCACGACATTGATCGGTTGTCTCTCCCGGTACACCGAAAAAAACAAACAGTCCAGAGCAGATAAGAGTGTGGGGGGGCTGGGGGGACTGGGGAGCTCAGTTCCCCAAAGACTAAATAAAGATTGTCACTGCAAGATCAATCACAGGTGATGGGCCTGCAGGCTTGAGAGTTTGTAATGGCACAGTGTTGCAAAAATCTGGACATGAGCGTAGAACTGATACCTAAATTGGCTAATATACTGGCTAATATAATCTTTACTTCCGAGTTTATTCTGTAGAATGAATTTGCCAAATGAGGATACCTCAAATAGGACGACACAGTTGTATGAACCCAGGATTCTTTCATTTTCGACATGGGCAAATTTAGTGGCACCATCTAAAGTTTGCCCATTTTGGTTTGAATGAGTGTGAATGGTCCTAACCTAGCAATCCTCTAAACTTTAGATGATAAGCAGATTGTATAGCTAATGGATTGATAAATGTAATAATGTACACAACACATGTGAGATGCAAATCTAATGATGTTTTGATAGTGAGAGCAGTTTTCCCTTGATGTTGGTCCAAACCCTTATGACAGGTTTCCACATGTGTAGATCTGCGTTAAGTAATTTGCGTGCATCATTGTGGCATTTTCTCAAGCTTGGCTTGGTGATTTGAGTTGTAAAATCTCAATTAGTTTTGAACTTGTTTTTTTTCTTTATATAAGAAAAATGTTTAATAATGCGGAAAAAAACGTACCAATATCAAACTGGCTGAAGACTTTTAATAGTTTAGTGGAAATAAAAGACCTGACATTTCTTTTTAATTGAATTTGGAATATAATGGACTGATCCCACTGTTTTTTAAAAGCTGATATAGTTTAAGTATTTTGAAATATTTCGGTGCATTTAGGCAGACACATAATAGGAAACTATGAAACATCTGAACCAGCATCATTTGTAAGGCCGGTATCCTTGTATTGTGGAATGTAAGAAACTGTGTGGATGTTTAGGCAATTTCATTTAAATGTGATGGGAGCCCCGAACAAGAAAAGGTGTCAGAGAGCACTGTTCTTCTCTGTAGTTTCGACCTTAAAACAAGCTTGAGTGCAGTACGTGCATTATAAGTATACAAATATACGCACACAGAGAGGTGTCGTGTATGTTAGCGTTTTGAAGTGTTTGAATTAATAGCAGCCCTTACTCTTTAACCTCATTATCAGTGCTGGGAGCTCCACTTGCCCAAGAAGATGGTGGTCGTCATCAGTCATCCTGTCCTTCACTCCGACTGACACGCGCACGCACACGCGCACACAATAACTCTGAAGTATTTCTATTCAATCCCCAGTCATTCATAACTTACGGCTGTGTCTATTCACACAATCTGCCAGCTAAACACATCAGTGTTGGATGTTGGTACACCATGCAAATCTATTATTTACCCCTTCATGCGTAGTGAAGCATATCCACATAGTCGTATAGTCAGTCATCTTCAGGGTCATATACAAGGACCAACAGTGTTGCGCATTACAGTTATATACATTGTATTACTCAAAAAAGGCTATGTTGCATTCTCCTGTTGTGGTGGAGTTATAGCTTAACAGTGCAACATGCAGGAAAATGAGTCTGATGACCTGATGCATCCTTCAAACAGACTTCCTCATAAACCCCAAACCCATAAACCCATTTACACTGTTTCTGTGGAGAGAAAAGGTCGCCTAGTTCCCTCAAAATGACAAATAATTTAATTCAATAATGGCCTGTGAATGCTTGGACAAGCACTCTGCCAAATGTGTAGTCGTTTTTTGGTTTTACAGTTTATGTGTATATTCACAGCTATAACTTTTTATTTTGCAAAGGCAAACACGGGGAAACATAGTTTTATTTTTTATGCTGCTGTCTTCGACTTTGACCTCAAAACTCAGCGACTTTTCATGAAAAGGTGCCTTTCTCAAAATCAACGGCAAACTCGTACATTTGGAATAGCTGTGTGGCTGTATTAAATATCAGATTACCTGCTCATGACATCTACTGCTCTACTCTCCTCTTTGTTACCTGCAGCTTGTACATGTTTTACTCTAAGGCATTTAATTAGGTAGTACTTCCGTTATATATTTGTTCAATTGTATTTAGGTAAACGTGTTTGTGTCATGTAACTACAGATAAAGAGGACAAGTTCACCATCTGGAGGTCAGCAAGCACAAAAGAAAAAAAATCATCGATATACTTTTTACATACATAACTACTGTATCTTACAGCTGATGTCTGTACATGTATTTTGCCTGTGCAGTCTCCTTTGCACCAGGTAGTTTCTCTGGCCAATTTTGCATTTCTCATTACACATTTTTCAGTGAGCATAGTCTGCATCATGTTCTGCAGCATGGACCAAACCCCACTGACAGCTAAGGTCTGTACTCCTCTGATGCCGGTGTAGTCTGTATGGCACTACGAAATAAAAATTTGGATTTTGCACAAGTGCTGATATAACTTTATCCAATTTGAAAACAATGCTCTCTTCCATGTCCTAAAACAATTTACCCCCATACATGCATACATGCATTCATCGGACTGTATTTAACAGATCCTGCAAATCATGTTAACGTCCCCTCAAAGCGTAACATGTTCTTATAATCCATTTCAGAGGAGCCACTGTTTGTAATAGCCTTGCAGCTCTACTGCAAATTACTGCTCTCGCAGTATCTCCCCGTTATCTCTTATTTGCATGGATTTTAATGGAAATTAGGCTGATACTGAAACCTGCACAATATACACCCACCAAGCATTAACACACTAGAATCTATTACAGGAATGTGTGTGATATGTTAATGCTGATTTCGTATATAATCTCACCATAGACAAATATAGAGGAGGCTCATTGACGTGGTGGTGCTGCCTTCAGTATTTGATGAAGCGTGGAAGGCTACTCACAGACGCACGCACACACGTCCAGGCACTCACAATTTTCACCCATGCACACGACTCCTGTGTTTTAGCTTTTACCTTCCCCTCCCGGGTTTGGAAGTGATGATGATCTGCAGTCATTGAGGAAGACGTGTGTTGAATACAGAAGGAGGGTGGAGGTAGTGGAGGACGGAGGAAAGTGTAAACTGCTGATGTAGATTTTGAACCAAAATGCCTCTCGGTGCCTATAACTGACAGCCACTCGGTCCCCTGAGAATTGAATGGAACATGGAATCTGTAAATTGCAGCACATCAACTTTTTTTCTACCCTGCCTTTAGCAAATGTATAGTAATTATATATCTTTTTTACATTCCTTGCTAACAAATTTCGTACTTTGTACTTTGAAGAAACGGGTCAAGTTCTCGTCACCAGTAATACAGCTGGAAAAGTGTGTTCGGCATTTTTCTTGTTTTTTTGAGCGTACGTAGTGTTGTTTATGAAGCTCTGCCTATCGGGGCCCACTCAGGGGAATGTGTTTTATATGCTAATTTTGTTAATGTGTATAAGCTGCTCCAGCCCATTGTCATTAGGTTTTCATTAGTCTCTTTTATGGAAATGCACAGCCAGTATACTGCAGAGCATCGCCGGCTCCAGCCTGGCTGCCCGACAGCAAACTGAGCTGTTTCCTCACTGTAACACCTCTGCCTATCTGTGTTGCTGGGCCCACAGACAGTTCCATCGATTGGCAAAAACAGTATAACAAAAAGTGCGGTAAACAAGTCGGGTGTTGAGATTGAATCTAGTTTGTCTTTACCCTTATCTATATCGATTTGTGTTACGTGAGATAAACTGAGGAAACTGAGCTATATAACGAATTTAAATCTAAATGATAAACCCTGCAAACCTACAGAACCGCCACCAATCTGCTCTTTAAATTTAAGATAATAGTGTCCAACATGCAGATTAATCGTTGTGTACGTTGTTTTATTGTTGCATGCTGTCCATTACAATGTTGTTAAGGATTGTGATGGAGCCTCTATTTCCTTCTTTTCTCTGATTTCTCCATGAAAATTTGATTACACTCCAAAACCAAGTCTTTAATTTAGGTTTCAAGATCAGAGAGAGTCACTGTTAATTTTAATGAATCTGTCAAGGCTACATTTCAATGCTTTATACTTATATTCATATGAAGGCTGAGTGCCTCGGGGGCCCTTGCATTCATATCATCAAAACCTCATACTTGCCCCACAGAAACTTCTATATCGATCAGCCTCATTCAATCTTTACTTTGTAGTCTTTCATGTCCTGCCTTCCTCTTAGGCCACTCTGATGGCCTAGAAGGTGTTCTGTTTTTTGTTAATTAATATTGCAAATGTACAATTTTTATTTTTATTTTTTACAAAAGTGTGGTACATGCTGTTGGCAGGTTATGGAAGGCAGTGTTGCTGCAGCATTGTTGGTGATAAAAGTTAGGCGTGACTCTGCTTTCGGTCATCTCTCTCCCTCTCTCATATCCTCTTTCCTTCAAGTGAGTCAGTGTCCTGTGAAATTGGGCTCTAAATTACGAGGCCGTCGTACTCCGTGTGAGGGCTTTAAAAACGACCTTCTCCGCGGCTAAGGACATCCACTGACCAAGCAGCAGACGATCTGCGAGTCTGACTTTGGTTCAGGACCGGTCCACTGTCAACGGAGGGAATGTTTCCCTTTATCGCCTTGCCTGGTTATACCTGCTTCATCGGGGGCGTATGACAGAGATGGTGACGATATTGGAATGTGACTTAGAAATCCGAGCATTTTCCCAGTTTTTGTTGGCTGCTTGCGCTCCTCTCTTCTCTCTGATAAAAGGTTGTCTTTATTTGAATAATAAGGCCCTTATCTCACAGAATTACTACTCAGCTAGCCAGTTCATTCTCTCTTCATCACTCCACCTTCTCCTCCTCTGTGCCCATTTCCACTTTCTCTTTAGCATGAAAACATGCACACAAACAGACACACACTCCCCTCATTCACTCTTCATCTTCCGTCCTGCCTCTCACCTCTCCTTGCCCTTCTCTCCCTAATTGTTTCTATTGTGTCATCGTAGTGCAGCGTACATCCGCCAGTTCTGCAAATTAAATTAAATAACTCTGTTTCCCCAAATTCCCAAATTTTGGTCTTCCCAAAAGTACAACACATGGTATTGTATACTTTGATATCTATCTCCAGTAAGAAATAATATTTGAATGAAAAAATTATACCCATATTGAAAACTGATTGTCCTCCAGCTCTTTTTTTATCCTAAAACATAGATCCAAAAGTAAGAGCCTGTTAATGTTACAGCTTTCAAATGACTGATATGGGTCAGAAGCTATAGTAAAATGTTTTTAAGTTTTTCAGATTGGTTGGCGGGGTTGGCAGGTAGAAAAAAAAGCCGTTTGTCAGCAGTATCTGTCACTCGGGTCGAAGCCAACAAGATGTGGACAAAACTCAATTTCAGCATTAATGAAATAATACCACGGTTAATGTGCTGTCTACTGGAGCACAACAGGAGGTCAGCCCAGGGTCAAACCTTTGGATGCTGGGTGGCAGCCCACATAGGCGCATCACTCAATTCACAGTCATTGCTAATTCTCCTTTTTTTATTACTGTTTATAGTGATGTTGGATTTGAAAAAAATAATTTAATTGTCTGGCAGCTTTTGTCATGGCTTGAGCGGGCACGTTGCCAAATGAAATATCTTCTGATCAGTAAGATTTTCTCGAAGATCTTGAAATAGTAATGTGTATTTCCTCCCTTCCAGGGCTACTTCCTGCTGTTTGAGTCCATGCTGGACTCTGTCCTGTATGCCAGAGATCACTACTTGGCTGATGGCGGCTCAGGTATGTTACTCACATCTTTTTTCAAATTTGAAATCCTCCTTGAAAAACTGAGATAGCACCAAATATGTACCAGCAACATCAGGAACATTATCTCACCTGCAGTAATAATGGTTAAGAATATATAAATACTTATTTACTGTGGCATAACATACTGAAATGGAAAATGTTCTTATTTCCTCTGTGAACATGAAAATAATTATGTTTTAAAAAATTCGCAGAAATGATCAATTAAACCTCAGAACTGCCATCTCATATATCCCAAAATTGCAGTAAGTGTGTAATGCTTCACACAGGACTATGCAAGCAGCATAGACTGTTTACTTCCCTTGGTTTGTAGAATCTGAGAAAAAAACCTTTTTATGAAGGATTTTTAGTTTCTGCAATTTCATTTAGGAAAGGAGGGGTAACAAACAGCTGAGTGGGCATGGTTCGGTCGGTGGGGAGTCTGACAGACTAACGTGCAGCTGTTTTAAAGACAACATGTCTTCTTTCTGGCTGGTCTGAAGAATGGGTGAAAATGGGACAGATGCCTACAGTGGTTGAGTTTGGCTTCTGTAGTTTCACATTTTTTGCCTCAGTGGTAACTTGGCAATTATTTGTCCCCATGTCTCACTCTACAGCAGTTGATACATGACATAACTATAAAAGGAAAAAGGACAGCTAAAGATGTAGGGTAGATACTTGATATTTTAAGGAAGGTGTTTGAGTCAAAATATTGAAACCTTATGACGTATTGATATTGACCCTATGCAAAGGCTTTTTCTTCTGGGATTTGCATCTGTTGTGTTTGTGTGTATGCATCTGCTTTTTAGGCCCCCGGGTCATTCTGTCCCTGCCACTGACCATATTTAACGGCTTGTGCCAAATGCGATCCAACTCCAGGAAGGGTTCCACCAGGTTGCTTTTATTGGCTCTCGGGGAACACGAGAGAAAGGTCACACTCACCTATAGAGACGGATCTGTGAGCCGGGGAGATAGGACAGGCAAAGTTGAGACTCTAGTGAGTCAGAATGTGACGGGTCAGAGGAGACCATATGGTTTATTATGAGCCTGTAACCCAGAGGTTCCGCTCCCGCGCTGATCTCACTGGGAACACATACTACATGTTTCCATTGATTATAATCTGACCCTCCAGGATGACTTTTTATATTGTTTCAGGTCTAAAGTGAGGCATTTGTGATGTGAATGACGTTTATACTTTTAAAGTGTGGCGTGACTTAAATATTTGGATTGGTTTATTGGGTTTCTGATTTTAAAAGATTCTCTGAGAAATTGTGTAAAGGTGACTTAAAAATGATTTCATTGGAATTCATATTTTTCTTAAGGCCAGCCAGAAGGCAAGTGTCTTGCTAATTTGTTAAATTCCATTTATTTCTTGTATGTAATTGAGTATGTATGGGGCCAAGCAGTAAAATAGGTTAGTTACTTCCATATTGGTATTACCGTTTGCAGGTAAACATGCCCAAGGCAGTGTTTATGTTCAATATTTCCCCGACAGCCGGACTGCATTTATATTATTTAATGTTAATGCTGGAAAATACTGGAATTGAGTACTTCATATTCATCAACTTCTATTCTAAAACATATTTCAGATTTTAGGCCCGTGTGCACATGGCTGTGCTGAGTGGTGAGTCCAGCCGTGCAGCACTGCTGCTGTATGTGTTTTTAAGCTACATTAGAGGAGAGTTACAGCAGCTTACTCATTCTCCCCACTACATTAACCTCCCCTTCATCCTTAAACGTGTCCCTGCAAGCCTGGCACAGCACTGCATCCAGGGAAAAGGGATCTGTGTTGTCCCATGCCCCCCTCCCACACCGTCCCTTCCTCTTTCACGACCGACCAATGGGGGAGATGGAGAGAGCAAAGAAGAGGGGGGAAGTGGTGTTGAGGGGGTGGGGCATGACAAACAGGCTGTGACCAGTGAGTCGAGAAGGACGCAGATGTCAAAGCCATGAATCTGGGGACGCCCATGTACCCCCCCCCCCTCCCCCCTCCATCCAACCATCCCCTTTGGATTTCTTTTTCTCCATCCACACCACTGCAACCCCCCCTTCTTTGCCCATTCATCTCTCTGTCTTCGTTTCTTTTTCAGTGGATCTCACATACGGGCCTGTCCCGATTCTGCCCAATCAGCAGCCCCCCCCCTCACCTGGCCCTCATAATTACTCACTCGGTTCAGTAATCAGAGTATAATGAAGTGACAAATCTGCTGTTTGCCTGTGTGTGTGGGTCAATACGTGTGCGCACAATCATTAGGTGCTGTGACACGCACAGGGTCACAAGCAGGCTTAAAGCTAATAATGAGAGGCCATGAGTTGCCCGTCACTGAGCCGTCACCATCCATTCACATATTTTATGGTCCGACTTTGCGAAGGTTATGTGAGACTGCGCACTGACACCCGTGCTGAGCAAAATAAATAAAGTGTGCCCGGTGGAAGGCTTTTATTTTTTAAAGAATGAAAAGTGGCTGTGCAATAGTTTGTTGTTTGCTCCTTGGTGGAGAATGAAGAAGTTTGGCGTCAGAAACAGTCACAGCAGTTGCGACAGATTGCATTTCTCCTTATTTTTTTTCCTGAAATCTGCTCTATAAGTGAATTATGTTTAATTCAAGGTTATAATTAGGTATATTAGAGAACAATGGATACGATAGTTTGCCAAAATTGAACAGGATCAATCCCTAAAAAAATATTTCTGCCATGAGTGCAATGAATTGCTGTGATTTATTGCATAATAATAATACTATCTTGTGTATTTATTTATATGTCAAGTGCGATTCATAGTAGGCAAATGGACTGGTTGAAGATTTTTTGAAGACGTTTCACCATCAGCTAGTTAAAACTGAAGAAGCTTCTCTGATGAGAGGTGAAACGTCTTCAAGAAATCTTCAACCCGTCCAGTTGCCTACTTTGAATCGCACTTGATATTACAATGACCTGGATGACTGAGAACCTTCAGAGACATTTATTTATATGGGTTGGGTTAAAAGTTTATTTACAAATATTATAAGTAAGATATATTGTAATTTGAAAGGGTAACACTAGTGTTTTGGCCTGCAATGCTCAGGAATTTCTTACAGATTTTTTTTTTGATATCTGGTATATCGGTATAGTTCAATGGAGATTTTATTTCAACTCTCCTGCTATGATGATCTCTAACTGGGACAGACTCTTGCATTAACACTTGTAGCAGTAAGTTGTTTGTTAAATAGTAAGTTTGATATATCTGTATGAGTGTATTTTCAACTTTAGTTTAAGCCTTAGGCCCGTGTGACAGCTAATGTTACTTCACAGTAGGGATAACAATGGCTTCAAGCATCTCAGCTCTGGCTTAATCACCAAGCATATTAACTATGAACAAGAAATGAATTCAGATGTGGAGCCACGATGAAAAAGCATTAGGGCTCATGTTTAATGCTCATTTTAAAACATGGATAATGTTCATTCAATAGTGTTACGTAATACGAGGAGCTGCCTGTGCTTAGTCTTCAAAGCTGTGATAAATAAAATAGAAATGCAATTCCTCTGTGACACCCTCCATCTTTAAAAAAGAAAAATTGAGGCCCCGGTTATAGGTCAGAAAAAAATGGACAACCAAAAAATAGGCAGGATGATGTCTAGCAGCAGTCATTTTTTCAAGGTGATGGAAGTAATACTGTCAATGTGTCTTACTGTCCCAAGCTTTAGAACCTTTAAACTAAGTCACGCGATTCCCAAATTCATAAATGATTCCACCCAAAGTGGACCCTGTGTTTGTTCAAGACCACATTCATTCATTAATAATAATCAAATAATAAATAGCATGCCCTCAAAAAAACAATAAAGGGGGTAGATGACAAAAGGATGTTTGTTGCTTTTGTCGTAGTGTCTGCTTGAAGGAAGAAATAAGGTGATTTTTTTTTCCCAGCACTGCTTTGAAAAGAAAACTGGTCTAATTGAACTCGCTCCTCATAATGCACCTGCCTTGAAAATGCACCATGCTGTTCAAACATCGTTTCTGAGGACTTTTTGGTATTGTACTCTACATGGCCAAAATAATGCATACACACCTTTCCACATCCTCCTGTGCACCTTTGGTTTGACAAAGGAATATTTATTTTATTATTATTTGTTGTGCTCCTAACTTTATGGCAGCACTTTTGTTTTAACTTGCCTGTACCAAAGAGTGTGAAATAATCACTTATAATAATGTTAGGATGTCCACATTTTTTAGCCATTTAGTGTACCAAGTGTAAAGTATGAAGTATTAAACCAGGACAAAATGGTCATCAGGCCATGACTTATGCACATGTGATGGATACAGTCATTACAGCAGCCTCAGGAAATTGATGTAGAGCTCCACACCCACAAGCCCTTTTGATTAAAATTGTTGGATGGTTTGTAAGCCATTCAATTATTTGATATTAGGCATGTCTCAGCACCAAGAATCGAGGTTTGTCCACTTTTTCCTTTAGTCATGATTAATGGGCTTTGGTTATAGCAAATACATTCTTGAACGGATCTCTCAGACATGGCCATGCAGCCTTACAATAGTTTATCACACTGACACTGCATTTTAAAATGTAGTGACCTCCAGAAATTATTCACTGAGACGCATTGGTTTTGTGCTTTTATTTCTCAAAGATATGAATTGATAGAGGCCATAATGTTCAGTTCAGGTTCACTTAAAAGGTATTGTCAACACATTCTTACAGCAGATTTTCCTGTGTGGGTCCTGATGTGCAGAATGTTTTGCATAAGAGGTTAAAAATGTAAAGTTTTGCTCCTTTTGTTTCTCCACAGTCTATCCAGATCTGTGTAATATCAGCCTGTCAGCACTGGGGGACACACAGAAGCACCAAGACCACATTGCATTCTGGAATGATGTGTACGGTTTCAACATGGCGTGCATGAAGAATGCAGTGGTGCCCGAGGCTATGGTAGAAGTGGTGAAAGCAAATACCCTCATGTCTGAGCCTGCAGTCATACAGGTAAACATGATCATATGTTGATGCAACAAATACATATTGGTATCCTGTGACAGTTTAAACCTTTAATTGGTTGGGTTTATCAATAGTAGGGTCCAAAATAATAAATGCAAGGAGGTGACTTCTCTCCATAACCTGACATGATTTACTGAATGTTTTATGCAACAAGTCCAGGAGTTTTTTTCCTTTAGCTTATATTTTGGGGACACAAGCATCACATTTTGCTTTTTAAAGTTTGAAACTGCAGTTTACAATTGACAGTTAAACTGCAACGGCAGGTGAAGACCTTCTTTGACAGCACTTGTTGCTTGAAGCTTACATATGGATCACAGTCAGCCATTGGGATGAGCAAATGATATCTGATCATTTATACCTGTATCAGATGGATGTACAAGAAAAACCACGCCCACCACTAAAAGAAGCAGTAGAGTTTTCAGAGGGCCAAGCTGGGAGGGTTTAGACAGAAAGGTAGAGAAGGAATTAGCTGTGGAGGGAGAGATGGGGCCCTAAGGGGTGTGTTTGTGTGTGTGTGCGTGTGTGGAGGGGGGGTGTGAATGTGTGTACGTGTGTTTGTGTGTATAACTTGCAGTGATGCTGTAGCACTGGGTGATTGATCTATCTAATCCTTGTTTAAGTTCCTCTTAAAGAAACTTCATTACTCTCAGCCTCCCGTGGATAGAGCAGTTTTCACTGAGCTGATGGGAGCGCACACACATTGTGCCAAGATAAACCAAACACACACACATCCACACGCATTCCAACATCTAAGAACATAGATACCGCCTCCGAATCCTTCTTTCGAGAAGAACTTCCCATTTTGTGTATTTCTGCCAGTTGGGCTTTTTTGCTAAGTAGCATGTCCTCCACCCATCTGTGGATGTGATGAATGAGGGGAGCGCTTGATATAATGGAATTTGAATCCTCTAATCGATAGTTTCTCCCCTCCAGTGACAAATAGACAGCCCCTCTGCCCAAATTACATGGACTCTCATCTATTGCCGCTCGCCGATACGATCCAATAACATTCCATTAAGGCTGGCTGCTATTCCGTAAAATTGAGAGCCCTTTCGCTGAATTATAAATTCCTGCAAAACAGATGAGCTTTTTTTCACATGGAGAACAGACATTGTTTCACTTGAGTGATGCTTAACTCGCCTTCAACTGAAGCAGCTGTAAACCTGCCTTGTTCAGAGTCATAACTTTTAACACTTTAGGAAGTAGTTATGCATGTTTATTTGCATGAATACCTTCTTCCTATTAAGGTTTATATCAGTTTTTATCCTAAATCTCTATTCTCAGTGCTGAGACATGGGCCACGCTAAATTACTAGGGACAAATCCCATTAACACCTCCAATGCAGTGATTGAAACTGCTTCTCTCCGGTGAGGCATCTGATGTCAATCGTGTTAATGATGATGCAAAGGGTTTGATATCCCACGGACGTACTGTTATCTGTGTTTCTATGTGCCAACATCAAAACCTTTGTGTTACAGAATAAACAATGCAGAAAAAGGCTTTGGCGGCGTAGCAACCTGAAACAACGTATGACTACGCTTAACTGAGAGACATTCTTTCGTATATGCTTTAAAGTCCAGCTAAAACAACACAGGTTGTTAAAATTCCTGCGACAGCCTGAAAATGTAAAACATATGCAATTTTTCACAAGTGAGCAATAGCCAATTTGTAAAATATGCACAAAAAGACTAACACACTCTGGGTGAGCTTATTACTTGTATGTATTTAATCGTACCATCAGTATTCAAGTTTATTTGAAGTTCTCCCTTATGATGTGTGTTTGATTTTCAACAGACGATCGACTGTAACAGAGTGTGCCTGTCGGAGTTGGAGTTTGCATCCAATTTCTGCTTGAAGATAGCAAACACTACAGACTGCACTGTAAGTATCGCTCAGACACTCCCACTTAAGCTGTTTTCAGAAAATGGCCTGAAAATTGACGCCGGTAATTTTTTTGCCGCTCGTATATAAATTATGAAGAAGGACAAATACACAAGATCTTTAGTGCAAATGAGAATTCATTGGTTTACATTTTTACGTCTTAAACTTACATTAAGAAGAAAAAGGTTTAGCAAATATTTGTATTCTGTCACTGTTGACTTTGCTTCAGCTCTATTTTAGTCGCATTAGGGGCAGGTAGCAAAAAAAAATGACCTCGTGTCATCTGTCATTTATCAGTGATATTGTGTGAAGGGAGACCGGACAGTGCAAACAGAAAAAATCAGTCAGGTCCTGTTGATGGATCATGCTTCTGCAATTGAGCGGCTGTCTGTCAGTTATGTATTTAATAGAGTTTCAAATTGAATGGGAGCAAGAGAGATAATATGACTTTGAAGTACATGTCATACAACATGGTGAATGTCCACAGCCTGCTTGCCCTGTCAGTCTCTCAAACACAAAAACATGCCTGTTACTTGTTATTCCCTATGTTTCAGCCCTGCACATACACCACTCACGTGTCTTTACAAAAGACAATAATAACCGTTTATCCTCAAAGGACTCCAGGCTGAATCTTTGGGTTGAGGCGTGTGGGTGGCCTTGACCAATGACCAAACGCAGCTCATAATTGAGGTGCGTGTCCTCAGTAAGGTTCAACCACAGTCACCTAAGCGAGGAGGTTTAAGAGTTTATTCGATGAGATCCTGAGAGCCAGCTCTACCATCAGGCAGTTGTCGACTCCAGCCGCACTAGTGAGAGCACTGTCTCGCCGTGCTGTGAGAAGTGATGTGATCTGTAAAAAAAACAAAAAAACTGCTGCACTGTCTGGTGTGTTGTTTTAATGGATAATCAATAGGTGGTTATTATCTGGCCTGTGCTCCCTGGGAAAGGCCGGTGGATTCATTTAATGGGATTTGTAAACATCCTCTCATTTTTCCTGTCTTCTCTGCTCTGTAATTGAAAGCAACCAACAACCAGTTTTCTATTCCTGGGGTATAAGTCCAGTCTTGTAAGAGGTACACTGCAGAAAAAAGAAAAGAAAAAATGATGATGGCATCATGTGGTACGGTGGTGGATTCTTTTTTTCATATTTTGTATTTTTCTGGCCCACAATTGCATTTTAAGGCAATTAATGCTTCGGATCAACCTATGCTGATGTGATGATTTGCTAATACACAGATATTTTTTTACTTTTTTTGGCGTTAAAAAAAATGCAGGTATTCTGTGGAGAATGTATCGCGTCTAGACACAGCCTGTTTCTTCTGGGTTTAAGAGAGGGATTATTGACGTGCAGGAGTAGGGTGATTCTGCTCTGCAGTCAGCCTCAGCCGCAGCTCCCCAGTAGTTGAGGTTAACATGAGTGAAGGGTAAACTGGTCCTGGACCAGTGCTCGGGGGATCAGTGGGGAAGAGTGCCTGCTGGTCTCCTCCAGTGACGGAGCGGCTGCTTTTGTTCTCCTGTCGACAGTCCATTCATCAGCTCGGGCTGCCTAACCTTGCATTAAATGAACAGCACAACCCCTGCGTCTGTGCCGTTCATGCACAAGACGAATCCTCCTCGCTCTTGCTTTATTTTATCCCTCCTCTCCTCGCCTCCCTTTTACATCTCACACGCTCTGTGCCTCGTATATATATATATATATATATATACATATACTGTATATAGTGTGCCTGCCTTTTTCAAACTGCAATGCTGCATACAGAATACAGTGCATTCACAATGGCAATGGAAAAAAGCGGAGTTTTAGAAACGTTTGTAAATTAAAAAGAGAAAAATATGGCATAAATATTCCGACACTTTGCCATGACTTTGAAATTTAGCTCAAGTGCCTCCACTTCTTCTTGAAGATGTTTCTTGTCACCTTGACTGCTGTCTGCCTTTGGTCAACCCCATTTATTGTACTTGGTTTGGAAAGGTACACATAGGGTCTCGCGGCATGCAATGCATGCTAGAGCTAAAACCAAGTCTCACGAATTGTGTCAGTGGAAGGTTTGAATACTTAAGTCAGTGTGATATTTAAACCTTTCCTTTAAATACATTTCTAAAATTATTGTTTTACTTTTGTAATTATGCATACTTTTTTGCAACATAGGGCTGAAACAAAGTAAAGGGATCTGAAAACAGCTGCTGAATCTTTTATTACAACTCTTAAATCTTCTGGACATCTATATCCTTACCCCTTTTTTTGCCTCACAGTTCTATGATCATCAATTTACCTAAGCTGTAATACAGGTTGCAAAAATCCCTCAAACCCTCAGAGGTGCTGAAAATGATGTATTCTGATGGCCATGGCAGGAGAGAATAAGTTTCTGTCTGTTATTAATTTGAACATGTCTCCCAGCTGCTGACGTAGCTACTGTAGCGCTGCAGGGAAAAAAAGGTCTCTGCAATCCATCTCTAACCTACTTTCCATCAACTTTAAATTGTGGTAGGGGGTGGGGGTACTCATCAAATTCAAGGACGTTTTTCAGCATATAAAGAAGAGGATTGTTAATGGGAAAACATTTTCAATCTTTATCTTTCGAGCTGCGATATCATTTGGCTGTCAACAAGAAATATTTTCGCTGTCTATTTGCAGTTTATTAATAACAAATGCTTGGCATAATGATGTGTCAACTTCCTCGGAGTTGAAGAGGAACTGTGTGGTCAAATTTCTGGCACTACATATTTCTAGCGTTACGATTGACATGTGCTTTTCATTGCCAAATCCTATTTAACGTTGGTGGATTTGGTTCACATTAGTTCTGGTCATATCAAAGCATGTGGTATCTGGAAATACCACATTATCATAACATTGGTTGAGGAGAGCCTCATTAACCACAGAAACCAAAGAACCACTAAATAAGCTTACATTTAATCTCACTAAACGAGATGTAAATTAAATAACAAATACATTTGATGTTCAAGTATGCATAAGTTAATGTAAAAGTTAATGAAAGCTCATGCAGTCCCGTTGATCAAAGTGTTATCACAGTTTAGTAAGTAAAATTATGGGGTATTGTTTGGAGAAAGATAAGAAACACAACAATACAGACGAGCCGAAGGCCCCTATTATAGCAACAAGTCAATCAATCATTTCAAAATACTAATCATTTCTGTATTGTAAATATTTATTTTATTGTCGTTTGCAACTATTCTTATTTTTAGAGAGGCTAACATTTGGATTTTCAGGAGCTGTGATGTTGTAACCAACAAAATTAAAACGTTTTTTTTATTTTTTTATTTTTTTTATAAATAATGGAAAAAAATGAATGTTTCCATGATATTCAAAATCTTAGAGCTGCACCTATGGTAACAAAGCAAACGTCAAGCAAAAAATGACATGGTGGGGGCTTCACTCTTTCCCTCACCTGACTGGCTCCCACACGCTCCCTTGCAGAGATTTTCTTTTCCTCTTCAACCTTGTCATTTTATGACGAAAAGACTAGATAAAACCAAACTACATAGTATACAAGCCTCGGACAGAGCCCCCTCATAAAGCAGGATTTGGTGCAGGAAATCTGCTTTATGTGTTTTTTTGTCTTTACGGTTTGACTTGATTTGTTTCCCAAATCTCTCGACAATAGGTGGTTAAAAAGTTATCTTGACCAATAGTAATAAAATAAAAATCTCCCAGCACGAACGCAACCATGCTCAGTGTTTCTTATAACTAATTACTACAAAACACCACAACGGAGCTCTGTGGTGCAGATAATCACGGTTAGTTTGACTCTGGACCTCTGGACCTTCTCCAACTGTTACCGTACAGATGCTTGTCAGAGAGGGATCACGCTTGACGAACAGTGATGGGATGCTCTCTGCGGCCGAGGCCGATTCCTACTCCACCTCACAGAGGGAAGCGGTTGGGCCAAGAAGCAGGTAGAGACACTGAAGGTGGAGGGAAGGTGGGGGGGGGGTCACACCAACCCGCCTGTGATCGTGGTCGCGCTTGAAGCCTCCACGCCTGGATAAACCCCATCAAAAGTGCATTAGCCCTCTTCTCTCCCATCCCCACCCACCTTCCCCCCATTGCCCCTCCCACTCCCTCCCCTTAACTTCCCCCGTTGGTCGCATAATAGTATCTGGCCCGGCCACGCGGCTCGCTGACACACAGCCAGGCGAAAGGGGAGCGATGATGAATTGCTCCCTGTTGGTGTTATCCATGATGATAATTATTAATTTTCCCAGTGCTCCTCCCAGAGAAGGGGGGCCAGAGAGCTGCAGTGCTGCGGAGCCTCCTCCGTGGGCCGTCAGGAAGCCCACTGTCATCATTTATCGCGGACAGAGCCGGGGCCCCAAGGCTAAACGCTGATGAAAATGAAAAGAGCTCATTTTAATTTGTCCTGTTTTGGTTTTTTTTTATGGGTGTGTGTGCCTCTGTCTCTCCTGCTTCCTTTATCCCCTCCCTCCCTTTCCTCCCCATTGGCTGGCGTACAGAGGCACTAATCTTTTTGGCTTTACACAAGTTCCCATGCACAACATAATAGCAGTGGGTGAGTAAATTTAGTACAAAAATGATGGAACACAAAATGTGTGAACATTAAACATTTTGGATAGAAACATGACACAAAGCTATATTAAAATAGTTTTTTTTATTTAATTTGTTTATTGTTCTCCTGGGAGCATAACAAATAAAACAGTTTTCACTTCCCAGCTAGAGTTAAAGTTTGGATCTTTTTCTGTTTGCTCTATCATTTTCTTGGGTGTCGTAAAAGCTATCGTCAAGTCTTTTTTTTTTAGAGGCCCCAAGAAGTTTGATAAACTCTTCCCCCAGCCCAGTTGTATTAAAAGCCTTTTTTCCAGTTTATATCGGGTGTGAATCATAAAGGTTTTTATTGTTTAATCGGAACACTCTCACATCTTTTGCTTTTTCGTGTGTGTGTGGTCATACTTTGTTTTATTTTTGTATCAGTATTTGAAATGGTCAAGGAGGTGCAGAGCTTCTCCAGTGTTTTTTTTTGTGTGTTTGCAAGTTTCACTCAGCGGCCTAATTTCTAATTGCCCCAGCTCACTCTGGTGTGAAAGTTGCTCAGTGCAGAAGTGACAATCAATCTCGCTTACGAGGCTTTGTCATCGACGAGGCGCGATGAGGGTGATCTCTGCCTCGTCGGCTGAGAGAGGTGAATCCGCTCTTCCTGGCGAGTAATTACGACTAATTTCCCAATTACCTCGGCACCGAGCGTCTCTGTAACGTTCATTAAAAGCCATAATTGCATTGGGGTGACATGTTCTTTTATCCTCTTTGGGTTCTTTTCTGGGGCTTTAGCTGTGAGTTAGCAGTGCCGCCCCCGCCTGTTTTGAGTCAATGAAGGTTGATTGAAGCCTCTGTGTGGGGAGTGTGCTGAACATGGCTTCTGATGGCATCATGATTACCAAGTCTACGTGTGTGTCTGTGTATGTTTGTGTATGTGTAGAGTGCATAGGTACAGTAAACAGTATAACTCTTGGCCAGTTTGACTAGAAAACATAATTTTGGGTTACAGTAGATGTGAGAAGATGGTACTGTTTGACATCTCCCAAGATATTCAAAACAATGATTTAAATAAAAAAAACCTGCTCCCCGACTTAGAGCCACTGTCCCTCTCTTGATTCTTCCAGGCCTTTTCAACTTTGCACTGCATGCGTTCATGTTTTTGCCGCTGTTCTTTCCTCCTCTTCTCTCTTGTCCCTCCGTGTTCACCCTTCTCACTCTCTTGCATTGATTTGGCTCTTCTTTGTCTCGGAGAGCTGGCCTCCAAGTTGTCAGCTGCGTCAGGATTAAAAGCTATTAGTTCTGCATCATTGCCACTACAAGTGCGCTCCTGAGATTGATAGAGTGCCTCTCTCCCTCCAGTGGGGGGGTGGGTGGGGGGGAGGAAGGGAAACAAGCCTGGGGGATGGTTTTTACCCCACATAGCTGACATCGGTCACCTACAGGCGCTTGGGCCCTTTGACTTCCCTCACTTTGTTTTAGATGTGAATTGGTTTTCACTCAGATGCGTTCAGGCACTGCAAATCAGCAGACCGACAGACAGCGTATTTGAAAAGAGAGACTACATTTCCCTGCAGGCTTTCAATTGGAAGGAAAGGAAGATTTTCATTCCTGTTTGTGGTCACATCTAAGACCTAAAAAAGGCCTACAAGAAACTTGTTTATTCTATCATTGAGCAAAATCACATTTGTGTTTATTTTCCTCTGATCTGATTTCATATGGCGGCAATAATGTCACCAAAAAAAAGCCACCTACCTAATTTCATGTACCAAGCTGTTTTTTTTTATTATTGTCAGCAAAATGGCCTCGAAAGTTGTCGGTGGCTACCTCATAATTTATTTCTTTGGTCGGGTGACAAGTCTCCCAGATGAGGTGAGCGCGTGGGACATATTGATGAATCAGCCCTAAATCATACGCTGAGTTGATATTGAGTGGAAGATTTTGGGGGTAATAGAGTGCAGGCTCTATACACCGTCTGTTACAAGGTGGCTCACAAACACGCACGCACAAATGACATGCTAAGCATGCCAGGAGTAAGAATATGTATAGTATATGCGTCTCCTTAAAGGCAAATCCTTTTTATTTATTATCCTAAATTTCCTCATTGGAAAACATAACATAACTCAAAAGGAAAATATTCACCAGCCTACCGCAGCTAATTTTGCTCATTAAAACCCAGTTCTGCATGTCACCGCTGCAGTGTCGTCAGACAAATCCGGGGTTTATTGTACATATGTCATATTCTAACACACCCCTCGTATTTCATTGCAGGCAATTGTCGGCTACTTTGACATTTTCTTTGACAAAGGCTGCAGCAACAAGGTAAGCGGCAGCGACGGCCAAGCCATTTAACAGAAACTCAATTACGTTCACGCTTTAGCATGTTCCTCCTCCCAGAGGCGTTGGCTGGCAATCGACAGGCGTCCTAGTCCACTGCTGATATAAGCACTTACCCAGCAGAGCCAGCGAGTCGGAACAGCCGAGGCCAAGCTCGATGGGCAACACACACATGCCTTTTGATTCCAATTCCTGTTGTACCAGAGAATCAAACTGCATTCTCGGGATGGTCCTGAACATTGCCATGTATCATAAATACAGTGCAGATAAGTGTTATTTATAGTTAAGACCAAACTAATAATGATTGTGTAAAAGACTGTAATGGAAACCATGAACTATCGGATCGTTTCCTATTTTAAGACAGGGGTCCTTCCTGGGTTATTACGTAACTCGAAGCTTTGTCCTTGATCTTTACCATTACTGTTTTTTATGGACCTACTTTAAACATGAGTGTAAACACCATGGTTTCTAATAGGCTTGTATTAAAAAAAAAAAAAAAAAAATCAGTTCAAATTAATGATATGTATACTGTATCGTTAATCATGTGTTTGCTTGTGTTAAGACAGTATTATTAACACTGTTTTTGCACTCATTATCGCACCAGGTGATGTTCTCCACAGGTCCTCAAGCCATAAAGACGCACTGGAAACAGACCGTTTTCCTCCTGGAGAAGCCCATTCCTCTCAAAGCAGGTCAGTGGTTTTAGTTAAGTTAATTGTTATCAGGTAGCTTATGCCCAGGCCAAGAGGTGTGTACATGTGTAGTCGAGTTCAGTTTTTGTGGTGCATTTCGCTTTGCGTTCTCGCTTCAGTCTGACTTCCTCCTGAGGGCGTCGGTGGTGTGTCCTAGCGCGCTGCGGCAGGTAATCTGTCTGCGGTGAAGATGCAGTCAGGCTGGTTGACAGCCGTCATCTGTCACCTGCATAGACAGTGAGGGATCAAAACAAATTGCATTCAGCAATCACAGACAACATGTAAAACTTCATCTGATAGGCCTCTGAATCATGACATGTTACAAGAGGAGCGCTATGTAAATGACCAGGGAAATATTTATAGATTCAGCGATTATTAACTGACTCACCTTGGGGTGCAGCTCGTTGTTCTCACACAAACTTAACAAACATGACATAGCTTTTGTGAAGTTCACCTTACCGATGCCGGTCTATAATTAAAATGTCAACTATAATTGTATAGTAACTTGAGCATGAATATATTTGTTGCTGTTCAAGTCAAAGAGTGCGCGCATGTATATCAGGGCTCTTACGCTTAAGAGAATCAGCTGTATGTGACTTATACACTACAAACTTGCTGGTAAAGTGGGCTTCTAAGTTGTAGCATATGGAAGACAATGTAATATTACAATAATTGTGTTCTGATATAGACATATTTCACTGTATCTGGGAATGTGCACGTTCTAAAATCATCAGTAGATTTCTCCATGTTCGTATGACCATGTGAGAACATCTAAGTTGATTATTCTAATCATTAGCAATAAAGAAAGGCCCCTTGTAAAATGTAACATAGGTTTTTTTTCTGGCTTGATCCGTAGCTTATGGCGTTGAGATATATCAGATATGACCATAGCTCAGTCCTCTCCACTTGTGCTATTGCTCCACAAAGATTGAGCATTTACCATCGTCCTGGTTTTTGAGCAGAACCCTCGGTAAGCGCTAAATGCTTGCGTTACAAAATACGAGACAAATGTCTATTATTGGTTCATTTGTTATGAATCATTGGTCCGAGCAAATGTCGTGGATTTTTTGAAAAGCTTTTCTACATGACCCGTGGTTTTATTTGTTCCTGTTACTGCTGTTAGCACTGTCCCACTGTTCCCTTTATCATAATGGGAATCGTGTATGTGTCTGCTGATGTGGGGATGGATCATCCTCGGGGCCGGATGTCCCCTCACTGACTGGATATCAGATAGTGGCTATTGTAATAAACGACCTGCGGAGGCGTGCGGGCGCTTGATGTCTGGCGAACCCTACCCGTGCTCAGCCTGTGCCGGGTGACTGCCGGGCACGATAAGAGCGCCAAATCCTCTGACGCTGCTCAAACGCTATCTCAGGCCTCGCACTACGCTGAGTCAGATAAACACAACAGAAACTCAGCACAGGGACACGGAACGTACTTACTTTACCCCCCTTATTGGTTCTAAGTGTATTTTATAC
The DNA here is from genome assembly GCA_016785305.1 of Colistium nudipinnis. Lineage (NCBI taxonomy): Eukaryota > Metazoa > Chordata > Actinopteri > Pleuronectiformes > Rhombosoleidae > Colistium > Colistium nudipinnis. The sequence goes on from JAFBJU010000879.1 coordinate 2,936,248, forward strand.
ATATTTCAGGGTCCTGAATGTGTTGTAAGTACTTTAACTCAAAAGAGTTTATTTCCTCACTTTTAACCACCACTTAGTTGAAATTCGGCCGATGAAATTATCTACAATGTAGGATAGTTCACTATGAGTGTTCTTGGGTCTCACAGGGACGTTTGTCCCATGCTGAACTTCCATTTGAAGAGAAGGAATATTCAAATGTAATTTGCAGATTCCCATGGCATTTACTGAGCACATTTGTGCCTCATGCTCCTGTGAAGCTGAACCCTTTTCACTTTGGTAACTTCATTAGTGCTGGTTTAAGGCAGCACCGGAGTTTGAATGTTTTCTTAGTTTGTGTGGGTCGACAGGATGACTGCTAGACATTTGGTAAGGCATTTAGAGTTTAAAAGCACTGCGACCCCTTTTGAAATCACTACTCTGATCTTTGCTGTGTAATAATCATGGCTGCCTCCAGAGGCCACTGGATCAGTCTTTAAACTTGACACATTCTGTTTTTGCCTCTCTGCCTTCTTTACCTCATCTCCGACTCACTCTGGGCTGTTGGCATTATATGACAGCCTTAACCAAGACACACTCATGTTTGTGTTCTAACTCTTGAATCACTCTTGACCGTGTGTGTATGATAGATAAAGGGTGTTCGTGTGAACGGGTAGATGGCAAAGCTGTAGTGTAAAGCGATTTCAGTGGTCTTTCAACACTAGAAAAGTGCTACAGTATATAAATACAGAGCATTTGCAGGCTGAGCTCCAAAAGAGGCAGTTCCTATCAAGCTGAGTTTAGCTTAAACTCATGCATGACTCTGGCTGCGCGCTGCTGTATAGGTGAGCGGCACAGGAAGAGCTAAAAACGTGAGGAGGCACAAAGAGGCAGGAGTGAGAGAGCGAACGGCAGGTTATTGATGCGCCTGCTCTACACTGGCACGCTGATGGTCCTCTCCCTCCTCCAGGGGCCGTAAACCAAAAATGGACTTTTTAACAGCATTTACTGGCTGCGTGCTATGCTCCTATGGTGCACTTTACAACACACACCACACACTCAAACTCACAAGAGATCTTCTAGCACACTTCAGTACTAAACTTCCCTCTGGCTTTACGAGGAAACTTCCTAAAGTCACCTTGGAGATGAGTAAAACTCTCTCTCCCCTTCTCTCTCTCTCTCACACACACACATACAGAGTGGTTTTTCCTCCTAAGTGTTGACTGAGGACCTACAGCTCTGATTGGCTGCAAAGATGGCCGGGCACAAACATCCAGTGGTTTGGTTTAATGCCGACTGTCTGCGGTGATTTATCGTGGCAGAGAGCGAATCCTATTTGATATGTTTGTACGAGTGAAGCAGTAATTAACTCTTCTATGGGGAGGTGCTGGGGGAAGAGGGAGAACGCACGCAGCAGGCTGGAACAAAACATCCCCGCAAATCCTCCCGCCTGGCAGCGTAATAAATTAAACAGCGCATCATTTGTCATGCTTGGGTGTGTTTGTGTAGCTCCAGTATTGTAGAGGAGGGTCCTCTTTCACAGTTTTACCTACTTAATGTTTGTCAGAGGAAGGAGGTCACACTTTTTTTAGTCCCTTGATCCTCTGGGGTAGGTGGTGCCCTGGTTACCTGCGTCTCTGCCGGCACTTTCATTGGATGGTCAGGGGCTCATTGTTTCCACCCACTTTCATGACTCCTCTCCTCTGTCCTGTGTACTGCTGTAGCTCTTCACATCTTTGTCCCGCCCTCATCTGCCCAGGCTCACTGAACGCTCATTTGAACTCCCAAGGTCCTTGAACTGTCCAACAGTAGCGGAGGAGCCGAGCTTCGAGTTTTTCAGGGCCATTAATCCCCACATGGGTAGGTGACGTGCTTATAGGATGGTGTTTGGAAAATACGGCCAACCGGCCCGACCTCTGCACTCTGCCCTGAGCAGGAAAGACCTGGGAAATAAAAACTGCCCTCAATAAAAATTAATTGAGGGCAAATTGGAATAGGGAGGATGCCAACGGCATGAGGCTGTAATGTGGCCGTGAGCATCACTGCAGTGTTGCAGATGGGGTCTAATCTTGAAATCTCCTATGTGAGGACAGTGGGATCCCGTAGGGGTCAATGTTTTAGATATCCAACTTTGGAGAATGGCTATGCCTTTCACATGGACATAAACAAACACACAAGTGGGCTTTTTCCATATCACTTAAACTGAAATAGATGATCCTTAGTCAACTCTCGCCCTCACTGTATGGAGCTGCAGGTACTGAGAGCCAAATGGTTTAGCCGTAAATGTAAATGACGACAGTTTAAAGGAATCACTAATGCGAGCAGAGGGTGTTTCCAGGGTAATTTCATGGACAGAACCCGTGTTGGGCCGAGCTTGGGGTGTTCCTGTGCTTAATGACACTGGCATGTTGATGTACGACATCGTGGTGAAAGCCTCGCTCCGCTCCCCGACTCATTTCCACACATGGTTTACCCGTTCTCGCAGCGTCTGAGCAGCCGGTTCACTGAAGCCACCGAGGCCCTCTTCAGCAGGGACTCTGACTATATCTGAGCATCTATAGTCGCCCCACGACTGAGCAGATACTTTGCCTGTGGGTGTTTGTAGGTTCCAATACTCCAATCAGAAACATTAGGGATTCGTTTGACAGTTTGGTTGCAGTTATGTTTTGTGTTTTGTCCCAAGCCTCTCTCTCTGTCAGTTTTATTTGAACAAAATGTTACCAAAGGCCAAGCAATTATTCCTTTGACCTTTTTTCAACCTGACTTCAGTTTAACTGCAGCCATCCAAGGCCTCCCTGAGCAGCAGGCTCTGTTGCTGTCACAGGATCACAGCTAATTCAAAAGTATCTCATTTTCTGGATGGATAATTTTTTTTGCACCCCTTTTTTTTTTTTTTTTTTTTTACAACCCTCGGAAAGTTTTCAACTATGTCTCTTGACGTTTTTGCATATTTACTGAAAAAAACGACATTTGTCATTTACCAAAGTAGTCCCTTGCTATTGTGATCAGGTACCTCCCACTTAGAAATTAATAATAATTGGAACTTAATGACATTCAAGCTATGGAAATGTAAATCATTCTGAAATATGTTCCAAGCTGAAAAGTTCTAGCAACGCCCTGTAGCATGCTGTGGAGAAGACACTTGAATTGTTTAATTCCTACTTTCCTTCTGTTGCTGCAGCCAAATACTTATACTTATACTTAAATCACAGAGAGAATCTGTGGATAGGCCTCAGGGTAGCATCCAATCTGACAGAGATTGCCTAAATCCTTGTGTGCAAAGCTTGTACAGACTTACTGAAGATGACGCAAAGGTTTGATTGCGGTCAAACAGACTTTTGGAAATTGCATATTTATATATTTCTATTTTAAATTGGAAAATAGCTTCTCTTATTATGCATGATGATATATATACTGTCATCAGTATATATTCCATAATGCATTAAAAGAAAAAAAAATACTTTGTCCATTTATAATCAGATTTATAACACGATCAAGTATGTAATCGCAGTGGATTTCAATCTTTAAAAAATGTTGTTTTTTTCAGATTTAGATATTTTAGTTTTGGTTTTGGTTCATGTGTGTTTAGGTGACCCTTTGTCTTATAGTTGAGTTGTCTTGCATCTGTGCTGTTGACCATTGGCACAGTTCATTGAGTTTGTGATGGAGTGGGGGGCAGAACAGTGTCTTTTAGTTGCTTTTTACAGACTGCGTGCTTTTCCAGCCGTGTCAACAATTGAGTTGGCTATAGTGACAACCTGCTGTTCAAGGATCTCCCACAGATCTATTTGTAGTGTGGTTACAGGACCAAGTGTTGATGGAGGTATGTGTTTTTGGAGCAATTTCTACTTCTCAGAGGATTTCTGCTATCTGAAAGCCTAAGAATTTATAAAGAGGTACAACCAATAACTTTTTTATGTTTTAAAATGTAATTCATGTAGTCTGTTAAATCAAGTGTGGCTTTGATTATACAGCACACATCTGTTACCGTCCTTTAACTTTTTTAATGCTGCCGCAACACCTGTGTAGGTCTGTCACATTCAGTTGAAAATCCTTCATACATTTAAGGTCCCTAATTACACTCAAGTCATTCTGAGGTCCAGCTATTACTTATTGGGCAACGGTTCCAATGTCCAATATCCGGATGTCTGCCACATCAAACGTAGAGTTGTGCATATTAGGGCATGTAGGGTTGTTGGCTTTAAATGCTGTATAACTGCTGTATATACTTTGTAACATTTATACTGTTGAGTGATCATATGTAATTTCAGGTGTAATTTACTGTTTGGAAGATGTTCTCCTATATTCAACAAAGGCCCATTATATAAAGCACCCACAAGTCTGTTTGGTTTCTCTGGAATCTTTCTGTGTGATGTTAGTTCTGCTCCGTGCGTGCTCTGCGACCATGTCGGCCGTGTTTGCAGCTTTGTGACAGCAGCGTTGCCATGGTTACAAGTGAGACTTGACAGCAGCAGCGATAGCAGGCCCCCTCTTTACCAGAGAAATCCCTGTAATCAGCAAATTTTCCCTCCTCGTCCTCTGCTAACCTCCAGGAGGAGCGTATGGCACACAGAGAAAGGGGGGGAGGGAGGAAGGGGGGCGGGGGGCGGCGCATGTTGTGGCATGCGATGTGGGTAAACACTGATTTACCTCCAGCAGCCAAACATGAGGATAATCAGTGATTATGCATCATATTCATCAGAGTCTTCTCCCGGTTGCTCGTGCGTAATGCTGTAAATGCACTTCCTCGTCGCCACAATCTTCAGATTTCATTGGTGTGATCATACATGTACACACCAGCGCGCAGTCTTACTTATTTACATACATTAAACCGTGTTCCCTTTTCACACATCATCATTTCTATAAGCACCAGTGCGTTGCCGCCCATGCTGCAGAGGCCTGAGCTCAGCAGCTCTGCACTGCTGCAGGGCATCAGAATGATTTCTGTTCATTTGCAGTTATTCCCCTCTTTATGAACACACTGATCAATGTCTTACTCATTGAAATAGTTTTTGGAATCCAATGTGAAGGGCAGAGATTTGGCAGTTATGACTGTGGTGTGCTCTGGGTTTTTATCTGGAGCGAATCAAATACGAGACAGTTTTATTTACGTTAACTTTCTCCAAGGGGAACCAAACACCCACTGAATATAAAGTGTGTGGCAAACACAACTGTACATGTTAACTGAATTTGTCACTCCACTGTTGTGGTAGGTGACTTGTTTGTCGTTTATTGTTGGTCAAGCTGAAATGACCTGCACAATGCCGTCCTGTTTACAAAATGGATATAAGTCAGCAGTGGGGGAAAAATCCCGAAACGCCTGTTTGAGCCCAGCTGTCTTTGGAAATGATTTAAGATTTTCCCATTTTTTTCCCCCACTTTTCAGTACCAACACTTAGAGCTGACGAGTCAGAACAGTTGTGATGCCCTATATATATTTTTTTCCATCTTTGAATGTTTGGTCAATATTTTATAACATCATAACTTGCTATCTTGGATTGAGAATGCACAGAAAAAAATATTTGAATTTGTTCTGTCTGATCTTCAAACTTTCAATGATTTTAGGGGAGGAGCTCCAAGGAAAGATAACCGTGCGTAAAAACAAGAAAGATCCTCGCTCGCTGCTGGTCACCTTTGAACTGCGAGACAGGAAGCTGACCTACACCCTGCAATAACAGCACCCAACACATAACGCAACAGTTGTTTTTAATATGTCCAATGGAAGAATTGTTTCTGTGCCTTGTAATAAAAAAAAACATAACGTATATATCCCTTCCTGGTGGGTGTATTTTTTTGAAAAGGAATGAATTTTGATTTCTAGGTTGCATATTCTAGTTCTTGTTTTAAAAGCATTTAAGTGCTTCCATTTTCCACCTGAAGCAGTCCTTAAGTATACAGTTAAATAAGTCCTGTTGGAAGTTATCTTTAACTACTGCTACTACTACAGTACTTCTGGCATGGCTTTGGGGGAGGCGGGGCCTAGCCTCCACCTATTAGGCCACACCTGAACTGATTGGAGACCTGAACCGCACTTGCTGAGCCTTTTCCTTGCAGCGGAATACTGGTGTTCATGTTGCTTCTTATCTCCAGTTGACTTAATGTGATACATTATTTGAGTAAGTTAAAAGTTGTTCAAGTTGTTCAAGTTGTACCTGTCTAATTTGTCTGGAAAAAGTATTAATTTGATTTGACAATTGAATAGATTTATTAAATAACTTGATTTATTGGTTGTTTATTTGTTTCCAGCCTGAATGTCAACTCACCTGTGAAGAAATAAATGATGAAATGGCTCTCATCTCTGCTCCTCAAACTTTGACTGGCCTGCCAGTGAAGGAGCAACTAAGACACACAAAACCCTGCCTATCCACATTCCAGTTTTTATATCCATCTTCAGTGAATTTACTGGGACAATGAAAAATGAATGAAAAAAAAATATGAAAACCTTACTTTTAAAGATTTTTCCTTATCTGCCTAAGGTGATAAATCCTGGATTTGTCTGTGAGGAGAATGAGAAAGAAGTCGACGTGCGGCCTTTTTAATAGGTAATTTGGAAGTCCAATATCACACACGCACAAAAGAAAGGATGTGTGCACATTAAAAGTTTTTTTGAAATGAAACTGTTCACTGGACTGTTGTTAAATCTTAAATCTATTCTCTAGTCTTCAATCACAGTCCATTGAAGTTTCATTTTCTGCCTGACATGAATCAACACAGACCTTTTAAAAAAAACCTAACATGCTAAAATTCTTCAGCATTCTGCTGTTCTACATTTTCTGCTGAACCCTTTCTTAAACAAGAGATTATGAGTTGATCTTGTGGTGTTTTAGCTAAGCGGTCTTGGTTTAGAATGACGTCCATTATTGTCTCAATGGCATACATCGATTTTTGAGGCACATGGTGAGAGTTAATTTTGTACTTGCATTATAGGATTTTTTTTGTTTATTTTCTACTAAGTCTTAAAGGTTTTCAGCATTCTGTTCACCTTTGGTATGGGGCTCTGAAATAGATGTGCCAGAAATGGTGTTAAAATGATATCTCGCTTCTGTAAGGTATTTCTTTGTGGTGCGACCTAAAAAAACCAAATCCAAACACAGGGTTTGAATAAATAATTAGCTTTATAGTCTTGTCTAAAATAAAAGGCTGTGGTTACAGTCACAACTATAACCTTAAAGTGCCTATTTTTCAGAGCTAGTCTGAGGTTCTGACAGAAGATGATGATGATGATGATGATGATGATGATGATGATGATGATGATGATGATGATGATGATGAGAGTCATGGGCCTCTGGGTGACCTCCCTCGCTGAATCACTTCTTTCCAGGCGCCTTGGATGAATACTGCTTATCTCTCAGGCGACAGTAGGAGTGATTCATTAATTACATGAGCTCACGTAATTAACGAGCACGAGGAGACACCCAGAACCTTCCTCCTCCGCGTGTGGGTAAGTCCAGCTCCTTGATTGGGATTGTGTCTGGTTCATATGAAAGCCAGAAATGCACACAAGTTTTGTATCCATTATATTTGAAAGGACACCTTTAAACCTGTTCTTGTAAAATGGGCGAAAGCCTAAAAACATTTACTGTGCCAAAACGTGTGTGTGTGCGTGTGCTTGTGTGTGTTCACCTTACGTGCAGCATTGTGAGCCCTGTGTTGGGCCGAGTCTGGGAGAGGAGCAGAAATCAATTACAATTATTCTCTGTTGACAATGTAATTAAAGTCAAGGCGGTGGATGGTAGGACCCGCTCCAGCCCGTTATCTGGAGCGGACGGAGCTGCACACGCGCGGCGTGCATATTAAAGTGGACGGCCCTCTATAGTGACACTCCTGTGTGTCCCGGTGCAGCCACACCGGTGCCAATCAGCAGGAAGACAGCATCCGTTCGTCCAAAGTGCATTAGAAATGTTTAATTAAATATTCAAATTAGGAATTCAGTTTTCAGAGAGGGACATAGATATATTCAATTATTTTTCGTTTAACGTTTCTATATATTTGGAGTTTCAAGTTAGTAGTGTCCAATGTACAATCAGTGAGATTCAGTTAGTCACAGGAGAGGGATGGAGCTAATTTGCTTTAATAGAAAAAAACATGAAATTGTGCGTGTGCCAGTGTGTGTGTGTGTGTGTGTGTGTGGACTCTTATACAGTTGGTGTTTGTGTGCGTGTGTGCCTACGTTAGGCTCCTGCACCTCTTACTTTATCGTTAAGGTGTAACTGTTTATTATCGACACTTTTTCCTTAATTGACAATACGAATTAGGTCAGTTCTCCTTTTTGAGCTTTTGAATAAATCCTCACCTCCCTATGAGGATGCATACATCCCCATAGGAATGTTTGCATCGCATGTTGTTTTTGCATTATGGGTTCACAGGGAGACTCGGACGGTGGTATGCGCAATGCAGTGTTTCAGAATCTACAGTAGGCTATTTCCCCTTATTTCACCCTCCGCTTTCACTTTTTTCAATCCAAGCTCCAGTGGTTGGCTCCGGTTCTTCTTGACACGTGATTTTTTTTAAAGGCCTCCCTCTTTGCGTAAGAGTTAAACAAATGAGTAGCTATAGTAAGACCTCGCCTACTTTTTGTTTTACTTGATCACTGCTCCTATCAGTGACGCACGAAGAGACGTAACCTATATGGATCCGTGCGTAAAACCCGCCAAGTGAAACAACTATTTATAGTCCAGACCATTTTTAGCACAAAATCTTTAACCGTCAATTTTACTTTCATAACTTCCTGGGATTACGTTTCTCCAAGTGTCAGGATATGTTTATATATATTATTATTTATAATCAATACCGCCATCCTCTTAAAACTATAAAACTATGATTATACGCACTTCTGCATCGTATAATTTCTTGGTTTGGAGGCCTAAATGTTGACGTTGTTTAAGTGAAGCGTTCTTCAAAAGGAATACAAATCCTGGTTATAGAGAATGGCATCTTCCCTGGAGTGGTTACTGTAATTGTGACTGTACCAGAGAAAACACGACTCAGCACTGTGCAAATATTATGTAGCCTCGCATGCACGCTTGTGTTTCTTGTTACACCATGCTCAATACGAGCCTAAACCTGGAAATATTATTCCCTTAAGGAGCAATGTTTGTGGGATGTGTCCGAGTATGTGTTTGCGCACGTGTGTGTGTGTGTGTGTGTGTGTGTGTGAGCCCCTTACACGTCCCTGGAGACAGTGTATTAATCAGGTTTGAAAGAGTTCGTCCAGCGCTCACGCATGCACCTTGCGTAATAAGTACGCATACACGCGCCCCCGTCGTCTTGGCTTCGGTTGTCCCTTTAAAAATCCGCATCCAAGGCCAATGATTTATCAAACTCTTATTATCAAGAAAATGTCACGCGAAGGGCACCTTGCTCTGCACTGACGCAAACTCTTTCCCACGGACCTATAGAAAAGCTTTGCACTTGGTGCTTTGCGCTGCTACAACCAGTCCTGCCTCCACTCCGCTCCTCATCTTTTTACAGCTGTTTCAAGCCTGCCAGCACAGCTTTGGAGAACATGGTGAGTATCTTTTACATTTCCACCCGCATTTTCATCAGTTTCGTGAACTTGTTTTCCGATGGTTTCTTTTTAGTTTGACACTTTAAAAAAAGCAGTTTGGCATGTCGGATTGTTGCGCTGTCCATGGTGCTGAAATGCAACTCCGCATACAAAAACTTTCTGCACTTCATTCTGTCAGCATTCTTTTTAATTCGTTCAATAGTGTAATATTTATTTTGAAAAAAGTATATGATTTTTTTTTTTTTTTTGCTCGTACCTCACTTCCTCTTTTAATATTTTTTTATTTTTAAGAATAAGCAAATCGCTGTCAGGTGCAGAATGGCGTTTTAGTCTAGTCTAGTTATTTTACCGAGGATTAACAACAGAACTAAGCATTAATCAATCAAGAGTGCTTTTTTTACCTCCCTTTTTTCCAAAATAACCCGCTTTAATTGTTTAGAATCAAGGGGCTTTTCTGCTAGCAGAATCTGGAATCATTTGTAATTTCACCGCCCCGGGTCCGCTCACTGCTGTAACGCCGGTGATCTTGCATGCCTTCCGGGGAGAGCGGAGTCACCGAGAGACCCGCAGCAGCTTGTCTATTGCCCATAAAAATCAGTGGCTGTGTGTGGCTGAATGACATGAGGGGGAAATGGGGCGTAAAATTAAAGAATCTTGCAAAAAGCGAGAACTGGAGAGGCAAAGCAACCCCCTCCCTCAAGCACGAGCACACACCAGCACACCCGGTAGATTGTGAGTAGAAAGTATGGAGCAGCCAGAGCACAGAACATGCTGCAGAAAAACGTTGCCGAAAGAGACCAGAGCATTTTGAGGTCCGAGCCGGAGATGAGCGGCGGCAGCAGCAGCCTCCTAGAGTCGCGGTTTCTGTCCTTCCTTTGCATTTTGTTTTGCTGATCTGTCACTCCAATGTTCCAGGATTTCTCTGACCAGAGAGACATGGCCAAACAGCCGGCCGCTGCCAACGCGCCCGCCGCCGGCTACATCCCGGCGCAGCAGCCCGACGGAGCTCTGGGACTTACAACAAACAAACCGGACAACACTGCTGCGTGCCCGCAGCCCTCCCCCCACCACCACCCGGCGCCTCAGCCACCGTGCAACGAGAGCAAAACTTTTTGTCCTGCGGAAAATAAAGCGGCAGACGCGGACAGCAATAAAGCGTACGGGACGTTTAAAAGCGGCCCGCCGGCCGGCCCTGGGTCCGCGGCTGTCAACTCGGCCTTCAGGAAGGACTCCGCCGGGTCGGCCCGCGGGTTGTCCGACCCGCTGCGCGCCCCTGCGGAGCAGAACAACACCGCGGGCAACTGGACGGCCATGAGCCAGACCACCATCATACTGGGAACAGATGGGAACACGTCTGTCCAGCCCGGCACCGTGGCGGGGGTAAGTCAGCCTAATGATCCGGGTCCTTATAGCGGGGAGCTGCTGGTGTGGGAGCGGGGCGTCCCGGAGGTGGGTGTGTGTGGTGTCGTGTGCGGGTGTTTGACGTGTGTCTCTGATAAGAGAGCTGAATAGATTAACATGCTGAAACCTGTCAAAACAGGAGGTGCGCACCGAGGTGTGAGCTCCTCCGGGATGCCACCTGCATGCAGAGGTCTAGCAGTCCATAGTTAATGTGTGGTAGGGTGAACTCCGTGCGTGTGTGATACTGAGCTGAAGGACTTCAGTGAACATTTCCTACACAGACACGCTCCTCTAGTTTTTTTTGTCAGTGCACAGATGTGCTTAAAATGTTTAGTTATGATCCGATGGCTTCCGGGTTGAATGAGTGCACTCCTAAGTGAGGGTCTAAAGACAGATTGCAACGCCCATTGAGGCAAATTTGTTCCATGCATTTTGGCTATGCAAATCAAATTTAAAGTGCCTTAACATTCGGATTAATCGCCTAAAAGCGCCATAACATTAACCGATCTTCAGGATGTGTAAAAAAAATATACTATGATTATCCATGTTGTCGCCTGTTATAGTCGTTTCCGATAAACCACGTGGCACTCGTGCTTTGGGCACAAGCTGCAGAAATGAATAAAGTAATCAATATTTAGTGAACAGAGATGTTTTTAACAGATTTATATTTTCTTGCGTGCACTATAATGATTGGTAGCCTATTTGGAGTGGAGCCGGAGCCATTTGGCGTCCCTGTGCAGCGTAGCCTCTTTGTCCTGAAACCTCTGCACCAATCTCATGGCGTTTAGCGTCCAAACTTTCCAATCCGCCTCTGTCAGCAACATTTTCGGGAGAGCAAAACCAAAACGGAGGAGTCGCGCTGAATAACGGCTGTTGCGACGAACGAATGAAAAGTATCAGATAAACCCTGAGCAAGAAACAAAACATATTTTTTTCTGAAGACCAAGCCAAATATGTGTTAATTTGCTTTGCATGATCTCTGAGCACAGTCAAAACACGTCATCACACAGACGGTTGGATCTCGCTCTCGCGGGATTGTCGGTATTCCCCGCTCCCAGCAGACGTACTTGGTACGGCCCAGAGGCGCAGGTAGATAGACAGCACACCACTGTACAGTAGGTGCACGAGACTGCGGATGGTTTTCCTCTCCTGCCCCCCTCCCCCAACAAACTCCCACCCCACGTCTCGCGAATTCCCATGCAGCGTTGTTTATTTATCTTCGTGCAGTGTGTTTTATGAATCATTCAGACCCTGCGGTGCAGCTGTAATTATGCATCCGTTGTAGAAGCTGGTATCCTCGTTTTCCTTGTGGCCCACAAGCAATTTTTATTTTATTTATTTTTTTGTATCTTTGCATCTGATTGTTCTCAATCAACTGGTGTTGTGGCAATCATTGGCCTACAAAGTGCAGTTAAATATGAAGGCTGCTGGGGACGTACACTGAAGTGTTCACACTTATAGTCCAGAAACAATTCGGTGATTTAATGAACGACTATTCTTTGAGCTGTTTTTAGACTGTAATTGTTTTAATGAATAAACCATTAACTATTATTGTTATTATTTGTTATTATTTAGTATTAACAATTGTTGTAGTATTATTTTAGATAATGAATTAATTATTATATGTTTCCTCCTCTCAGGCAGACGATGATGATGAGGACGGAGATGAGAATAAGGCCAGAGGAAACTGGTCCAATAAACTGGATTTTATTCTGTCCATGGTTGGTTATGCGGTGGGACTGGGGAACGTGTGGAGGTTCCCTTATCTTGCCTTCCAAAATGGTGGAGGTAAGGTAACTGGTTGAATGATTTTATTTCCTGACAGGAAAAAAAAACGAAACATCAGTTTAAGTAGGGGGGGGGGGGCGGAATCTAATGTTTTCCTCTTTTTATGTCAAGATTTTAATTGTATGCATTGTGATTTGTAAATATGTTTCTTGCCTTTCCAGGGCCTTTAATAGACTCAAACTAAGATTAAACATTGCTTATAATAGTGAGAATTTCAATTTGAGTAAAACATAATAAATGAATCAATTTAACAAGGTAAATTATATTTTAATATTAATAATTTAATGATATTGGGTTACATGCACTTGTATTTGCACACAGTGCTCAGTGTTAGTGTTTAGGCTGCTGTTAAACTCGCATTATCTTTGCAGGAGCTTTTTTGATCCCCTATCTAACAATGTTGGGCATTGCCGGGATCCCAATCTTTTTGTTGGAGGTTTCCCTGGGCCAGTTTGCCAGCCAGGGGCCCGTGTCAGTGTGGAAATGCATCCCGGCCCTACAAGGTAAACTGCAAGACTGAAGGAAAATTCAAAAATCATTTTCTTATTTATTATCTTTACGAGTTCTCTACCCTTTCTTAAGAGTAATTTATATATTTCGTCTCATTTATTTATTTTAGGTTGCGGGATTGCCATGTTGATAATATCTGTCTTGATAGCCATATACTATAATATTATAATGTGCTGGACACTGTACTACCTGTTCGCTTCGTTGAAGGGCTCACTGCCATGGGCTAACTGTAGGAATGAGTGGAACACGGTGGAATGTAAGGACAAAGACATGCTGCTGTTAGGTAAGACACACACACACGCACACTCACACCTCTCTCCTCTCTCTTCACAATGCGCAATGCGTCATGACTCCCTCAGCTGAGGTGTCCTGCAGTATAATGAATCCTGACCTGTGATCTCTGCGGTGTTTTCACACTCAAACACACTTCAAATTCAGAGCACAGCAGTCAGATCTGGTGGAGGCCAGTCGCGTGTAAGGAGGGCATAAAAAGGGACAGGTTGTGTTTATTTTTGTGGGATACTGACAGATTGTAGAAGTTTGTTATTCCATTCTAAACTGCAGTATACAGGTGTATTCAGTTTGTATCGGTCTTAGTTTAATATAACGGTAAAATAACGTTGCGATTGTGAGAACATATTCGGGTGGCGTTTTAGTGTCGATCAGCATCGAATAAATATCGAAATTCCCGTTGATTGAGAATAAAATGGCACTTCAGTGATTCTGTGAATTCAGCACAAAAACTGCTTGCTTGACAAATTTACTGTACAGCCTGAGCTGCTGCATTGCTGCAGTGAGCCCGAGGTCGACCCCTGCTGGCTGAAACACGAACTGCTCCTCCACTCAACACTTCAGTCCTGCTCAACCCACACCTGCCCTTTACAATAAGCACAATAAACCGCATCGGCAATAACAATAAGTAACCCCAGTAGTTTATGAATTTTGTAAATTGAGATATAGTTTTTTGTTTTGCACATGTAATAGGATTCAATATCATATCAACACACGCGACACTTTACTATTAAATACACGTATACCTTTCTAAATCCTGCAGGATTTAAATAATAATAATAATAATAATAATAACAATAATAATAATAATAATCAGTTAATAATCATCATCATCATCGTCATCATTGTATAAAAGTGGTAATTTTCTAGCTTATGTATTTGTGGCACTGTCTCAAAGGGTTATTTTGTCCACCCTGTTTATATGCAGAACATCCGTATTAATGCTTTCGTTTGTTAAATAAATAGTAAATTAAAGGTTCGCTCTATTCAGGCAAATTTGAAGCTGATTTGAATGCATGGAAATGACACAGTCAAAAATCAAACGAGTTCTTTTTTTTTGCGTATCTGTCTGTGTTTTAGAAAAAACACAACAACAATCTACAGTGTGTGATGCAGCTGGGCTCGGTTCCCTTTGAGGCCCCTCACCGCGCACACTCCTATCAATCCTCGTTTACATAAATCACATCAATCTGTTCACTCCCACTTTACTTTCAGTGTGGAAGCTAAGTGGACATCAAACTGTGTCCCACAGCCGCACTTTGTCAGACTCTGCCGTGTTGACGTGTGTTGGTTTCTGATTGGAATAGACACGTGCATCCTGCGGGACAGAAACATCACTTCCGTCAAGAACTCCACTTTCTGTCTGTCTGCCAACGCTGTGGGAAACCTGAGTAAACTGTTGAACATGACGATGGACTCCAACAAGACCTACGTCAGCCCTAGTGAGGAGTACTTCAAGTGAGTGGGACTGATGACGTGTGTTGGTTTCTGATTGGAATAGACACATGCATCCTGCGGGACAGAAACATCACTTCCGTCAAGAACTCCACTTTCTGTCTGTCTGCCAACGCTGTGGGAAACCTGAGTAAACTGTTGAACATGACGATGGACTCCAACAAGACCTACGTCAGCCCTAGTGAGGAGTACTTCAAGTGAGTGGGACTGAGTGACAAAATGGCATTTCAAATCTGTAAATAATTAAACATGCCGTACAAACAAAAAAGAAATATATTTATCTCCATTGAAAATGACAAATTCTGCAATCCCTGTAAAAATGCAAATACAATGGCACATTCACACATGCAACCTGTTTCCGTTATAGCTTATTTTCAGTGTAACTGTTTGAATCCCACCCGCAGGTACAATGTGTTGCACATCTCTAAAGGAATTGAATATCCAGGAGACCTTCGCTGGCCTCTGGCAGGCTGTCTCATGCTGGCCTGGCTCATCGTCTATGCTTCTTTAGCCAAAGGAATCAAGTCATCAGGAAAGGTAACAAAACACTCCACTATCTGATCCACTGGCCTCTGCTGTGTGTGTTTGCACCTTTAGACAGCTGCAGAGGGGAAGCTGGAGGTGCATTCCGTTTTTCAGTCAGCACACTGCACTCCCCTCACTGATCCAAGTGCCACCGCGTGATGAAAAGTGTGAAACTTAAGATTTGCTCTTTGTTCAGCAAAGGGAAGGACTGATGTTTTCCATCACAAACAATGCGAGTAAAAGGCTGGCTTCTATTTCAATTTCAGATCCAAGTCAAGGGAACAACCAGAAACTCATATTTAATCTTTTATATCTTCCCATGTCACCCATGAGTTTAAGAACTATGTAGAAAGTCAGTATTTGACTTTAAATCGTATGTGATGTTTTATTTGAAATAAATTTCCCTCGAAAAACCACATCGGAAAAGTTTCAAAATTTTTAGTTTATATATTTTAATCAAATAGAATGCTGTCAAACCAAAATTAACACCACAGTTCTTTTGTTTGTTTTTTAACCGTAGCTTTGCATTGCAAGTGGAAATGAAAAGCCAATTAAAGCCTTGCCTTTAACTTACAATTTAAAGGCATCTATTTAAAAAATAAAAACGTAGTCAACTGCTCTGCTTTGCCTTTGCCATGATGGATTGCAGAACACATATGACACATTATAAAGAACATGTTATTCTATTAAGGGTCGGAAAAGTAAAGAGAAAAAGCAGGAGTTTAGCCATGGCTTAACTAAGAACTGGAAGTGAACTGACTGTTTCAGCCGTATTTAAAGGGTCTCAGTTTTAATTAGAAAACACTTCTGCAGAAAGATTTTTTTTAACTCAATACATCCAGGAGTAAACTAGTTATTGTTCCTGTACAATGCTGCCCTCTGCTGCACATAGTAGAGATGACATACAACACACTTGAGAATTAAACTGATATTCCAGATTACCTATGTTGTATATACATATCAAACCAGGAAGACATTGTTATTGTAAGAGGTATTCTGTACATTTCTTGTAGCAGAACGTTGCTGTTCATTTCAATGAGGAAATAAGAAATAAAAAATACAATTTTAGGGGATTTTTGTGCACAGAAATAGTGGCACTTTTTTGAAATTCCACCCCCCCTATTGTCTTCAATCATCCCTTATCTTGTCACCTCTCTGCTCAGGTGGTTTATTTTACGGCCACGTTTCCCTATGTGGTACTGGTCATCCTTCTGATCAGAGGAGTGACCCTCCCCGGTGCCGGTGATGGCATCCTTTACTTCATCACACCAAAATGGGAAAAACTCAGTGATGCCAAGGTACCTGATGTTTGTTCCTTTTACAAATGGCAAAACGATCCACGGTGTCAGCCTTTTTTGCTGCTCCATTCCTGCAGCTCTTTCTCTCTTCTGTCAGGTATGGAAAGACGCAGCCACTCAGATCTTTTTCTCCCTGTCGGCTGCCTGGGGAGGCCTCATCACGCTCTCTTCCTACAATAAGTTCCACAATAACTGCTACAGGTAAACACACGAAAGGTAAACCATGCTTCTGGCAGACAAATTCAAACCAGTACCACAGATATATGATACCATATCTGTCTCCTCCATAATAAATGGCACTCTGCAGTCCGCAGTTCAGTGTGTAGAAGAACAGTATACCTCAAGCTTATTGTGCTGAAAATAAAGTTTAAATCGCATTGTGACACAGTAAATCCATACTTAACAATACTAAAGTTTTTAACATCTAAAATCTACATCTTTACATCTCTGTCAGTTATATTATCATAGAAGATTGTTCCAGGATGTACAGGCTTCCAAATATGTACATTACACCCTTTCCTGTGTGGCTTTATATCTTTTAATAGACACTGGATTTTCTTACTCCCAGCTTAGTATAGAGGTATACCCACAAAGCTCCCTAGGAAAGATCATCTTTAAATTAATTCAACCATATTCCTCCACATCAGCCATGGTTTTAGCATAAAATAAATCATTTTAAAGATCCTCCCTTACTTTTTCAACCATGTCTGGGACGTTCATTGACTCAGTTTTTTTTTAACGAGATGTGTGTTTTCACTGGGTGAATAAAATAGTGGAATCGTTGACAACGTAAAGTAGTGCACCCCCTTGTGTACACTTTTTGTCATTGCTTTCAAGAATTCTAGTTGCAGTTTTTTTTATTTCCAACACCAGATGGCACTGTTGAATCTCTTATCTGTTTTAGTCAAGACAGTAAAGACCTGCGTCACACCAAAGAAAATAATCCTTTATATAACACTCTAAATAATAATTTAAATACTTGTTACATGTTTTTAATATTTTAACACTATTGCATAAAGCATTAACTCTCTCTCTCTCTTCTCTATTTCCTCTTTCCTCTTTCCTCTGCAGGGACACTATTATTGTGACTTGCACTAACAGTGCCACGAGTATATTTGCTGGGTTTGTCATCTTCTCAGTCATTGGTTTCATGGCACATGAGTTGAAGGTGCCAATAGAGAAGGTGGCGGATGAAGGTAAGATACCTTCAGATGCAGCTGCAAAAGTGTGGGCAGTACTGCTCACTGAAACACAGCTGACCTGAACAAGTGTAATCTTTCTCCACTGTTGTGGAGAGGTTGCGATGAACTTTTATGAATACATAAATGTGTGTGTGTGTGTGTGTGCGTGCTTCAGGTCCAGGCATAGCATTTGTGGTGTATCCAGAGGCTCTGACCAGACTTCCTCTGTCTCCTTTCTGGGCCATCATCTTCTTCCTCATGCTCCTGACTCTTGGCCTGGACACTATGGTAAGTGCTGTTCATTTATTGTGTGTGAGTGTGGGTTTAGTGAAAGGTATTGTATTCTAATTCACATACCTCAATTTCAATGCCATGTTTTAAAATTACAACCTGAAATTCAGGAATTAAGCTTGTACAAAAAAAAATCTTCTTGAACACAGCTATTTGTTATTTTAACCAGATTAAAAGAAAATCCAGGATCTGGTTAGCCTAACTTAGCTGATGGAAGAAGCAGAACAAAAACTGGCCCTACATGGGGATGCTTTATGGAAAAGTAATCCAGTGAGGATTTAAAGCCTATTGCTCCTCCATCCACAAAATAAACAAACAAACAAGAAGCAATCTGTAAAGCTGAGCTGGAGTAAAGGTGCTGTTGATGAAGCTTGACTAGGAGGTGTCTCCATCTGCGGCCAGAGAACAAATAATTACTTTCTCCTGAAAAATTGGATTCTTTTTTCTTGTTGCCACTCAGGGGTTGCACAAGATTTGGTCGAATGTTAAATCTGTTTCCCAGTCTTTTTGTTTCTCCTAACCTTATCCACCACCCTAACCAGTTAACCTCAAAATGCGAAGGATGACACCATAACTGTATACCTTCACGAGGACAGCTTTAACTGTCATTTATCTCTAGTCTGGCCTCCAGAAAATCCTCAGAAAATAATCTGGCTCCTTAGCTGCTACAACTTCCTCTGTCTTCAGTAAGTGTTTGCCAAAATAGTACATCTCTTGTTTAGAGTAGGCCAGGTAGTGAACTGTGGTTATTTCACAGCCGGTGTGGTATAAAAAGCGGGAGGTGAGTAGGATGGAAGCTCTAGCGACAGAGTTGGCTATTGTTATATTTGGACCCATCACTGTAAAAAGCCTTTTTCACATTTTCATGTTATTCAGTGTTAATACTAAATACATCCGCAGAGATCTTAGAAGACCATAAGATTAGATAAAAAAAGGGTATAGCTTAATTTGTGTTTCAAAAAACATTTGTAAAAAGCTTTTGCCTTGACTTTAGGTTCCTCTAAAGTCAGTGAAGTGAATCAATTTGGTGGCGCCATGCAGCTACATATAAACACTGCACACATTGACCCAATTATCATAATAACCCATACATACCACCAACTGTGAAGACTGATTTTTGCAGAAGTGCTCTCCAGACACTTGAGCAGTGGCGTGGGGGTCTGTTAGATTTAAGTGGGAGACAAAGTTTTGAAACAAGAACACTGAATTAATTCCAAGTTAAGGTACAATGAACATTACATTTTAAATACATGTTTTAAATGAACCACAAATGCATTTTTAATGGGCTTGTAAATGTTTTTTTGTTATTTTTTTACAAATTCCATGTATTTATGTGTCTGGGATGAGATACAAGTCTTAATTTATTAGATAACATTGTTCACTTCATTCACTGTCACACAGAAATATACAGCAATACAGTTTTCATGCATTAGTTAAACATTACTTCGAACAAATTAAAATCTGAAATTAAATCAATTTAAATCTAATTTTATTTCCAAAAATGTTTGCTTGAGTGTGTGTGTGAGCGTGTGTGTTAGTGTATGTGTGTGTGTGTTTGTTGCATATTTAACTAAGACCTTGGCTATTTCACATAATATCTTTAAAGAAGTACAGGTATTCTTTTTGGTATTGTGGCCTTTAATCCACAAAAAAACTAAATCATCATTCACAACTTTTAAGCGCCTAACTTGCTGATATGTTTTATGATAAGTCGGAGCTAAGCAGAGGGCACAGTGGCACGTGGAGACAGCAGTAAAAAAAATTACCCTGCAGCCTTGGCATCTGCTGCTCGGAAGAGCCAGTTTGGTGGCTTTGTCGTGGAAAGCAGGTTGGCAGTAATAGGCTTGGGATGGTGACGGGAAATTAGTTTTGGAAGCTCAGGAGGAAGGAGAGGAGCAAAGAAGGGGCAAATAGAGTGGTGCCAGTGCTTTTTTTTTTTTTATTGCTTACGCACGCACACAATTAACCAGCCTCCCTCAATTTGTTTGCATGTTCATCCACTGCTGTCCTCTGGGTCCTCAACCCCTTTTTACTATCATGATGCATGTGTTAATTTCCACGTGTCAGGATTCTCCAATGTTATCCAAATTCTTCATACCAATTTGAGCTGAAAGTTTATCTTTCCCAGCTTTAGAATGACATTCTGTAATTGTTTTTGGAAATGCATGACATTGCATTAGATTGTGTTTACTGGATGGATTGAGGACAGATGCCACACAACACAGGATGCCGAAGTGCTGACAGCAGCAGCTGCTCTCCTTCGAATGAGCAAAACCTGCTGACGGGAGGCTTTTGAGTTGAAACGCAGCTGAAAACTGGCCTGGACACTTTTATGTATTTTTATAGAGACAGCCAATCAGGATCTGTTGTGGTGTGTTTTGTTTGCCTTGTAACTGCATTTATATCTATTATTTTTAAGCGGAGTTGTTTGATCAATGTAAATTGTAAATATATATATTTTTTTCAATAATTGAATTAAATTGATTTTCTTTTTCACGCAGAATCAAATATGCAATGTTTTGATTTCGGTTTTGATAAAATGTCTAAAATCATATATGTAATATAACTGAATTTTATCTATTTTATCCACAACTCTCTCCCCTCCCTTCATGTTCACTACTTTTTCTCCAACTTATTTCCCTCTCTGCCTTTTTCCTCTCACTCATCTCTATCCCAGTTTGCCACCATTGAGACCATTGTGACCTCTGTGTCTGACGAGTTCCCTAAATACTTGAGGAAACACAAACCACTCTTCACTCTGATCTGCTGTGCCTTCTTCTTCATCATGGGATTTCCTATGATCACAGAGGTACGACACACAAGCCAAAATGTTCATCTATAATGTATGTGCACACTCTGACGTCACACTGCAAGATAATTGACTATTCTCCCTGCACTCTATGACCCTTCCTTTAACAAAAAATCCTTCAGATGACCGACTCAACATTTGGAATAGGAGAAGCTAAGTCATGCTAACATCCCCGTAAAAAGCAAAATCCTGCCTAATATAGGATTCATATGTTATTTCTTAAGATCTGACACAAGTCCATCTAAAAGCTACAACCATAAACAAGTCAAAAGTGGGGGAAAGTAAAGTAAAGAGGGGTGTAAGATGAAGCTCTGAATTCATTTCTTGTTTTGTTTGTGTTTGTCTTCTTGTGACAGAGTGGGATGTACATGCTGCAGTTGGTGGACACATTTGCAGCCTCCTACTCTTTGGTAATCATCGCCATCTTTGAGCTGGTGGGGATTTCCTACCTCTATGGTAAGGACAACTCTATGCAGTATACTCTGTACCGTTTCCGCCTGGGTTAGGAAACTGAACAAACGACACTGACACTTTTGTTGAAAAGTGGTTAACACCTTTGATAGCACTGATGGGTTTAGTCTGAAGCGGGCTTTCCTGTACCTGACTCTTTCGACAGTGATCTCTTAGTAAAGATTCAATTCATATTATTCAATTAAATGTTTATTTCATTATTTGTATAAATCAGACCAACGCCTTTTGATTTCAGGTTTTCATAAAGGCATATGGATTTGATTATTTATTTTTGTATTTCTACCTCCATCCCTGAAAAGCAGCAGTGTGTCATGCCACAACAATGTGTATAACAAATAGTCGTAAAATATACACATTAAAATTGAACGTTTCCAATCTAGGTTAAATGTGTGGAAATGCACAGACGTTTCCAGTGACATTTATAAGAAGCTGCCCATTTGGTATCATACATAAATGTGGAAAGGCTCAATGAATCAATCAAACGAGGAGAAAAAAATGCAAGGGAGGGATCCGTCTCCCAGGGTGAGCCCTACACAGCAGGTAGAGGATGGGGTCATCACCCTCGATTTTGGGCTTGTATACAAACTGCAGTGGGTCCAAGTGATCACTCACCAGGGCCCTGAGGTGCTGTAGAACCATTCTGTCATGACATGTAACATCAGTACCAGTGGCTTGTAGACATTGAGAGTGCTGGGACAATACAGGAAGTTTTCAACAGTGAAGTGAAAAGCCTGTAGCCTCATAGCTAACTTTTTATCCAAGGTCCCACTGAGATGTGAAGTCACATTACTGGATTCAAAGTCCAGAGTGCTAACCGGTACACCATGGCACCCTTTAATCACAATTTTGACTTCCAGTAGCTTTTGATCAGGTCCAAATGGCGCTGGATCTTATGCTTTGCTGCACTTTGATAAAACCTTCATACCTACCTATAATTACCTGTGTTTTTAAAGCTCAACCTAGAGTAGATATCTGTGTGAAGTACGTGAGTAAATTGTGCATTGTAACCTTGCTTTTTGTCCATATCAGAGACTTGATATATATATAGACTAAAAAGTATCATTAGTATTAGTATGCCCAAAACTCTTACAATGGCCACATCCCAATTACATTTCTACATCAGCATATTAAAGCAGCAGTGACGGCTCCAATATTAAAAAAAAACATATTCTATTGAAGCATACACATATTTGAATGCAATGTCCCACAAGATCCCCCTGAATGCCGTGACATTGACTCATTGGCTGATCGTCCAGAAGTCCCCACTGGCATTGTAACGTAGAAGAGGGCACTCCTGCTCTGACCACTGGGTGTCGCTGTGGTAATGTGCAAGTCCCACACAGAGCCACGGAGCTCAGGTGTTGGGTGTCAGGAGGCTGTTTCCAAGGTGCCAGCGGCTCTCCTTCAGTGTGATCGTGTGACTCTGCCTCATCATGTCACTCACCGTTGCCCATCAATAAAAGCAGAGGGATGAAGCCATCCGCTCGCTTGCCTTTTCTCAGGGACAACAGGAAGTGATACTCTCTCTCACACACACATTCTCCTAGGGAGGGATTGAATTCTCCTTTTGTAAAGGGACATTATTAAATCCAGGTCACTCTCTGAGCCTCCTCTTTCTAACTTTATCCCATTACTCACCTTTTATTTCATTTTTTCCTCCTTTTTTCTGTTTCTCTTCACAGGTCTACAGAGGTTTTGCGAGGACATTGAAATGATGATTGGTTTCCAGCCAAACCGATTCTGGAGAATCTGCTGGGCCTTTGTGACTCCAACTATTCTAACGGTATGTTTTTTTTTGTTGCTCACTTGACTCTCTCACATGCACAATCACCTGCGCACACAAACACACACACCGACATGTGCAGCTAAAAAAATTTCCATTTTCACTGTCACTTTTCAAGATCATTGATATGCCTTTGGAAAGGAACAGGGGAGAAATTGCTCCTGTTACGCTGGAACAGAAAAACATTCTCCGTTCCAATTCCTGTCATGCCGCCCAAGTCCCAAGTTGTTGTGTTTTTAACAATAGTAAATGACAAGTTCATGTCAGTGTTTCATCCTTTCAGCATGCTGTAGATGGAAATATTCCTTAATTTGCAAAAAACAAAATGGTTTTCTTTAAAAGAGCCACTTGTTTGTCACTTGCAGAGCAGAATACCTGTGAAATCCAATGCACAGTGTTTGCGATCATGTCAGTGTCAGGCACTGGCAAGCGTTCATGTTAGAAATTGTAATGCAAACTGTAGCTCAAAGCACTGGTGACAATGACAAACAGGGAGTCTCCCTGCTCTTGAAGGACACCAGAGTTGCTGAAGAGTGGAGTTTCTTTTGACCATTTTGTTCCTTTTGTGCACACATGAGGGGCTCTCAAAATAAAATTTAGATAAAAATCTATTGCTGGTTGTGTCGACACATACGACACGACATGCTCTGAGATTTAATTCTGTTTGGTTGTGTTGATTGTTTTTACACTTTAGAATGTATAATTGTGCAGTACTTGATGTGCCTGTTCACGCCACACTGTAGGTGGGGAATTTTGCAAATATAAATGTGCTCCTCGAAAAATCTGTTTGATAGCGTTTTTTACCTGTGATGCAGACCAATAAAACCACGGCCTTTTGGCCACTGAGCAGCATGAAACTGAAGCATGATCTTATCTTATTGACCTGTGCAGGGAATCCTGTGCCTGAGTCTGTACCAGTGGAAAGGGATGACGTACGAGGACTACACCTACCCCACCTGGTCCATGGTTATGGGCTGGCTCATGGTGATCTGCTCCGTCATCTGGATCCCCATCATGTTTTTCATAAAGATGTACCTTGCCCCTGGCTCCTTCTCTGAGGTAATAATTGAGACCGAGGCTATGATGGGACATTGTCACACGTTTTGTTTTTGCCTCCTTCACAGACCCACACAAACACACACACACGCACATACTCAGAGAAAGCAATACTCTTATCCTCATTAGGCTGCTGGGTGAGTATTAACTTGGACATTTTTCTGTGAGTCTTGACGGCTCCCCTTTAAATAGCTTACTCTGATTAATTGGATGATGAGGACTGTGGCTTTGCGTCTGTGTTCCCTTTCCCAAGCCAACTTTATATTCACATTGTTCTGCTTTTCTCAAAGTGATAAATGCACAATAACCCCATGGGAAATATGTAAAGCAATTTCTTCGCCTACTTTTCTGGGTTTTTACATTTTTTATAATTTTTTTTTATTGATTATTAAAGACCTCCTCACTGTGCCTGCCTCTCCTTTCCTCTCCTCTCTGCAGCGTCTGAAGCTGGTCTGCTCCCCTCAGCCAGACTGGGGTCCTTTCCTGCTGAAGCACCGCGGAGAACGCTACAAGAACATGATGGATCCCCTGGGCACCAACTCCCTGGGCCTCAAACTGCCCCCCAAGGACTTCCAGCTGGGCTCTTACCAGTAGCAGCTGCCCAGCAAGCACAGGCCCCGCCACTTTCAACCCCTTCTGGGCACACTGGGAGGAGGCTAACTGCTCTTCTTCTCCTCCCTCCTTCTCTTTGTCCCACCCTTACTTCTTACCTTCCGCTTGATGTCTTCCTCTCTGTATTGTGGCCATGGAGACGGGCTTGCTTTTCTCTTGTTTCTCTTCCTCTTCACCGCTCCCTCTCTTCCCTCGGGAGGAGTGGCTGCCCAGGTGGAGTATACTCCTCCTCCGCCGCTGCTGCTTCGTACTCGATTAATTGGCTTTCATTGCCTCCCACACATGACCGCCGATTACTCCAGAGCCCTTCCCAGGGATCTTTATTCCAGAAAAATGGTGTCATAAAATGACACAGCTCAGACTGCACATGCAATATTACACTCGCCATAGCTGCTCCCTATGGAGTTGTGTGTGCGTATGCGTGTGTGTGCATGCCATCACATGTGTATGCAGAGTAAATGAATCATCGTGTTGAAAGCAGACCGGGGAAAACAAAAAAGTCAATTAAGGGAGAGAGAAACAGCTGAACAAACTCGGCGGGGTCTGTATTTTGTTCCATCCGTGTACAAAGTTCCATTGACAATGAAAATAATATCTACTGCCTTGGAAAAGAAGGGGAGAAAAAAAACACAGTGTGTACTGTAATCACATTTTGACCCTGATCGTTATTACAGTAGCACATACAGTATATATGAATTCACAATAGCTATTGCTCAGCTGTTATAATATTAGAAGCTCTACAATCTGTGCCTCCTATGTCCCAGTAGAGTAACGTAAGCATCCTTATAACCACTTTCAGCAGATACACTCTGGCCTTGGTTGATAGTAGCTTCAGTGTAAATTTCTCCCTGAACCTGAGGGACCGTTTATGATACACTCTCTTTTTCCCCGTTAGTCGGGTTGTATTCCTACTGTATTATCCTTGAATATAAAGTAGTACATTCCTAACATTGGTAATGTAGAGTAGGCTATTTTTTAATCTGGTAATGACAGTGTGGCCATTGAACCATTTTAAGTTACATATCTATATCTATATATATATATTATACAATAACATATGTATTGCTTCCAGCAGAAGGAGATAGCGAGCAGGATAAATACTGAGAGATAGCGTGCTTAATGCCTCTCTAAACCCCACGTTTCTCTGGCTAGCTGTGTAATATCTTGTACACCCCTCAAAAAAGTTATCTTCAAATAGTAAGTGTGTGTGTGTGTGTGTGTCTGTATGTGTGTGTGTGTGTGTTGTTGCATTCCCCCAATATTAGGAGCAGCTTCTAAGTGTGAGTAGATAAGGACTAGACTAGAAAATGGCCAGCTCCTTCCCTGGAAGTGTACTTTGTCTCTTGTTGTTTGTGGTAGAGCGCCGGAGACCTCTTTGCCATTTCAGACGTATGCCTCTTGCTTCTCTGTGTGTCCTCATGAAAACAGGGTCTCAGGTATATTTGACTCCATCCGACTACTCTGGTAGTGGGGTGGGAAAAATATCATCCAGTGCATAGGAAACAGAGAGTATAGCCATCCTATTGCTAAATTATAACAAACGCAATTTGGAAGTGTGTTGCCAAAGATCAGAATCAAAACACTCTTCTTTCTGATCACCTCAGTGCAACATCACTCCACTTTTTGCTTAGTGTTGCTTATGTGCGTCTTGTGGTTATTACAAAGAATGTATGAGTGACTTCACTTAGCCCATTCTGACTAACTGTGTGCAGTGCAGTCAAGTATATTGCTTTTCACCTTGCTAGATGGAAAACTACTATATTTAGTTAAGATTAATAAAAAAAGCATATTTAGAATACCTTGTTACTACACGAAAATGTGTACATGTAAACAGCATTTTGTGATAGTTCTTTTGCAAATGCAGAATCATTTTTTTTGAATTGGTCAAATCACTGTGGTGCTGGCCGGCTTTCGGCTGCTCCGGTCAGGGGTCGTCAAAGTGGACCATCATAAAGAAAAAAATTGATGTGGTTTCGGTTATTGGGCCTGGTGCCGTCCCCCCTTTTGCTGGGCTTGATAGACCACATTTCCCATTACGTCCTGCTGTTAAAATAACATCAGCCTACGTGATGAGGAGTGTGTGTTTGGGGGGGTGGGAAAGTAACAGTAGATGTAACGCCACAGCAGTCTGAAGGAACAGTCCGGTGCCGCGCAGCAGGCGGCCGAATGGCTTTGCAGCCTTTTTAAATGTAACATGATAAGCAACCAGCCTTTTACTCAGGCTGCCAACCAGTCACCTTCAAAGTAGCACCATGTTTCCACTCAGTGGCAATGAATCCTTTCCAAGCTTTGGGGAGTTGGATATGCATTTTGACAAAGAAAAAGTCCTTATTGGCTTTATCGTGCTTTTAACTCTGCAGCCATTTCATTTGGAATGTTTTTTATTGCAGGCTGCTGGTATGGATGCAATAACATGTGCTCAGAGATTTAGGGTTAATCTTGACATGAAATGTAGCACAGATGCAGTCTTAGAGCTTGTGTGGTTTGGAAAGAAAACATAACCAACTGATGAGCACAAACGCCCTGTTATCAACTAGCTTGCTTGCTCCAGTGTTGCTTTTGTTAAGTCTTCGCGGCATTTAGCTCTATTTGTTCAAATATAATAATAACGTATGTATGTCTGTCTGTGTGTGCTTGTGTGTGTGCTGCGTTGTCCCTGTATTAGTTCCACTGATCTCCACGTAACTGTCAATCAGATGTTTGCATGGCCAGCCCCAGAGTAGATTGCTGAAAGAAGCAGAGGAGATTCACAGGACTTTTGCTTTTCCCCAGGATGCCTCGGCCTGACGCTCCTCTTCATCTTTCCTTATGGTCAATGATGACCTTAGACCACCGTTTGTAAACATGAGCTGGGTACAACAAACTTTAAACACAGATAAGCTCCAAAAGAGCTAATCTTATTGCCTCTGCTCATGTGAGAGCAGCATTGGTCGAAAGGGTCAGGTTGGTATTTTAAATCATGTGTTGAATGTTGTTGAACCTTAACTGAATGTATTGCTATACTTTGGGGTGGCTAAATGGTGATAGAGTTGATCGATTGCACCTCCCCCCACCGTGTTTCCATTTCTACTGGGCTTCTGTGCTTTTGTTTTTTAAGGGGAAAATTGATTAGGGCTCAGTTAAAAACCACACTGCTTCATAAAATATTAAACCGACAAGCTTGCATGTGCAGTTTGTGTTGCTGTAACTCAATGTCCATGTATAGTAGACCTTGTCCTTTCTCTCTCAATAGTATAAGCCATGCATGTTTGCTTTAGGGAGCTTTTTGTTCGACATGATATTAATGAACTGAGGGTTGCTGTCGTCCTTCCCCTCAGAGGAGGAAAGAAAAAAAAAGTTACTTTCAATTCGCTTTGCCTGCAAGTCTACTTTGGGCAGTTTAGGTAACCAAAGAAAGACTTCTTTAACTAGAGTTTTAGTGAAAACAGAAGAAAAAAAAGGAATGTGTGATCACCGTATAGGAGGGTGGAGATACTGCCATTCATATCCCATTTAGTGTTCCTTGATGTTTGCCAATACGTTACAAAACATCTTCAGGTAACCATTGGCCTTATAGATGTCCTCTAATGGTAGAATATTATATGTATATCCAAAATAACACTACAAAATAGCTTATCGTCTGTCTCATATGGTACGTAAGTATTCCTATTGTTATGTCTGTTGTGTCTTTTTGACACTTTATTGTGTGACCTATGAATGCATAGGTTAAATTTCTAATTACTTGAGTAATGTCATATATTTCTGTGTGTTCGGTGTGAGGTACTGCTGCCTATGGATATAGATATGTGCCTCTAACAGCTCACGACATCCTGATTTGATTGAAAAATAGAGTAGTTCCTGTATATAACAAATATGTTTTAAAATGTGTGAGGTGTAAAAAAGAAGATATATATCATATATATGTGAAATGCATCTATTTATTTTAAATGTCATCAATCTTTGAGGCCCTACCTCAGATTTTGTATCTATGTATAGAAATGCAATTGGATTATAGTATCTTTACCAATAATAATATATCGCTATTATATCATGAAATGTATAACCTTTAAATCAATAAATAAATGTTATTGTTTTCTTCGTTGTAACTTAATTTAATTTAGACTGGCTTCCTTGTGTGTTAAAGGAGCTATATGAACAACAACAATATGGAATGTGTGTTAAGACAATAAATCCACTCAGTGACTCCTTTACTCAGCTTTTATATTCAGGTGCTGAATAACTATGGCATTATGGCTCTGGGAAAACGTTACATACTGTTTCTTGTTTATTGCATAAAATGTGCCTTTCGTTTGCAAATACTAAACATTTTAAATGTGCATATGCCATCCATCTCATTCGCTGTCCATAACTAACTTTTGATTCCATGTATTATTTTCTGACTTACCATATAAACTTTCCCAGATTACACCTTAAAATGCCTTAAGCTCCCAACACTTCGGCTGTAATTGTTATCAAGTGTTACCAATCTATCATAAAGATGAACAATTACTGCCTAAAGTATAAAAAGGTGATTCCTCCAAATGACAACACATTTCTCTTTCTGACAAAACTCGCTCAGATTGACATGGGACTGATGGTAATCATGAAACAATAGACCTGCCCTATTATTAACCAAAGGGGATACCTTTTAAGTTTGTGCAGTGGGGAGTACTCACCTAAAATGAGTAAATGAGTAGCATTTGTGAACGCAGCCTTGGACCGGTTCCACCCACACCCAGGTGCCTAATCAGTGCCAGTATATACAAGGCACCTGGGAGATGTTGTTCAGTTTTCGTTTCCTGCTGTGGCTGGCTGTGTTTAGTGCCAAGTGAGGAATCCCTGTTTGCTCCTTGCTATGGTTTTTAGTGTTCATGCCTCATACCAGAGGTGATGGTTATGCTCGTGTTTTTTTTTTATGCATTTTAACCTGCAGTAGGAGCTTACCGGTAGTTATTTGTTTTTTTGACCACTGTTGTTATGCCCTTTGTTAGGCCTTTATTTGGACCTGTCTAGCTCAATTAATTTTTTTTTGCTGACGTAAATTTAGTTTTGCCCTTTTCGTTTGGACTTAAGTGTGACCTGTGTTGCCCTTGGATTAGGCATTTAGTTTGGACCTGTTTTGCCTTTTGTTTATTGCTTCAGTTAAGACATGTTTTTTCCCGAATTATGTTGTTTTTCCCACTTGTATTTAGTTTTGACCCTTTGGTTTGGTCATTAGGATGACCCTTTAGTGTTGACCTTGGGTTAGGCCTGTCATTTGTACATTTTGATGTTTCTTAGTTTTGCTATATTTTCCCTTATTTAAATAAATGTTCCCTTAGTTGCTGATCGACTTTTTCTAAACCTTGTTTATTTGGTTGTTTTCTGATCCTTTCGTCTTCAGTTATTTTTCTTAAGCAGAGTGCTATATTGGTGGAAGGCTGGCCATCCCATGGGGAGATCCCCTCACTTTTGATTTTCATTGTTTTACATCACTGTCTAGGCACCTTTTTGCTGTGAAGATTGCTGTGCAGGTGAGTATTGGTAGCACCCCTAAACACTCCTCTGTCTAGTCTGCCTCTGCCTCTGCCTCTCCACCAGTGTTCAGTTTAGTTTCGGTTGGATTGAATTTTAAACACAGAGTACACTGATATTTTTTGGATGTCATATTAAGACCCTTATAAATTGTGATTTTAATAAACCTGACTGATTTAAAGTATTTTCTTTCCATTGTACCCTTTAATATATATATTTCAGCAGTTCCAGTCCCTGCCTGTTTAATCATTCCAATTATTTTTGAAAATAAAGCATTTCACTTGATTTTTAAACCTAGTGTCTGCCTACTTGGTTATGAACCGTTCAAATGGTAAGTCTCGTATATTTCCAGGTGGCATTTTCCAGCATCTACTATAATTCACTACCTCGCCACATTTGCAAGATAAGATTTGTTTATCATCTTTTGAAAGCATTTGGACCTGAACGTTTTGCAGAGGATAAGTGCTACCATCTCTGCTGTCAGCTCTTCTCAACCTGACTAATATACTATCAAAAGGGGGGAAAAATAAAATTGGATGTTTGAGAGCACCTTGTCTCCAGTTTGCAGGTGGTGACATTTACACATTTATCACTCTGATCGTGGCAGTATTGCCAGCTCTCCGACAGCCTGTTTGTTTACTTGCCATAGGTTTGAAGATGCCTAGCCCTTGGCTTGAAGAAACAAATCCCGTTTTTTGGTTTCCCGCCTGAGTTTTGCTGAGATAAAAAAAAAAAAAAAGAGCTCAGGATCTCAACTCTGCACAGCCCATTAAATACGAATGAGGAAGTTGACATTGACGATCAACAAAGTTCACCAAGAATGACAAAAAACATAATTCCGTTTATAAATTACCTGTATGTATAATTGCATGATTAAAGTGTCCCCGTTTGTTCTGCTAGAGTGTATTTATTGAAATGCAAGTTATTTAGACTGATTGCTGAACACAATGTGACATTGACTAAGAAAATTGGGTAATTAAGGTCTCTTGTCCACCATCAAATGCAATTTGTAGTCAAGTATTTATCTGTTCAAGTGAGAAATACTGCCCTGTTGAGACACTTTCTAAAGCCAGTGTTGTATCGTTTTCTTTCACTTGAGGGTAGTATTCACAAGAGACATAATGGAAACCTTGCTATAATTTGCGCAGCTATCAGATTCAACAACAGGCACGTAAACGTTTCTTTTATTTGTTTGGCTGCTTATGCGGTGCAACCCTCGAAGGTGTGAGGTATTATGGATACAATAATGCAACCATTTCCAATAACAGACAAAAATATTTTTTAAGATGTTGTATACTGTATTCTATAGTAGCACACAGATTACAGTCTAATTGTATGAAGTGTTGTGCAATATACATTTCTAAGAGCTATCTACTAGCCAATCAAAAAAGTAACGGCATAAATAATAAATAAATAGTTTTGCTTCCAAAGAGTTGCTTTGAACATTGTTCAAACCCAGCAACATTGTTTTGTTTTTCACCTGGTAAAACAATTTACTGACCACCAATTCCTGAGGGGAATATTCGGCTGTGCTATTTGAATCAATTTTAACATTATATATCACTTATTTTATCAGGTATTTTCCTAGAACCGAATTCTGCGCAGTCTAATCTTTTTTACACTCACATTAGGTTCTGTGTTGCAGAGATGGTAACCAATCTATATTTATTATCTATATCTTTGTGATGTCGAGCTAGGGGGCAAAATGTTTTTGGTAACATTGAACATGTTGCTCTCACTTTTAAACCTATAGGCAAAAACAGAGCAAGTAACTCATGCATTTCAGGGAGGCTGCCGTCTAAAGTGGTAAAAGGTTGTTCTGTATTTCTGCCCACAACATTCATAAATTAATACACACTTCCACACAACATATTTTACACTTGGTCTTACATTTGGTCTAAGGTAAGTGGACAAAAAAAGGTCCCACCAAACCATGGCTTCAATATGCTGCAATCCAATTGAGATTCTTCACAAAACCCTGTAAATATTTTTTCCAATAACACACCTTCCCTAAAATGCTAAAAGCACAGCTTTTGCTGTTGCCACTTTGCTAACCTAGTTTGGCTTGTATAGGTTGAGGCTTTGCGCAAATCAAATCAAATGTGTATAGCCCATATTTACAAATGCCTTAACCCTAAAATAGGTGAAAAAACAACTTTTAATAGGAAAAAAAGCGAATGGAGAGCAATAAGTAAGAGATTGCACTCCTAGGACGGACGGAAGTGCAAAATGATGTTGCATGTACAGAGCAAATTAACACTATAACAATTTTAGAGAATACATGAGAGAGGGGGAGAGAGCTGGAAGGCTGAGCAGCAATGACAAACAATAACTTACACTAGGCTTATACTAGGTGTTGTGTACTGCATGTGGCTCCTCCACCCTATTTCTTAGTTCAGCTCCAATGCGTACTCTTTATATTTCTCAACATTTGATATATGTTCTTCTAAATTGTTGAGTTATCACGCCTTGTCTTGGATTTCACTTTCTTTTTCCTGTTTTATTCTGGTACTCGCTTGTCTTTGTCTAGTTTTAGGTCACTTATCTTCCTGGCCTGTGTTTCGCCTGGCCTGGTGATTACCGGCCTGCCCTAATCTGTTACACCTGTGTCCAGTTGTCTCCTCCCTTCCCTGATCCTTTATATCCCTGTGTTTTCCTTGGTTCATGTCAGGTGGCCTGTTAGGTTTTTTGTGGATATTTGGAGTTATGGATTACCTTTCTTCTCCTGCCTGCCATCTCCTGCACCCAGTAAGTGTGTTTCTGTTTGCTTTAAATTAAGGACCGGTTGTTGTTGAATCTGCATTCTGGGCCCCCTCTTTCCACGCTACCCTGACACACAAACTCAACAGTTCAACAACCCTTTTATTAGCTCCTAATCTTTCACGTTTTTTGTCCGTACACGCGTTTACTCCGGGATGAAACGTTCGGTTTCCACTGTAATGCATATTTTCTGAGTCTGACGAAATTCATGAGATGTTAATTCATTTCTGCATTCATTATTGACAAGCGCACTCAATGTGACCGTCATGGAAGGGAAGAATTGTGCCAGTAAGCTGTAAAGCTCAAAATGAGTATTAAATTACATTTCATTAGATTGAAAATATTGTGACCGCCAGAGCAGGGAGCCAGTTCAACATTTCAACATTCCTTTAGGGCTGACTTCCGTCAGTTATGTTTTGTTACACCTGTGAGCTGCTTAAAGAGACCTAAAGAAAGCAGAGCCCCTCTGATATCTAAAAATACAGCTGTACCGTCAAGCCAGACATCTGAGGTCTGCCTCTGTGTGTAACACACTGCACCTGCTCTGCCGTCAAGAGGATATTAAATGTAAAATAGAGTCGCCTTTTAGTAACAAGAACCAAGGGTGCAGATGTGCCCATTTTGGTTTGTTGTGTTCAAGTTGTTATGGAGGTCAGAGCTGTCTTTCTGCCGTTGTTATTTTCTGAACTGTGCACAGAGATAGTCGTAGAGGTGTTATGTGTGACATCTGTTGAAATGTCAGACTAGACTAAGCAATGTCTTTCTAACAAAGAAAAAAGAAGAAGAAATTATCCTTAATCCAAATGCAAATAAGAGGTTGCTCAACTAAGCAAAACCAAATTATTGGATCTGAGTTGCCTTTCTATTCTTAAATTGACTGGTTGAGTCCCTATTGATGGCAGTCACAATGAATGAATTTACATTTACTCAGATTTAAAGCAATCTTTTTCACCTTAGGTTTCCTAGAGGTGAATACGAATGATTTTAAAGTTGTCCAGGTAGGTCCCTGAGGGGCTTTTGATAAGAATCGTGACAGCAATACAGTCTAGAGGGCAGATGATGAATATTTGAGGTAGTATAGATATTTTGGCGATATTGTATAATGTTTAAATGGCAAGTGTCAACACAGAGGAGTGTCGGTTTCAGTCTCTGAAATATAAACCCCCTTTGTAGCGTCAGTCACAGCATCGCGTCTGTAATGCTGCAGAAATGTGAAAATGTGATAAATACTGCAGAATGAGCTAACTGCATCAAAATAACATGTTGTCAACATAGACATCCGACTGTGGCATGATAGCAGTGTAGCCTGATAATCACATATAACTGCATTTTTATCTCACCTTTGTTATTCAGGCTTACAACGAGTTAATTTTAGCCTTTTTCGTTTGGTAATTGTTGTTTTGACTCACAAGGACATTTCATATATACACACTAATGGCATCAGTGTCAGTTGACAAAGTGGCTGCAATCATAGTGCTTAAAGCATTTATTCATGTAATTTTAATGGTTTCTTCACATGATCTTGGTCTTGATGTAAATGCAATGGAATGTATGTTTCTCCACATCAAACTGTTTCATGAACATGGATGTGAGTTCATTGAGTCACCTGTTGTGAATCCCGCAGAAAGTCTTTAGGTTGTGGTAGAACTGGGAAATTGCAGCATGGAATGTGCAGTAGAAATGATGTAATGCATTGATGTCAAAATGGAACGGAATATGTAAGAAATGTGTCCATCGTAAGAACGGAGGCTGTTTTTAGAGCGAGAAGTTCATAAACTACTCTTAATATGGTGATAGCTCTTAATGTGCTGCTTAAAGACCGCAGCCAAGAGTACAGACTGAGATTATAGGAGGGCAATTTTAAATCATTACATCTAAAGGAGGACTCCATTTCAAACTGTCTATTTCAATATTAAAGTGTCACAGTTTGAAAGGAAAAGTGTCACTTTTCCTGTGGTTGCTATCAGCTGGGGATGTTTAATCTCTAGTATTTTTCTGTAATTGAAATAATGATAATTCAACATTTTGGTAGTTCTACTACCCCCATGGCCCTCTATATGATAACGAATTGATGGCTTAAGCATCCTCCTTTACAGGAAACCTCAGTAATTACATTAATAATTGCTTCACACTGTCACCTGGCTTTCATCATACTGTCACTAATAATAAACAGATCATTTGGTTTTAACATATTTCCAAGAGCCTTTAATGCATTTGCAAGTAAAATTAGGCATAAAAAATACTAATACGTAATATTGGCTTGAAACTTAATTGAAATATTTCTGGTCAGATAAATAACAAGTTTTATCCAGAAAATTAATGTTCTAGTAATGATGATTTGTAGTTGTACTGCCAAATCAGGGGTGTTGGGTAAAAATATGCAATGGAAAGTAACACTGCTATTCTTTAATACGTCTTTTAAAATAAATTGCCTTGGCAAAAGAACAACGCTCCCTCTCTAGAACTGGCAATGTTGTCTGTACTTGAAAAAGTCCTGGCGCCGTCTGGAGTGTTTGTATTTGAAAGTAAACAACAGTTAATGAATACACAGTGGTCTAAATTGTTTGTAAGTAATTACACAGCCATGACAATGCCTTTGCTATTTTTGGACTGCATTCGAAAATGGTTCAACCGAATAAAAACTCTTTTTATTCCTGTTGGTCAAAAGTAAAACTTTTACAGTGGTGAAATTGCTTAACTTGTAATTTGACCCCCAGAGCCTAGAGAAACTGAAATATAAACATGTTGTCAATAGTTGCACTGGGTGTCATATCAAGGCGAGAAAGGGCACGTTTATTTTTAAGCAAGCTAGTCGGCATATTTAACCTTGTTTCCAACTATTTGATTTTTTTAAATGATTTGTTTTTGATGCAAAACAGTATAGACTGATAGTGTAAAACACAGGGTATAATTCCAACTCACTGCTTGGTCATGTGCTCTAAATAATTGCTTTGGAGTTTCCCATACGTATTAAATTCGGCTGCCTTCACTATATCCCAAGGTAATAACACTTGCTCATTAGTTCCTAAAATATGTACTTAATTGGCCATTAACTGTGAGAATGAAATATTTGCTGTATGCCATATGGGTATGTCATTAATAGAAAAAGAACATTATTAGGATTATTAGTTTACACTGTCTATTCAAATCTGTTTACTATGCTTTTTCAACAAGTATAATTATTTTTTCATCCACTTAGTCTACAGTTGTCAAATGGCTTAACTGGGTCTATTATTATCAACTGCAAGCAACTGGACTAGTTCAAGATTCTTGAAGACGTGTCGCCTCTCATCCACGGTGCTTCTCCTTAACTTAACTTCAGTTCAGTTACTCAAATAGATTATTAACACTGTCAGCTGGGGGCGGAAATGTGTTGATGTACAGTTTATAAGCATCCTGAAAGTGAGAAAAAGGAGCGTGTCGTTGTGTTGTCGGATGTATAGTGCGATTCACACCCTGCGTGTGAGCATCTCTGTATGTATGTGGAATGTCTGCGCTGCAGTCAGCGAGAGGATTCTCTGACAGATGAGCTGAATAAGTTTTAGGAAGGCATGCAGGAGACTAATTAGCCCAGACGAGATCATTACTCCACTTTGTGCCAGACACCATTAACCTCGTCGTGGGAAACTGCCTGAAAACACAATTGTTTTCTGTTTGTATCCGATTTTTCTTCATTTGTTGTTTTTCTCTATTTCTGATCAACCTCACGTGAAAGAAAAGCATTACCCTCGCTATTAACCTGATGCATGATTGGATTGAGAAACAATAACGGCATACATTTTTGGAGCGATACGGCCAAAACCATTTAATTGCTGTTTATCGTGGGGACATTTTTTCCCTGACAAGCA
Organism: Colistium nudipinnis; assembly: GCA_016785305.1. NCBI lineage: Eukaryota > Metazoa > Chordata > Actinopteri > Pleuronectiformes > Rhombosoleidae > Colistium > Colistium nudipinnis. Next base: position 2,973,304 of record JAFBJU010000879.1, read on the forward strand.
ATATGTCTCGGGTTGGTTATATGTACAGTCTATGTATAATATGTTTCTTTATGGTTAGAGTGGAATGTCCTCTCACAGTGGGTTCCAGGACTGAGGGAGATAACATCCAATATCCAATTCCCTCAGGGCCCGGCTTTACTAAAGTGTGTGTGTCATTCCTTTGAATTTGCACCTGTGTATTACGGCCTGGTACTCGGCAGCCACAACAGAGAAGGAGAAATCGATGACCCTGCCCTAGTGAAAGAAGTGGCTGAGTGAGGGCCTTCGTCTGATCACAGAGGTGGATGTGATGGCATTAAACCTAAGGTTCAAAACCTGCTGTTTCCACCGACCTTTAAACCAAAGTTCACATGGTTTTTGTCATGAGTTTTGACTCGCAATGAGCCTTAACCTGAGGTAATTCTCATAGCGTGGAATTGTTGTTTGTACAGACAGTCCCAATAAAAGTTTGCGGCAATAAATGTGCTGCTTCCAATCTTTTGGTTCTAGACTTTTAGTTGGCATAGCTTAAAGAACCACAAGTACACCAATTAAGTCTGAAGAGACTTAAGGAGGCTTAGTTGCTTTAGCCTTATTACATGTGTATATTAAAAGTAAGGGTTAAAGGAAACCTTTGAAAGTTTGGGAAATAAAACTTTGGATTGCTGTAACTATTTGCCATAACCATTGACATCTTGCTATATTACTGGTGGAGGGACAACCCACTGTGACTTGGTGGGGATCCCAATATATCCGTTAGGTAGTCTGGCATAAAAACATTTTTTATGATTTTTACCATTTGGTATGTGTATGGAATTAAATGAATCACTTCCAGCATGTTAGTTTAAGAGGCGCAGGTCGGTGGATTTTGTTTGGACAGAGCTGGGCTAGCTGTTTCCACCTGATTCCAGTGTTTGTGCTAGGCTCAGCCAGTTGTCCGCCTGCCGCTGCCAGCCAGCTGGCAACTCGATTGTCGTATCCCTCAAGGAAAATTGTCGAAATCAACATTATGGATTCCGAGTGTGCTGTGTGAAAAGTGCTAATTACGTTGTAATTTGTAACCTTGTCTGGGAACATTATTGCTTGCCATCACCGACTGATTGTGTGAACGGACTCAAATATTTGTCAGCATCAGTGCAGAAAGGCATGTGGGCCAACAGAGGACAACATCTGTCTGCGGCATTATAGGCTCTTTGATTTGTGCCCGGTCCAGATGGGCCGTCACGCTTTGTGGTTTCACACGGCAAACCTTACAGTAACAAATGACTTGGGCTGGGATCCAATGACAGGGACTTTCGCTAGGACAAACAAAAGGCCAGACGAATGGGCATCTGTGGCTGCAGCATCACTGCAGCGGTAGATTCTCCGCCCTGTCCCGTGAAGTGATCAAAGTGAACGGGATAATATATTGTGCGTATAAAGATGTACGTTGGGCTTGCTTTAAGTGAGCTCCTGCTGTCTCTAAATGTGAAAACTACCTCCTCCGCCTTACCCATGGCGCAAAGCACTAGTTTCAGACTGGCAGTTATAATTCTTTCATTCATAGCCCATGCTGTTTAAATAGCAAACGCACTTCTGCCCTGTGAGCACCCATGGGTGTGATGGTCTTAAAATTAAGTGTGTCACACTATTACCTTGGTGCAATAGAAAATAACTCTGCATTTGACCAACAAAAATTTGGTCTGAACTCAATGGTGCAGTATTTTACTATTAGTTTTAAGGGCACATTAACAAGTTAGTAATTTGCACAACACATGTACACTTAAAAAATATCGCATATCAGTGGATCTGTTTTCTCTTCATATAAGGGGATTGCCATACCAGGCAAGTATGCAATAAAAACAATAAACCAGCAGGGTGGTAGTACACCTTAGGAGATGGTACTGGTTGGTTTATTGTATGTTATTGCCAAAAAATCCCTATGATTAATTGTGATACTACTAATTATGTTGCTTGAAAAATCATTTGGGCAACATTATCTTTACTGGAGGAATGCATTTGAATATATGAGCTGTAAAAAAAAAAAAAAAGTAATTTAGTGGCAGACAGACATTTGAGGTAAATATTGGAGGCATTGGATCAGATAGTTTGAGGTGGCTTGAAAAAAAACTTTTTTTATCTTCATAGCACATGGGGAAAATAATGAACTATGCATCGTTTTTAGCCACCAGTTTACCTTTACTGTGTATGCCTGGTGTGGTGGCCAAGCACTTGATACAAGTGATGTGTCCAGAATCAGTGATATGGCTCACACAGTAGAATGTAGGTTTAGGTTTCCTCTACTTTCAATATAATAGCTCTTAGTACTAAGTTTGATAGTTATGGAGTGGGTTGTTGCTGTGGCCTTCCAGGCGCAGCACTGTGTTTAGCGTTGTGTTTCAGCCCACCTGTGGCACAGCAGCAGTTTGATGATAGCAGGTGGGGGCCTGGATAATTATTTCAGGGTGGAGACTCTGACTCCTCTTTCTGGCGAAGATGCACATGTTCATGCAAGCGAGAGAATCTGATCATCTTGTATATTATTTTAATTGTACACGCTAGAATGTTGTAGGATAGAAAGCAAATTCATCAACGTCACATCGTGTACAAGATTAAACTCACCAGAATCCTGGGAGGGGTTCTACAGCTATATAGGGAAGGAGAGCATGATGCTATCTAGAATTAATTTACTCATGAATGCTGGCAGCTCCAACGCCATACCATCTTCTTTAACTCATGTTTTGTTGATGATTCTGTCAGATGAAAATAATCATCAGCATAATCTAATATCACATTTATTTGAACTTACACCGTGCAGGGCAACAGCTTTTATTCCTAAAACCATGTGCATAAGCCTCTGAATCCCATTCTAAGACTTTATTATTTTATTCATGAGATCTGCAGATATTTCTTCAGCCTTGGGTGAAGACGTGCATCTATTTGCCGCCTTTTCCTCTGCCAGATGTTTTTCGCTCCCATTGTGCATGCGGGCTGATTCCAATGTTTCAAACTGCCAGTTGTGGCTTTGCTTCAGCAGAGCTCTTCATTACCTTTTTTTTGCTTGTGTCAGTTATTTCTGATGCTTGTCTCCCGTTGATGACTTTTTGATTCTGGGCTCTGGAATATTCATCAGTTTTTACCTCTGTGCACCTCCTCCTTTGCTTCCTTTTTGGATGTAACGGACTGACTGAGAAGCATTTCCTTCGATGATGCTCTATTTTGTGGATCAGTTTCTTCCTTTGTCCCTCAGTGGCGTCGTTGGTCATGCGCCATCGACGCAAATTACACAAAAGAGAGAGAGATGCTTAATGGTCAGATACTTTCTTCAGCTCAAACAGTGATAGTGTAAGAGTATCATTACCACCTTCAAATGCACCAAATTGAACTCTCAATACCCTTTCATCCCCGGGGGACAGAATACAAATGTGAGTTAGATTACCTTCCTAATTGGCAGGGCATTATCACTGGTTCCGAGAGTCGGGATTTAAGGCGCAACAGTAAGGAAGGGAGAGAATATTGGACTTGGCATTCACTAGGGGGCTAGAAACACAATTCTCAATGAAAAGCTTGCTTCATGTTTGCTGGATGTGTAACACGTTTCAGGCTTTGAGCCTCTTAGTTTGTGTTGGACCATCTGACCCAAAATATCAATTACTGCTTTACAGGTACTTCATGCAACCTTGAGAATTAATTTACATATAATAAACATCAACATAATCGCATACTGTCCTCACATAACCATATGATTGCTAGACACCATACAAGTGACAGCTGCTCATTCTAATTGTATTTCGTTATATATTAGAAGCAAAACCTCCACTATGCAATAGACTGCTCATTTTAGTGTGTTTTCCACTAAACTTTGCCAATCCCCTTTGGCAGCCAGTGACTGCTGTTGCAACTGAGCTGTTAAGTCCCTTCCGTCTGTTTATTAGAGAGTCATAAAGTCATAAAATCGATTGATAGGAAAATTACCTTATTAATGCCATTCAGTTTAAAAGTAAACAGTCTGACAGGAATAATACTAAAGATAGTGCCAATCTATTTTCTCTCTCAGTTCCCAGTGAAAGGTCAGGCGATGGATATACTCTCCCCTTATACTAAAACTGTTGATATGCTCCATTTCACATAATTTTTCCAATCAAGAAATGAAGAATTGGACCAAGAGCCTTGTTTACTTAATTTTATTGTCTGGTGTCTTGACCAGTGTTTCATCAATTACCAGGTATAGTACAGGTCATTGATGGATACAATATGGCTCTTATCTAACCGCAGGTAGCCTTCGTCGTAGATTTAAAAGATGATATGGACAACATAGCTGAAAAGACACAGCCCCTTCAACAACAGCATACAAATAAAATATTCCATTAATACTTCTACATCCAGCAACTGCATTTATTACCACAGTGGACACAGTCTTGCAGGATATACAGATACATACTCCATGCTAAAAAAGACACAGACAACATGACTTATTGATAGTTTTTTAACAAATGTATGACCTTTACTTTAGGTCAATAACACATTTATTTTTCTGTTTTTTAGGCAATCTTCATGAAAACTACATTTGTCAAGCCACTTTACGAAAAATACTTTCGAATTCGTTTGGAATTTTTGCCCCCCAACATTTCTCTTTATTTATTTTATTTTGTTAGGTTTTCTAAATTTTGAAAGAAACAGAATATCCATATTTTAAATTGTATATTCTGTAAACCATATTTTCCCCTTATAATATGTTTAAGCTAATGCCTTATATTAGCCCTCATCCCTTCCCACAGGACAGCCTAAAACTATGGCATGTTCATTTTGTGATGTATTAGCTCTGACACCTGGGTCATATTTTCATTAATTAAACATGGCATTGTAATAATCTCATACTGATGGAGACCCATTTCACCACCGACTTTGGGCACACAAGATATGCTTTTGCCACATGACTTAATTAGAAAATGATAAATGCCTCGGTAGTACATTGCTTAAAGGTCATGGGCCCCTCTGGTTTTACTCATTTTAATTCCCCACACATTGCAGACCTGTTGGGAATACGGTGGTCTTGCATCCAAGTCAGCTCTTACCCTTGTGTGCCTTTCAGGTCCACTACATCTTAAACATAATCGTTAGTGCCGAATGTTTATGTGTGCTTGTATATGTGCATGTTTTTTAAACTTGAGAAGGTCCCACGGCATCTTGTGCAGCTATGTGTTTCTGCTGAGACTATCAATGTGGGAAAGTAACCTCAGGTCATATTCATTCTGGGCTACAAGAGCTTTATGTGGCTGGTACAAGACCCTCCTTTTTTTGCAGTCACACGCCTGCAGACTGTGCTTGTTTTGTGCAAATCACTTTTAAAGAATTTCAGGAGCTTATGTTTTTTTTTTCTTTTAATTTCCTACAGAACGGCTGTTGATGCCTTGTTGCCCTATACATGTCTTAATTTCCTGATGTTAAAAAACCCACACTAGAAAATATGAAAATTACTTTCTTGCCCAATTATTAAGAAAAGGAACTGCACAGAGTAGATTTGGCCTCGATGGGCATAAACTGGACTCAGTTAAACTGGACCTCAAATCCAAAGTCAGGCAACATCCACTGCAGGATTTGGCAGCTATGTATGTCTCCACAGTCTGCTATTCAAACCATGACCCACACCATTCCGGCCATTCTTTGCCTTTGTTTAGTACACTTTATCTAAACACACAGCCTACGGACCCAGATACATTTTGTTGACAAGAAAACTCCAATGGCCATGTGAATAACTGCACCTGTTTTTAAGAAGAAAAATAAATAAATCCTAATATGATCTAAATACTCTATTATGTCTAACTCAACCTTAACCATCGTGTCAAAGGTAAAAAAAACAGTCATGTCAATCCTTTGTCAGGCTTTCGAAAATAATGGCACTAATAAGCAGAAACAATTATAAAAACCCTCTTTCACACATTTCATGGTGAGTAGTTGTAGCTTACAGAGAAACGATGCAAGGTGAATGAGGAACAATGATGACATGGAGACAAGGACCTTGTTGGAAATTAGCCTAGAACATAGCGGAATGAGTAATGGACCATTGTACTAAGTGGGGGTCATGGTCTGGTAACTTGGAATAGATTTACCTAGCTGCCATGGGCAAGTCTACAGATCGCAGGAACACCATTCTATCACATTGTGCTGTCAACTGCTGCACCAAAACCCAATTCAAATCAATATAAAGGCTCATAGATGCTCATAGTTGCATCATATGGCAAATGGAAAGATATGATTTGCTTTCAAAAATCACTGGACTAGCTTAGACAGAGCTACATTTTTGATCCATCATGTATGTCATCATCCAAAGTTGATTCCCATTGACCAAAGAGAAATGTCTCACCTAGTACAGCTTTTTATGTCCCTTCATTCTTCTTCCTCCCTGGTGAACATCCCTGAATCATGAGAATGCATGATTACAATCTCTAACTTCCATGCACCCTGTAAGGAAGAAAGCACTTTCCTCTGAAAGCTTAATTTAACATTTCTTTAACATTCTTGGTAAACTTCACAAACCTTTCGAAGAAGTTCAGAAAGACCTGCGTCTTTCCCAAGGGGTACTGGGACTGAAGAATTCTATCACATCCGTCCTCAACGCCTTTTAAGAACGAATATCAATTTCCACCAGTCACAGCAAAGTAAGTTAAATAGTATTAATCACGTGTGTTGCTATTATTTTGTTTCGGTCTAGGTGTGCAAACACAGCACTCAATTTCGAGAGGTGTTGCAGGGTCCCTTAACATAGTGTAAAATAAAGTATGGAACTGCATTAAACAAGGCAAATATTGGACATTGGGACTCACCTTGCAGTTGTGTGTCTACATAGGGAATTGCTGAGGAAACAAAGAAAAGCACAAAAGGTGTAAGTGGAGTAGTTGTTTCTGAAACCTTTTGCCATCTAGCATTGGGCAGCATAACTCAGGGGTTTAGTCAACTTGCCGTGAGAATATTTTTCTGTGTATTAGGAGTTTTTAAAGATTACAGTGAAGCTGTTATAAATAGTTGAATTTACTTCCGATCCAGCATTAACTTATCAAGATTGTTGTCATTTATTTGGATCTCGGCAAAATTATTTAAATAAAAAATGGCTAAACTTTACAGCAGCCAAGCACAAAAAAATTGAAATTATCTGAACACGCCTTGCAGCCAGTTAAAGCTATAAGGTAACGGAATAACCTACCTATTATAGGATGACCACTAAAACTGTGTGATAGCTGTGTTTTGATTTGGACAAATATGAGAGCCCAGCCAAATACAATTACCTTTAACACTTATAACACTTGCAAAAACTACTAGTAGTACTTTGATGTAAAATAATATATCTAAGCCCCTCTAAGAATAACATACAGTAGGGCGTTCTGCTCCATATTTAATATCGCAACAGCACCATTCTCAGAGGGGATAAGATGATGGCTACACGCTAGACAGGCATTTTCTTTAACACGGGTCCTCTTTTAGACGGCGAGATGTTTGTTTATGAAACCTGCGTGCGACATTTCCAAAGAAGTGTGGGGTGTGTTGGGAGTGCGAGGTGGAGTCAAAGCTTTGTGTTTGGAACAGCCCTGACTCGAACCCATCCATCACTGTAAGGGATTGCTGTGCGCATTGACATTTTATATGCTGTGAAGGGAGCAAAGTGGGCTGCTCTTGGCTGTGATTCATTTCTTGTTGTTTTTCATTGGGGTCCTGCAGTGGAGTAGAGGAGCCCGTGCTTTGTTTGAATGTCAACAGCTGAGATAGAAAGAGGCCGCTGTGCCCACTGAGCAATGTACAGTATTTGCCTATGATTATGATGGATTGTCCACTATGAGTGCACATTTATGAATGTTAAGAGCACCTTTTATACTAAGTGCGTGCTTGGAAATTTGGGCTGTCATGAAGAATGCTGAGATGCTAAAGTATTTCAGGCTTATTTATTTGAAGAGATGGATGAGGAGACTGAACTGTAAAAGAATGTGACATAAAAGTTTCTTTGAAGCCTTCCAGTCAAGTCACCAGTACCTTAAATAACTTGATAATAAAGCATTGTATCAATTAACAGTCAACGGTATATTATAAGTGTTGAACAATCAAAGGCAGTATTTGTGGTACCGATGCGGTGCCTCTTCTATACATACCTCTGGCCATTGGCTAGGTCACATTTGCTTGTCTTTTAATCCAATTTAGAGGATGCATTATTTAGCCTACAGAAACCTCAACTGGATAATCAGCAATTATATGTCAGTATTTGATTTAAATCACTGCATTAATGTTATAACTTCAATATGTTAAAATTCAAAGAAGACCACCAATATGTTTTACAGACTGCTTAAACAGATTACACAATTTCTAACAATTTTTCTCTGCATACACGGGCTAAACAGAAAATGTAAGAAGACAAAGGCATGGTGTAACTGCGTTACCATGACAGCAGTGGCGCAGATAGTAGTTTGGCAAATGATGAAACATTTACAGTATTTCCCCTGCAAATAAGCCTCATGCAGTTCAGTTGTAATGTATTCAAGTTTGCAATAGTGCCTGTATACAGTAACCACGCACAATAATAACTTCCAGTAGTGATGCCAAAACTGTCCTGCAAGTATATTACTTATTATAATATTAGTATGTTTCAGCGGTTGCCTGATCACCTTTGCACCTCAGATGTCTTTAGGTCTTTAGAGAGAGATTGACAACCAGAAGGCAGTGGTTGCTATAGATTGGTCTTGTTGACACTCAGCAACTCCAATGCCTCTGACAGGGGTCACTGCCACCCTGCTGACTCAGCCTGGCAACAGCCTGGACACATGAGGGAGGAAAGTAAAGGCCGAAGTTGTGTATACATTGATTGGCGCTGCACTTCTGAGGTCTCGCAGTATTTTCCTTAAAGCCTTTACTCATATTTTATAGCAGCTTACAATCATTTTTCAGTTAAATTAAGTGTAAAGTATATGTATATAATGTACATACACAACTAAACTGCAAGAACAAATACTTGGTGAAGCGAAGAGTGTTTGGTTAATTCAATGACTATGTATATTTTTGTTATATGTACCTGTATCTGTAAAATCACAAATACCATGATACTTGATACAACTCAACATAATTAGAACATTTTAGAAAGAATCTGAAATAATCTTTAATCTCTACAATGGTGCTTCTGATGTTTCAACTTAACCACAGACAGGGCTGAATGCAAAACCAGATCCTTTAATAATACATTTGAATTACCCGAGGACACCTTAAAGGGCATAAAACCAGACAGTAGAAGACAAAAAAACAGTGGACTTGGAAGCACAGGTACAGTAACAGTGAATATGCAAGTGGGTTTTGAGTTGTGTATTGAATGATTTTAACCAGTTATCCGACTGTCAGATGTGTAGTGGCAGGGATTGCCAAAGCCTGGGAGCCGAGCAGCCGAAAGCTCAGCCACCCATTGTGCTGACGCGTGAGCTGGGGACAGTTAGGAGTCCAACAGAGGAAGAGTGGAGGGTGCAGGGGGGGGCTGTACTCCTGAAGGAGAACAGTGATGTAGATGGGAGCTAGATTGTGTCAGGCTTTCAAGGTGAGTAGAAGGTTTTTGTAGTCAATCCGGGAACACACAGAAGCCAGTGCAGTAGAATGAGAATGGGGGTGAAGTGGTCGGATGAGTCAGGTCATGAGGTCAGTGGTGGGTTTCAGGGGAAATATAGACCTGTGAATCGTCGGCATAACAGTTAAAAACCCAATACTTTTTAACTGTTGTTGATACTTTTATATGGTCATGATCAGTAATATTTTGGCAAACAATATATCTAATTAGGTAAGTTGTGTGGTTTTCATCAGGAGCTTATTCTTTATAGCTAAAAGGGACCAGAGGGTTAAACTTGCCTAGGGGGATTGTAGCCATATCGTACAATGATTTATGTTACTCATGCAGCAACCAATTTTCATATTCAACACAGAAGAATATATATTTTGCAGGATTTATGCCCGCCACAAAAAGCTGTTGTTCCCTCCATTACAAATTAGATTTTTTTCTGATTGGACTTGAGAATGTTCCTCATTTATTATCTATTTATTATCTGTTTACAGATTGGTACTATTATATATTATATGGTACATTATTCTAACTTCTGTAGTTTAGTGATCTAGTTGTAATCGAACATCCATCCAAGCAGCGTGAAAACAGGGTTTTTCAATTTTTCAATGGTTTTTATGAGTGAGTAGTGAAACTGAATTGTGCTGATTTCATGCTATTTAAATGATATATACAAAAAAACACCTTGATTGATTTGCCCTTAAAATGTTAGTGAACCCAAAGATCGGTGATGTTAAAAATATTGAGATAAATTGTGGAGACTATTTGCTTTGATCAGAAATGTTTGATATAAAAAATGTTCTTATTTGTCTTTTTGTCACAAATTATAAGCCATCTTGTTTTTGTGTTACTTTTTGTTTTTTAAATTATATATATTATTGACATTGTTTTACTGGAGAAGTTGAGCTTGCAGATATCCCTTTTGTCCATGACTGAAACCTGACACACCATTGAAATGTTATCAACAGTGTGTCAATACCTGAGTTCCTGGAAGGAGGTGTATACATCGCTGGGTGTCCTTCCAAATAATGATGTAGCTCTGCTTTCTTCTTCAGGTATAGTTTATAATTACAATAAGTGAGTTATTGCTTTTGTGATTAGAACTATGGTGAATGATTTTTTTTTAACCCAGAGGGGAGGAATATGTGCCATGTTGCTGGCTGCCTGTCCACTGCCTCTATTGTTAGTTTACCGTTTTGCTTCGCCTTGGGGAGCCAAAGTACATAAACACCATTATCAGAGGTGCAGTTGGAAGGAGTGTGTCGCTGTCAAACGAACAATGGGCCTGTGGAATTACCTGCCATAACTCATACATGTCGGGGAGTGGCAATCACATTCATTCAGCTGCGTCTGGTAGAGCCCAAGTTTTTATTATTTTGAAAATGATTGAGGATCTCAGTATTAATAGAGAATGTTGATTCTAATTAGTGATTCATTCTTCCTATGATATGCAGCAGTGTACAGCGGGCGCTTCACGAACAGTAACAATGCACTGGTGCACTTTTTACACACTATTAATGAAATTCATACAAACATTACCAAAAACCTGATGGAGAGCTCCAAACGATAGCAGCATGAAAATATTACAGGGAAAAGAGAGACAATTCTAAAAGTACAAAAGATTGCACATTTCAGCGGGATGAGCACATATTCACAAATAACAATTTGCTTCACAATCTGTACTGAGTGGGATTCTCTGCCTTCAACCCCTCAAAAGGGTGAGGAAGAGGAAACCTCGTGGACAGTAACTAGTGAGGGAAGCAAGAATATCCTTACAAACATCCATGGTAAGCGCATCTTTGTCGCCAGTGAGTCGCATGAGTAATAGGGATATTGCGATGCAGTGGCTTAGGTGTAGCTCTTCATGGCCATATTTTTTTTTATCGCTGCACGTTGCATCTGCGTCATGCTTTTTTCTGCAAATCGTAGGTTGTGGGGCATCTGCTGCGTCTGCCCGTGGATTACTGGAGTCACTTTGTTATGGGGAGAACGAGCAACCAAAACCTGGACCACCTGATCATCAGGAATGGAAACTCACTTCTCCACCCCAGAGTGAGTGAGCATGCTGGGACCTCTGACGCTCCTCTCTGACTCTCTGACACCCAGATTTGGGCGCAAGAGTAAATCTTGCAGCTGCACGTCTCCTGGATTCCCACTGCTCCACGTCTTCTTTATACTTTTGATCGTTTAAAAAAAAAAAAGAAAAAAATCTCAATGATAAGATTTGTGTTTTGATATGATATTTTGTTAGTTAGTCGTGAGATGGCAATCTCTAATCCAAAATGCTGCATCAGGCTTAAAATTAGGTTTAGGTACAATAAGCATGTCTTTTCCCCTTTTTTTTGGCTGCAGCTTTTATGTTTGGCGGTTAACAGAAAAAAGTTTAAAGACTTTCACTCATAACATTGCAAATCATCTGTGGATGTTGCTTTTAATCAGAAGCCCCAGCTGCCAGGTTGTGTGAGGTTATTAGCTATTCAGCTGGCCATGCTCAATGGCTTGTTTTAAACTGTGATTACTCAAGGTTGCGCTGAACCTGATTTGTTTCGTCATTACATGGGTTCTGTTGACATTTCCAAGTATTTTCTTGCTGAATCATGGCCTTTAGCATGCTTTATGAAATTGCCCTCCAGTGTACTGACACAAAAACAATAACTTGAGGGAAGATTGCTCAGAAGTTTATATCTTTAAGTTTGATGAGGGAAGCTTTGTGATGTGTATTCAGAAATGTCCTGTCGAGTTTAAATCAGATCTTTGAGTCACATTTTCACAAAGTTCTGACAGTTGTATCTGAAATTATGAAATATTTCAGTTAAACAACTCTTGCATTGTTTGGGTTGCAATTTGTGCAGAAGATAATTGATTTTCATGTTCAGTCTTTAGGGCTTTACTGCATTGCTTTCTCACTGCAGCAACCTATTGGACAGAAAGCATAGAAGTCAGGAATAACATCTTGATATTTTGGGAAAAAGCATTCCATTACGTGAAACTTATATTAGAAGTGAACACTTATCATGATTGGAGTTCAACACTGGGTCGTCTGTTAGTCATCCCCTCTCCACTGAATTCAAAAGATTTTCTGTGTGGAAGTGCTTGACGTTTGAAACACAGTCATTCCTGAAAGCCTTTGTGTGGGTTAGTGTAAATGAATGTACCTTGAATGTTAAGGCTAACACCTAAGGCAGCCATCACTGCATCTAGATTGCCTTGACAGTGATTCACCCCCAGGCAACCCGTTTTAGGGGCATCTGGCAGTCTGGATTTAAATTGACCAAATCTCTTAACCATAGCCCTTAGTGGTCTTAATGTTCTCTTATCTTGATGTTTGCTGGTTGTTGTCTCCTGTTCACACATATGGACTCTTACACTGGAGTCAAGACATATTACAATTCACTTTGAGTCACGTTGGGTTAGCTTCACTTCAGAGACTCAAAAAGCTCCCTGCAGTGTGATTATAGAGCAGCTACGAAAAGTTCAACTTTGTCTAGATGCCAACTAAAGTGCTTGTTTTGATTCATTCATGGATCAAACTTTTGGCGAATTAAAGGAAAGGCGGTATGTCTTTGTCGGCGGCTTCTCACAATTTAGCGTAGCTTAAGCCTGCACCTGAATGAGAAAAATGATGGATGGAAACTCATGGCTTTGAAAATGTGCAGTCTGAGATGAGTATGTAAATTACTCAAATCACACATGCCCGCAAGCTTCTGACTGGTAAAAGGTGAGAGAAAAACATGGTACTTTGAAGCCATGTGTGCACAAGGTACAATTCTTTCTTAACTTTTCAAATGAACATTATTTTACATTGAAAACTTAAAAAAATGATAGGGCTTTGAGTTTTCTACGACACCTTCTATTATTGTATTACTTAGATCTAACCACCAAAACAGATAACGATGTGAATTCAGCATGGATTGCACCAAATTTCTAATTTATTCACAGTTTTCATTTCGATCAGAATATAATATAATATTATATAAATGGGTGGGGGGGTGGGTTAAAAAACGATTCTACGATTACAACAAATAATAATTACATGAAGAAAAAGAAAAAATATATATACTATCCTGAGGTTGAGGAGCGACCAAGCACTGTAAAGTGCCGTCTTGTGTTGAAGCTAAAATTCCTCTTAGCCAAGAGGTGAAGAAATGCTTAGCGTGTGGGTCTTTGACGAGCTTGGAGGGAAATGTGTTTCTTTGTGCATTTTTGGCAGTGGTTGGAGGTGAATCTATTTGTTTGTGTGTGCGTGCTGCCAAAGAAGAGTGGAGCAGATGCTGGCTTTCCCTTTGCTCTGAGATTGGAGTTCCCAGGCAGGACAGTTTGAACTCCCACCGCTGCGTCCTCGAATGAGAAGCCCCTCGGTGCTAGGTGCAGACCTGACAAGCCTGCGTTAACAGATAAGGCAGAGCATCTTTGGTCCACAACAGAGCTGCACAATCCAAATGCTAATATCCAAGGGTAGCGTTGTACCCAGATGTGCTCTGCTGAGATTTGATTGAATCCTACCTCAAGATCCGGCCTGGCCAAATCAGATCCCCACTGCTTATCTCTAAGAAACCTCGCTGATGACTAAAATAGGAAATGGTAATCACTGGCTTTTTTCAGCAGGGGGGTTTCAAGTGTAAAGATGCCCTTCACTGTCCGTTTGGGGAACTGGACGGTCTTACGGAACATGACTATCTAGTGGGTTCTCTGTTTTTAATGATTCTTATGATTAGAAATGTCATTCCTTAGGCTCTACCCCTTGCCTTTTTATCTGACTTTTCAAACATACATTATCTCCCTGAAAAGGTTATCTTAATCGTTGACCTGAAGGCCTCTGTGGTTGTACACAGGGTTTCTATAAAGACCTTGTGTTTAATGGACAATGTTGATCCATCGGAAAGATAGACTGTCCATCTAAATAAGATCTGCTGTTTGCATGAAAAGCCAAAACGCTGCCATTTTTCTTTTCCGCTTGAACAGAAGAAGAATAACATGCCCTGTGCGTGTCACTGGAAATTGTCAGCCGCATGGCGTGGGATTAGGAGCGCTTAAATCCTAGAGAGGACTCTTCTATTTTGGTGGAGGCAGCTGTACAATCTTGAGAAGCAGAGTTTGATGTCTAAAATATCCCTCAGTTACTATTTGAAAGAGAGGTAATCTCTTTGAAGCCTCCTAATGGGTGTACAATATTTTCTGCTGTCATATTAAGTCCTCACCACAGCTTTTATCAGCAGGGTTTTCTTTTTTCAAACAGCATGGCATAGGAATGAAGGAGAAAAGTGTGCATTCTGCTACGTTTTCAACATACAGTACTTTTTTTTGTTATATACACCAAATACCAAGTTAAATTCTATAAGGATTACACTTGTATTATCACACTGGGGTTATATTCAGATACATCGCTGCATAATTTTGAGCTCTCATTAGAGGAGGCATAATTACTTGAAATCACTTGTATTGATTTCTGCACCGCAGTACTGTCTCTGAGTGCTGCTCCAGGCTATAAAATGTCAGCATCCTAAGAGTCTGCCGACTTGACTTTTTGGATCTGTAATAAACTCATCCTCTAATTACTTACAACACTAATTACTTATAGCACTTGCGAAAAGACTTAAATTCGTCTTGGCACAGTATAATATGGAAATAAATCTGTGTTGTCTGTTTCAACACAGTTTTGATTGAATCACATTAGGCAGTGTGTCAATAGTAATTGGTTTCCTATTTATAGCCAAGGTTCTTGAGTAACTTAATGTTTTTTTTTTCCATTCTTGGAGTAAGGCTCTCTTTGCTTTGGTATTTTTGCATAACACTTTGGGTGCTCTGTCAATCATAGTGTGAGAGCTCGACTGCAACATATACTCCTTTTTATTATGATAGAGCTCAAGTCAATATAATATATGTAAATATATCCAGTTCAGAGAGGAGTGAGTGAGAAGATATAGAACTATTACATCAAAGATGATGAGCAATATGTTTTCATTACCAATGGATTGAATTACCATGTGTAAAGTGAAATTGGTTGCCTAAGGTGATTGAACCACAGAAAACAAACTTTGCAGTTTCGCCAACTATATATGAAACATTTTGTTAATATTGCAAATACTATCACACTCTGGCAATAGCGGAATGTGATGCATTTTTAATAGATACCACTCAAAGAATAATTCTATCAAAATTTGATATGAAACTACAAAATAACCAGATGCAATGTAAATGATGACGAAATAGGATTGTGTCACAGTAAAAATAATCTTTTTAGAGCCCACTATTTTAAGAACGTCACAATGTAATCCCAATTCAATATGCACACTTTTTGTTTGTTAGTTTGTTGCAGGTTGTTGTTTTGTTGCTGTTTATAACAATGCAGACAGCCTGTAATTTGGCTGTGCTTAGTGGGCACCCTTGGGCTCGGTGAGTTTGAAACCAAACTTTTCGCTCTATGGATAATTATCCCCTCTACTTGTTATGCTTCAACTCTCCATCACACAGCCCGCTGAAATGGAGACGAGAGCAAACATTTTGCTTCCCATTGTAAACGTCAAGCCTCCTGTGTAATGGGAATATCATGGTTTATCTCAAGCAGAGGTTTTATTAAGCTTTTACAATTTACATTTGTCATTTTCTTTGTATAATGTCCTTATAAACTCACAATTGAGTTTAAAATACCTAAATACCTAATATAGGATTAAAAAAATAAGGTATGGATGGCACTGGAGGATATTTCCCATTTTCTGAATTACAAGAACGATAAGTGCAGTTAGGAATTTGCAGTAGACACACAAAAGTGGTCGGTAGCTAAATAAACAGCTGTGCGATGTCACTAATTATTGAAGTGCACTTACATATATACTGTAAGTCACCTATAGTGAGGGTCAGTGTTTGGCAGTATTCAGTTCTCGTATGAGTTCCGGGCTTCTCGGGGTAGAAGCTGTTGTGTAGTCGGTTTGTCTGGGATATAATGGAACCCGAAACGTTTACCGGCAGGTCAAATAGCAGATATCCAGGGTGGGACGGGTCCTTCTGCTGAGCCAGGGAGAGCCAAAGAACTCCTCTGAAGAGGGCGGTGTGCGGTCAACGATCTTCTGGGTGGTGTTAAGGATCCCCTGAAGGGCTCTTCTGTCCACTGCGCTGAGCAGACATGCAGGGCAGTGGGGTACACACAAGCGCAAAGTAATTGTTCTTAGGCTTCAGGCAGTGCAAATTACAGTGGTAAAACGTCTTCTCCTGAACTAGACGTGATTTCGTGTTTGGCAGCTCAGACAGCAGATACTTTCCCTCACAGATAGACAGCAGGTCGTGGTTTCGTTTGGCAAACGCTGTCACACGTTGAACGAATGAATCACTGAACATGCAACGTTCCCTCGCCGTGAAAGGATCTGTGATGGTGACAGTGGAGTATTTCACCAGAATGTTTTACATTCTGGGGATTGTCACTGGCTATAAACGCTGAGACCAGACCTGGCTAGTTCAAGAGTCATCCGTTAATGATATTAGAGTCATTAAATCCAAGCATAAATCTCCCATGTTCAAGCAGTACATTTCTTTTCTTCGTTTCAAAATATTGACACCAATATTTATATCCTTAATGTCATCTTTGAACTATGGAGGCATATGGACTTTGTTATTATATTTAGTGTTTTGCTGATGCTAATGTCGTGAATCGGGGGGATTATGCTGCAGAAAGTCTTTGAAACACTTTGACTCTACACCTTCACTTGGAGTTAATGAACAATTTGTGAGGTTTAAATCAGGCTGCAAGATTTGGGCTGTCCTGTGATCGACAGTTTGGCTGCTTTGTTTGGGGGCAGGATTAACCTATTCTGGTATTACATCCTACATAGTCAGAAATAACCCTGATCATTTTGTGAATGTGCACTTGCTCTTTAGGTTCAATTAAAATGCGGGGCTCATTTTGTTGAGACACTCTTACCAGTACCGTGTGGACAAAGAGAAAGAACTTGATTGACCTGTACAGGTCTGACCCAGCTAATGCTCTTGTTACTGAGGGGGAGCAAATCCCTGCAGCCAGAATACACAATATTGAAAAGGCCTTTTTTAAAGGAGTGGAGGCAGCTATAACAGCAGGCCAAATGTATTGTGCGATGTTTGCATACCTCTACAGTCTGTTGTTCGTAGAGTTGTTTATTCCACATTGTACTTCACCATGCACTTTATATTGGCCATGTGTCAGGTAACAAGTCTACAACTCTATTGAGTGTGTCTATATCTGAGGAGATTTCCAATGAATTAACAGTAGATTTTATTAGAGTACAAGTAGTTTTCTCCGAAGCTGTTGGGAATATTTTTAATACTTTCTTTGCCCAAGGATTGTTAATTTGGGTAAGATTCAAACCTTGAATGAGACTCATAATATGCGGTGTAAGGTCCCTTCAGTGATGAAATCTAATTTAGATCATCTGTCGGTACTCCATATGGGATTTTCAGGAAGGAAAATTACATTTGTAAGTAATGAATCACAAAGTTGGAAGGATGAAACTCAATTTCAGGACCTTTGTATCAGACACTTTCCAAAGCAAATGCACACAAGGCTGTCACCATCCAGCCTCCATTGTCCCTGGCCCTTCTCTCCCTATGCTCTCACAGGACAACACCAAGCCAAATTGACTCTAGGCCAGGACAAGACAAGACTGCCAAGTTTGGCACATGTCATTTTAATATCTCTCTCTCTATTTTCCTCTTTCTTTTAAAGATTGCCTTAACTTCTGTCTTCTCACTTTTTTGTTGAGCAAATTTTGTTTTTGGATATTATTCATTTGAAAATGTTTCTTTAGGTTAAGTTCAGATGTATTGATATAGTATACATTATCTTAAGGCAGAGACAGACAGGAACCAGGAACAGACGTATACACTATTTTGTGTGTAGACATTGTCAAAGCATTGTTTATAGTAATAACACATGACGTAACTACAGAACAAATCTGGATCAATAATCATTATTTTTATAGTGATAAGAGACATTTGTTCAATTATAATGGATAAGTAATGGTAGGTCTGGATCCTACGGCTGGTAGGTCAGCAATACCTGCAAGATTGGGACAGGAAGAGAGAGGACATTGGGGAGAAGCAGACATTGGGAGTGAGGAATGACTAGTTATTGACATGCAGTGATGTCGTAAACATGGATGGAGAGAAGCGTTGAGAGAAATAGAGACAGAGGGAGCAACAAAGAGAAGCTTAGCAACTTCTGTAGTTTTAACATGTTTATTGTAAACACACGTTAGAATAATATGAGTAGATCCGGCATACAAAGATCAATCTGATGTGCACGTATTGTGTTCTCTCCATCATGTAGATGGATTTCATATGATATAAAGCTGGCAATAATAAGGATGATTTTAAACCAACCATAGGGTCTTTAAAGAAAGGCTCATGCTAGAATTTTGAAATATTCAGCTGCAGAAAATTAATTTTAGAGATACTGAGCTGTTATTAACAGCAGCCCTGGGTCAATTACAAGACACTGTTCACCTGGAGTTCCCCAGAGAAAACAAACGCTCCTGATGATGACTTTTTCAGCTGCGGGTGAGCTGCTTTTTCTCTATCCTCTGAATCTCAAGCACAAAAACAACATGATCTTAATAGCAGAGGCCCATTTCAGATAAGGCTGAATATGCCTGTCATGAATGACAGTTGGACTTATCTGTAGGATGGCAAGATCTTACCAGGACAACCCAGTTTTACGAATACTCGTTGGACTGTTACGAAAATGAATCTATTGATTCGTGGCCACCGTAACGATCTGCTCTCAAAAAACGTGGTGCTGACCTCGAAATTCAAAACCAATGTATTTCAATGGGGAGGGTTAATCGTTCTCGACACATGTTATTTCAGCATCTGCGCTCACTGTTTTATCCATTGCCAGCCAAGGGTTAAGGTGAGGGTTACTGTGCGTGCCTCTAGATACTGCGCTTTAAACTGAAAAGCCCTTGTGCCTGTCTCCTCCCCTTGTCCTAGGGGTAAAATATGACCCGACTCCACTAAACTTCTGAAATAAAGCATTTTCATAGAATTTTTTATCCAAAATCTATTTTACACATGTCAAAGTTTTCCCCATTTCCAATTGCAAAAAGACCACATTTAATCAGTAGACACCATTTGTTTTTCTTTTACAGAACACGTTTTCAATGGTTTTCTTTACTTAAGTAGATTGATATTATTATCATTTCGTTATCTATAGAGAAAAAAAGTACTTGTGTAGCCTAAGAAAGTAACAGAAATGTGAAAAACAATTTCTGAACTATGCGTTTCCAGAAATTGAACTCAGAGATCAATCACCAGTACACAAAAACTGTGTGTGTGTCTGTATTTTAGCAGTGATCCAAGGTCATGTGTGGGTAACGATGCACCTGCCTAAATATGTTGTTGTTTTTGTGCGATCAATTAATAATCTTTCTGTCTAAATCTGTGTTTTTTTGGTTTTAGTGGGGTGTTATAACTGACAACTCTTTGTCCACTGTATGTGTACAGATCCAATGAAAATATAAACAAAAACTATTTTTCACTTTTTCAAATGTTGGGCTCACTTTAGGAAAACTCGTATTTCAAGTTGAAAAAGGTCGTCTAGGGTTTTTTCTCTGCTGCTAAAAATCGCTAAGGGTAATTTTTGACCCCAGGACAACACAAGGGTTAATCAGACCCACGAAGCGTTCAATCGAGTCCAATGTACTCCGTTCGCCGGCTCGAGGCTTGCTCTCCCGGGTTCATTCATATTTGCACAGAGCTGCATCAAGTCATTATGAGCGTGTCGCTGAACAGACTACACTACCCAGAATCCCCAGCTATGCCAAATCGTTTTTTATTAAAGGATATTTGTTTTACAATCCTAAAACAATGTGTCCAGTATACAGTATGGGGTTTAAGGTAGTGGGAAACACAAATATGATCAGAATTTTATAGACTAATTATTAAATGACTATCTATTTGTTGCACAATTGGACAGAAAAGTGAATTCCAGGCGTGCATCATTTTAGAATCAATGGCTTTACTGCGTTCGGCTCTGCAAATACACAAACACAAGAACATCATTGCAGCGCAGCGGCACACTCGGCTCTGTGTTGGCCGACCCTGCCTTGTCAAAAAAAGATTGCACAGAATGAATTATGCACAGTGATTTAGAAGGTTTTGCGTCTCAGTTTTCACAGCCTTTAGCCGAGAAAATAAAATCTGATTTAACTGTGAACATTTCAACTGCCCTTTGACAGATGTCACTGTAGTGATGAATGCCTCTGTCACCTAGCAAGGCTGTCTCTGGATGTCATGGCAACACAGACAAAGAATGGTGTAGGTGCCCAACGTTTTTTAAACACTCTCCAGGTAGAGTTAAATTTGCCGTCATTGCATTTTCCTGCTTGGCTGATACAAAATTTGCCAATAAAGAGCCTCTGATCCGCTAATAGTCATTTACCAAAATCACGTATTAAGTTTGATAGAGTTCAAGGAGGACTTTTGAATCACTAGCGTGTGTGTGTGTGTGTGTGTTCTCCTTTTTCTGCTTTGAAGTTGTACATATCCAGACTGAACACAATTTTTTGTGAAAATCATTCACAGACACTGGCAAATGATTGTTACAAGTTTTGTATGCAGCATCTTTCTAAAAAATCTTGTATTGCAAACCACTACTCTAGAACTGACATCACAATCACACATTAAACTCAACATATTTGAACTTTCTGTCAGATAAAAACAAAAATGTTATATTTTGGATTTCTCCTGGCGATTTCACTGTTTGCTAAGATTCAATGGTCTAATAAACACATAGAAGTCCTCAGGCTAATTAAAAAAATGCTAAAACAAAACTTTACAACACATGAACATCATTTGAACTATACCCAGTAGTCAAAACACAAGATTTTGATATTAAGGCGTTATTTTGTCCATCCATATTCACACATGTTCCAAAACCAAGGGAGGAGAAGCTCCTAAGGCATGTCCAAATCCACCAATCCATCTGTTTTGCCAGTTATAGAGTGCAACAAGTGCAGGCACATAATGCTCTCACCTCTGTATTCACATATTACTGTGTTGTTATTAAAATAATCTAATACTGCTCACCCAACCAAGTCTCACGAACATTTTTGAAATAGGCACGAAACTTGTTCTACTGATTCGTGGCCACCATAACAATTTGTCTCAAAATTGTGACAAACACGTATTAACCATATTTCTATGGGGAGGGTTAATCGTTCTCCACACACGTTATTCGAGCATCTGTCACTGTAGTGATGAATGCCTTTGTCACCTAGCGAGGCTGTCTCTGTCTCTGGATGTCATGGCAACACAGACAAAGAGTGGTGTAGCTGATCTGCCCCACGTTTTTAAACACTCGGGTCCAGATAGAGTATAGTAGATGTGGTGGCTGTTCCCCACGTGCATTCAACCATATATATATATTTTTTATAAATAAGCTCACACAGGCTGTAACACACCTATACTTAGTCTGATCCATGTAACTTACCAGATGTTTACCTTATGTTAGCAAAATATACAGTTGGTACCAACCTTTATAGAGCAAAGATGGTTAATAGAAAGAAATGTAATGAGTCACGTGTGATAAATAACCAGCCATTTATTTAAAAAACCCATGAATAAACGGAGACGGCAACATATGTAACCAGACACAGACGGTCGGGAGAGATTTCTGAATCTGAGGTTCAACAACCGGCCGGAGCCTATTTTCCCCGGGAAGTGGGATTGGGTTGAGGATATCTCCAGCATAGCAACATTAGTCACAGTTTAACAGCAACAACATTTCACTTGGGTTGTGCCTGAACTCATCTCCTCCCTCCCTAATCCATGCTCACTGTATCAGGATTTTTCTATATAGATGTACTATATAGTGAGCTCATCCAGCGTTCAGCAAAAGTAACAAAACATAGGCTACAGTTTTTTTCATAAGGATGATGTTGCATTTTAAACGAATAAATAAATAAATGCAACTATGTGTGAGATTCCTTCCTTTTATCAAGTCAGTTAAGTCAATTAAATGCTGTTTATTACTTTCCTGTTCCTAATTTTTATTTTCACTCTCTGTTGCACTAGTTAGCAGTGAGTGATTTAGAATTTAACCTCTTTTGAAAACGTTTCTACTCAACATGGTCCACCATCAATAATAATCCCCCAGCAACTGGCAATATGAATGGACTGCTACTCACCTCTGTAATGGGCTCTTTTTGTATTTGTATTGTCTTGTTTGTGTTGTCTCTTCTTCATAGCGCTGAGCCATCTGGGCCAGTGTAGTGCAGACCTTCATTAACCATCATTTTATAAGAAAAAGAAATCCCAATAGCAGTGAATACATTGCATTCTTTCTAACATTGGAATCTAATTGGCTCTGGGAGTGATTGACATGTTGTCATTTGTTGTGCTGTGATGTATGGGGTCATCATTCCAGAACATTTAAATTGGTGGTGGTTTTAGCTCATTAATTACTTAACTTTTTCCTAATTTTCGACATTTTTGTCATTTTTATACCTATTTGTACGAGGCTTAAATGTTTAATCTTTCCCTTTGCTTAATTTTTTTTCCTTCCTCGGTTAGTTTCTTAAGAGGCATTACTCTCTTGAAACAAAGCCTCTGAAGAAGCCTATTCTTTAATTAAATTACCACATGGCATGGCTTAAAGGGAATAAAGCTACTTTCACATCGTAATGAGCCTAAAGAACATGAGTCACTATCAATGCAATAACGGTTAAGAAAACATTTTCCTCCCGTGCCTTTTTCTAATTTCATGCATCCATTCAAAGGCTGCATTAAACAAACAGTCAGTCTAGCGCAGTAAAAGCACTCTGAATGTCCACATAAGTGGTTTACGTTTTTATTGCTATTCTTTATTTCTTCCTTGTCCTTGTTGTATTCCTTACATAGCCACAAACATCTTCAATATACAAAATGTAGTCATTTTTTTTGAGGTTATACTCTGTAATGGGCTATTAGTCGAGAATATTGGTCTAACCGAGTACACGAGTGGCATAGTCCCTGAAAAGGAACAGTCTCTGCTTGAAATCAAGTTGGAATGCAGATCTTCTCGTTTCTATTCCAAAGGTGTGCTGGTTTCTGTGGCCATAAAGACACACTCAAACTGACTCTTTTATCTAATGAGTAAGGAGTAGTTAATTCTCCTCTGCTCCACAGCTCCTAGCAGGAGACATTCGTGGAGGACAATTTGTTTACAAGGCAGGGGGTAATTGCAGGGTTAGACCTCTCAGCCCAGCCAAGGAAATATCAAGAGTGGTTTTTGGAAGCACTGAGGGGAAGCAGACAATTAGACACAACTGAAAACACCTCTGGTGAGCCCACCGTGCTTTCTGCCTTCTGAGCCGCACGGGATATCCAGAGAGCTTGGGCCCCAGCGGTGAGTGAATTGGATGTGTCTAGTCTCTGTTGCTCCAGGGATGATTTATTTAATTAGCTCGGAGTTAGCAGTAAAGCAGAGTTGCCTGTGGACACCTCAAGCGTTTTCCTCCTTTCATATAGTCGTGGATGCTTTGTCAAAATTCAAGTCACCGTGCAGAATTGTGAAGTCTGGCAACCTTTGCTGGGATGGATCAGAGCGTTCCTCCCCATTATACCTTTCACTGCAGTTCCTCACACCTCAGGCGAATTTACAAGAGTTTTCAATTTGTCATCCTTATTCTATCCATTGATTTAATCTGATTTAAACTAATACATTCATTCCTTTGATGGCCATGTTGCAATAGTACCATATTATATATTAGATATAGTATTCCTGTGTGCAAAACTGCTCAGGTCTTTGACCAATGTACCTATCCCATAAATAAAAGATTTGCATCAGCTTGGGTTCAGTTTGAACACAAAATGACATGTGGAGCCTTCTGTATTCCTTGAGCTTGAAGCAATTTAAAATCTGAATTGTGAATTTGTGAGTTAAAATACAAGAACAAGAAGAAATTGATCACAAAAAAGGATTCTAGCTTCGCATAGTAGTCTCTGAACTACTTTGATTTCAATCATATCTGTTGACAACCTGGCGTTTTCCCTCACAGATTCATGAACCTAATTCATGTATAAATTGTGTACATATGTATACTGTATTAATACAACAAGTCTTTCATCACGTGCACAAACACAAACTGACCCTATCACCCTTTAAAACATGCAAACACACATCCGAAAAAATCAATAGACCTGTGCCCTGCTACGACCCTATCTCTCAAACCTTAGATTTTTCCCGATTCGTCTACTGATCTGATTGAAATCTATACTCTGTGTGCTAAGAGTCATGACATTCGCTCAATAGCAATTAGTGACAGTTATTCTATCACATGAGTGGCGATCCTTAAGGCTGGGACTGATCAGCAAGGATGGATTTGAGTTGCAGAGTTGAGCCTGACAAAGCGGGGTATGCAGCAGTTAAGCTAGTTAGATGTGGATTCTTTTTAGATCATTTAGTCAGTTGTGTAGTCTAATAGTAACGCCTCTCGATGAAGAAGGCTTCTTTAAAAAAAATCGGAAGTTAGTTATTTATCCTCCATTTGATGCTGTAATTTCACCTTTCAAAAAAAGAGTTTAAACTTTTAATTAACCATATAAATCAACCCTATGCTCATTGAGCTTGACTGAGTGAATTATTTGATCGGCTTTGCCCTTGAAAAATCCCTGTTGAGTCCTGTGATCCTTTTAATGTTCGCTATCATTTGCTTGAATTTGATAGTGTCTTTACATTTTGCAGATGCATATGCTTTTCGTCTATAATTGATTTGCTTGTAAACAGCTAATGAGTGCCTTAGGACTCCATGAACTCATCTCATTAGAAGGGGAAACAAGCATTTGTGCTGATTAATATGAAGCTTGAATACTGATGGTGTGTCATGCAGGAGTGTGCCAGAGTGTGAGCTTTTTCTTCCTCTGAAAAACCAGCATAATCATCCTTTTATTTGCAACAAACGACAGTGGAGCCTGCATGGAGGAGCCAGAGGCATGTTAGCATCGGTCTCAGCTGTTCGGTCCATCTGTGAGCTCTCTTTGTCTCCAAGCCACACAGACGCACACATACACACGCTGCAGTATCCCAGTGGGCAGTGCTGGTGTGGGAACGCCATCCGTACTCGCACCATCGCATCCGCCCTGGCGGCTGTCCACGCCATGCTCTTCTTATTTATCACCGCCTGGCACATGGCAGTGATGGTAATTGATTTTATTGAGGCCTCCCCCTTTCCATCAACGCCTCACCGCCCCCTCTCTGCTCTCCCAAAGTCCTTCTGCCTCTCCACAAAGAAGCTTCCCGCTGCCTCCCGAAAGCACCTTCGGGCCACTGTTAGATCTTTTTAAGTTTGTCATTATTTGTCAAGGGGACGAGCTGGTCTTATTGTGAAGAGTTGTAGAGGCAATACATCGATAGCAGCATTGATTGTATTGCATGCGCATCGGGGTGTAAGGCATCCCTGCATGTAGCACGCTTGTGCATTCAGGCTTGAGGCTCTGTATATCAGAAAAGAAGGAGGAGTGACAGTGCTGAGTGCTGCTGTAGTGGGACAGCCATTGCTGGTTCAAGCCGCTGGAACCAGGGCGGTCAATAGCACTCATTGACTGCCACAGAGGCTCCATGTTAGGGGCCTCATGGAGCCTGAGGAAACTTATTAGGAGCCAGGAACACTACCCCTGGCAGATAACTCCACAAAGCACACTCTCGCCTTATTGGGGATTTTGTAAAAGCACAGTAAAACACACCTCTCTAGCCTGAGTTACAGTTACAACCACGATTATGCGGTAGATAGCGGCAAACAACACAAAATGCAGAGTTCTTGCCCAACACAAACAGTGTGACAGGAAAATAGCCTGCACTGCAGGTTATTCAACACATTCCTATTTCAGTTCTGAATAGCTGTGACTTGGAATAAATAGAAAAGCTGTTGGTTGAAGGCAGATATGAGTATCAAAGGCCAAAAGCAGTAGCTAACTACCATATGAATTTCATTGCAATAAGCTCGAAGAATGGATTAACATAAGATCAATAAGAGAGAATGTAATTCTCCTCTCTGAGAGACAATGTCATATAGAATTTAGATAAACGTGCAGGGAAAGTGGACATCTGACGGTTGGCAGTGGTTTTCAGTGGCCTGTTTGATCCTTTAATTATCCTGTGTGGTCTGAGAGTATCTGTCATTAGCAATCTATTCAATTATGGTAAACCTATATTACAAGGAATTACCACACCAGAATCTCACACATTTTTATCCCCTGATCAGAAGAAAGCAGTTTAAGTCTTTTACAGATTGTCTATGTTAATGTTACTAAAACATTACAACTTCAAAGGAAAAGAAATATGACTGTTGAGTGGTTGCTTAAACAGCAGGAAAAACATTGCTGCCACATAAACGTAGGGCAGAAATATAATGTGTGTGCTTTTGTGTTTTTGTTGGATTAAATATCCAAAGCACCAGTTTTTCAGTGAATGCAGGAATATCCCCAAATATATGTTAGGTACATCTGCGTTTGGTGTGCATGTGCATATTTGAGAAGGTTTTTTTTTTGTGTGTGACTTGCGCTGTCTCAAGCTGTCATTATCTATCACATGGCAAACCGCTGGAGAACAAGCCAGGCATTAGAATGGGCGGCAGGTGGAAGGCAGGTCCAGGGAAAAATCAATGCAATTTGCAAAGTGCCTTCCACACAAGTTCAGTGTTGGATTGTATCCAGAAGTGGGAGCGAAGGATAAAAGTCGTGACTCAACTTAACTTCTGCAAAGCTGTATCATGCGGTTTTATCCTGACCGTCACCAAGTTACTCTGAACTAAAGAAAATGAAGGGGAACAACCTGCATCTCCGATCTGTAATTGTATGCAAGTGTATTTCAGCAAATATGCTTCCACATATTTTCAAAACACCTCTGGAAATTTTGAAACAAGATGGATCGTCATATTTGCTACCCTTTACAGTTGCAAATTACTGCTCCACACCTGCCTTGTCTCGAAAAAAAGGATACTGCTGCATCCCCACCCAGCACTACTTGGTGACTCTTATCAAAAAAGAGCTTTCAAGTATAGGGTTGTGTACGTTTCGCCTGTGGTTTATGTTGCATTAATGATCCCTGTTTTCCTTAACAAGTGTTTTTTCCCCATGTGCTGAGTCCTCACATTTATGCCTGGGAATACGCGCCATCATTTTGGATAGCTTTATGATAGTGTTATCTCAAACCACAAGTGTCGATGATTGATTTTAAAACTTGTCCGGGTATATAAGCATTTAGTTATCGCTCTTGTTATGTATTTCCCACAGCCATATTTTTCTTGCACGAGGGCAAACATACTTCATGCTAAAGGCAAGCAGACAAACAGTATTTTATTTAATACTATGCAAATTAAGTTGGGAAGGGCCAACCTTACCCTGGAAAAGAAATGCATCCTGATTAAGCACTGCTTGACAGCCACCTACTAGAAATATAATGAACACTTTTACACACAGGTATGTGTCATGTGCTCACCTTACCTCTATGCTTACCGCTACATAGAGTAGGTGGAAACACAAAAATGCAAGTTAGAAATGAATACCCCGCCAGTACTACACTGACGCAGGAGGCGTTTTTGCTGGATATAATAAATCTTTGGAACAGATAGCAATATTGAAGTAAAATGTTTGGTTTTCCTCCCACCTAAAGCGGTACATTGTGACACTATGGCAGGGCTGGGGATTTGTTCTCAACCATTTCAATTGTCAATCAACTATTTGTGAATAACAAAGTGCCAGGGATAAAATGGATGCTCTAGTTCTGAAGGAGTAGCTATAACCTTGCCCTACGCTCTGAGAGCAGATGAATAGTTCGTTGAGGTGTAGCATTTTACGAGGTTGAATCGGTTTTTATTCCAGCATAGAATGCGGCCAAAGACTCATTTCAGCTACAAGAAGTGTGAAGTGTGCTCACTGTGAGCAGTTGAAGTGACAGTTTGTGAGTGCAGAATGCAGTGAAGGTGTAAAATCTGAAAGCACTCCAACATCATTCAAAGTCTTATCTCCCTACACCGTTGAATGTGAGTGCAAGTGCTGGGAGCAGTTTAACGTGCATGTGAGCTCTGCAGATTGCAGATGAAATTTCACATGATGCGAACGACCTGGAATATCCGTTTTAGTGTGAGGAGGTGAAGTATCAGTGCATATATTGGACAGGACGCAGTGAGGGGTTGGGTTAAAGTGAGCACACTAATAATAATAAAGCAAGAACCAGCAGAAAAAAAAACTTGGGGGAAAAATGAAACGTTCAAAAGTCAAAGTGGTAAATATATTAACAGGGGAATGTGAGGTTAAGCTCTTTGGGTAGTTTACTTTACACAAAACCTGTTGGAGGCAGACAGAGCTGAGTGAACACAAGTTTCACTGGGATCGCCTGGTTCAGTTAAATTGCACCAGGATGACTCAGAATTAGAATTAGAATTAGAATTGCGCATCGTCCCACATGCAAACACACACAAGTCGGGGGAAATTTGACCTCTGCATTTAACCCATCTGTGGCGCATGCAAGGCCACAGGGCAGTGGACAGGTGAGAGCGTCCGGGGAGCAGATGGGGTTAGTGCCTTGCTCAAGGGCACTAGAGGTGGCGTATATACAAAAACCCTCCAAAAAAGTAAATCCCTAGCTCCTAGCTGTAAATTGTGTAGCTCGCCCCTCTGCCACAGCACACGCTGTGAATAAAAGACTTGGGTAAGATTGAGATTCTCGGGCTGAGAAACTGCTGAATGAGTTGTTTGCCTGAGAGTGGAAGAGCGCCACGTGCTCTTAGCTTGTGAAGAAATTGAAAGAGGACACACTGGCAGAAGTGTCTTCTGCCACACGTGTACGCCATTGTATCGCACAATGCACAATGCCTACGTCGTGCAGGATGAAATAGCATTGTATATCTATCTATGGAACACTGCCATGCATAATTAATACAACTCTTAGGATTTGTATGTTTTTTATCGAGCTTCAGGGGGAGAACATTTTTTTTTTAACACATTCAAGAAGTTTGAAATGATTAATGTATTTGATCCACTGCATTTCAGCAAAAAAACGAGCCAAAACCCAAAGATGTCTGAGGTCTGCAAAGACTTACAGATGTATGAGAGTACATACATTTTTAATTTAATGTCTTTTTATCCATCCAGTAGCTTTGCGTTTTCCACCATGTATACCTCTTTTCAAAGGCTATGACACACTTAATTGATTTGCACTAGATTGCTGCAAAAGGTTTTCACATTCACCTTGATCGGCTCAGATTTACTTTTACTATTTAAGGAATACAGTAGAATAAGTTACAATACCAATGAGGTTTCACCATTAAGAAAATGTCTCACAGCACTTGCACAAAATCTTTTTAAAACTTCGTGCAGCAAGACGATTCATGAAATATGTGCCACAAAATGGATCCATGGAAAAGAAAACGTGTCCATTGTTTCCGTCATAACTCATTCACTGGCTAACCTAAGGCGGAACGTCCTCTTCACAAAATGGAACGAGGCTATGCAGGAGGTTTGATTTATGAGGTTGAATTCAGCTAACGAGGAGAGAGTGGAATCAGGTGATAATAACTAGCTTTCCTGACGGATGGGTTTTTCATTGTAGCCAAAGAAAAGGGCCAAGAAAGATTGATTCTGACCATGGGAAGAAGATTAGAAGGAGAGGCTCGCTAATGTGTGCAAGTCTCGACAGGATTAAATGTGAGAACTGAGGTAGACAATGGGATTCCTCTGAACACAAAAGTTCTTGGAATAGGTATCGATCAAGTTAACCTACTCGTTAAGACACTTCAGTCTGGACTGCATGCTAGATTTTAAATGAAAAAAAATGTAATGCTCCCTGCAAAAAACTCTTGGTGCCATTTTTTATATATATGTTGAGCCCACAGACTTCCCATGGTTTTCAAGATAATGTACAACAGAACACTTAGGCTTAGTGACTTAGCAATGTTGGGTTGGTACTGAAGTGTTACTCCCACTATATGGCCTGAGGTTCACTTTCAACGAGAGAGAAAGGGAGCGAGTGAGGTGCCTGACTGGCAGCCATGAAAAAGTATTTAGGATTAGCTATAAAATGTAGGCCATTTCCTGCTATGTCAGAGAGAGCAGCAGCAAACACCGTTTGTGTGTCGTAAATATATGGCACAGAGAGGGGGGCATATAAAGCAATTTGGTATTTTTAGAGGTTTTGGTTTGGTTTATTACTTCCAGTGGGTTTTTTATAGATTTTAATCATCATAGATCTTTGACTGGGAGACAACCGAGAAAATAATACGGTCATGTCTCCTTAAAGATCTTACGCATTTATTTTTTTTGTTTGTTATGTTCAATTACAGGGTAACTGAACAGTGACGTAACCTTTTATTAAATAGATATTTACAATGGATACTTTTGAACCTGTTATCACTTATTTTCTAGTACCCGCTGCATGTTGACAAAATATTCATGCTGTTCCATACATTCTTATGTTTATATATAAGCATGTTTGCATAATGTAAGCACATATATTCATATAGGACCCCAAAAATTCCTCTAAGACAGTCAAAAACAAATCATCAGGGAGAGCTTGGACAGCGTACCCTGAGAGGCAAAGTGAAGCTAGCCAGGTGTTCTCAACCACCTTTGGTGGCGTGTTCACATATGGTGTCCCGATGGGACACACCAATAAAGGTGGTTTAAAAACAGAGCTAAGATTCCTGTGGGATTTTGCATCCCAGAGTGACAAACTGGCTGCTGGCTAACCAAAGAACAATAAGATGCAATAGATGTGGCAATCCCTGTGGACAGTAGCATCAGGAACAAGGAACATGACAAGAACGGGAAGTAGGTGCAAAGAACAACTGGAACAGATAGGGGAGGTGAAATCCAATGTGATCCCTGTGGTAGGAGGGGCATTAGGGATTGTGAAACTGGGAGAGGGGCCTCCAGTAGATTGCATACAATCCTTGAACTGCCATGCCCCTGGAAAGGTTGACAGGGAGATGTTTTAGATGCATAGAAATACTGCATAATACATTTAAAGAGTTTAAAAGTTGGAGCCTGTTTGGGTACCGTTGCTGATATGGTTTTATTGACTGTGCTGAGATCCTAACAGCATAGGGAACATGGAAGGTATTAAATTCAAACTTGGAAAACAACAGAATATTAAGAACGTGGCATTGTAATATTGGATAACGCTCTCTGTTCAGCAATACAGAGATGAGTTCATGATGTTTTGTTTCACATTCCAATTAATCGGGAAACATACAGGCACAACTTGTATGTCTAATAAAATACAACAACAACACACATTTTCTTAAAAGAAACCCACCGCAAGTGTTCTGTTTGTCTGGTGGAGGCTAAGAAAACATGCTTATTCCAGTGTGATCTTTGAAAGTTTCCGACAGATGTGAATTAAAACGGAAGAATCAGACAGGGGCACAGAGCCGCAAAATGAAATTGTTGAGTTATGCTTGGTACAGTGGAGAACATTATGGCAACTGGAAACTTCACTTAGTTAGAGGGTGTCGCTTGATTGAAAATGATTCTGTTGTTGCTTAAGTATAGTATGTTTTGACTTAAATAAAGTGCAAAGAAATAATGTGCATCTATATCTTATTGTGTATATTGAGTATATTGTGATTCTCAGAAAAAAAGGAAAACATCGCTCTGTTGTTGAAGACTGAAATGACAGTTTTAACAGTCTACTTAATCTTATTCCAACAGCTTCTTGTTACGCTGACCGTGATCTCTCATTCTTGTTTAAGAAGTTTACCGTCGATTAGGAAAGGCTTGTGTAACCCTTGTGTTGTTTGACCTATGACAATGACATACTTTGTAATTGACAGGACCTTTCAACACTTTTTATGGCCAACTCTCATACTGGTATTTGTATAATTATATATTCCATAAAAAAACTTAAATTATTACTGTATTTCACAGTAATCAGTTAAACCGTATTCTAACCTCAATTATCTAGCCTAATTAACGCAGGTGATTACAGCTGACTGCTGTATGCATTAATGAGCAAAGAGTTCAATCCCGAAAGTAAACCTGGTAAAAAATAAAAAAATAAACTGTTACCATGGAATATTTACATAACAATTTGTCCCGCAGCAGTTTCCAACCGCTGTATAACAAAATGTTATATTATTGTCTGATTATGTTAATTAATACACACAAAGCTGTGTTAATGGATTACAAAATGTTAGTCATGAGACCCTTTGGCTGTTTGTCTACATTATTTCCTTGGTTCTCCCTTATATAGGTGATATGCCGTTTTATTGAAAACTCCAGCAACATATCTGTAATTGAGAGGGGAAATCTTGCTAATTTGAAACTGAAGTTCACACATTTGATTACTAAAACCCTACTTAAAGTCAAATGTCTCACAAGTCAAAATGGTTCATCTCCAGGCGACAAGGCTTAAATGATATGCATGCTGAAATAAGGGAATTATTCTGGAAGAGCGTTCTCCTTATTAGAGTTTCACAGCTCAAAGGTCAGCACCATCAGGACCAGGGGTGGGTTTTTTTTGACAGCGCGCAAGCATGGGGGCCACCTATGAGGGGGCTCCCGACATGCCATTGCAGTGTCTACATGGCAAGACATTTAAGGGGGTTTCAGGTTGTCGTTTCTGTGGACCAATGTAGCCGTCTTTGGGGGCCCCCTTCTAGCTCGGGTCAATTGCTTAGTTTGCCTGGGGATGTATGACTGAATGTTTCTTTGGAAGTAGAATGGAGAAAAGGTTTTAAGCTGTATAAAGAAATGCAACGTATTCAGCTGGGGTGTATTAGTAAAGTACTAGGAGTCTGCATTGTTTTCAAACAGTTAACAAAGCACTGATTGTGTGATGGACAAACATTTACTACACTGCATGGGCAAGGCTACATTACTGAAAGAGCTAATTAACTCCAGTTCAATTAAACAAGGAAAACAAAATGAACAACAGGATTATTAAAAGCAGATTTCTTGTAGTGAAACAATAGGCCTTTCTTCATTTAGTCAGAAATAAAATCAAGGCAGTTACCATAATAATAGCAAGTGCAGTCAGACTAGCAGTGAATGCTTGTTTTTATAATTAGCATTGCCCCCAAACAATAATTGTCTTGAAAAATAATCAAGTCTTCCTCAGCTAAAAGCATTATAAAGTGATGGACAGTGGTGTTATTTCCTTACAACATTAAATGAGGTTTTTTCAAGTTTTCTCTTTTGGCTGGAGGACATGTAGAATGAGTCACAGTGATTCTAATCTAATCTTGTGTATTCCGTAGCTTGTGAGAACTCCCTCTGAGTGTTGGCTTCATTTCAGAGTTCAATTTTAAAATGGAATTAAAATACCTTTTGTATCTAGATAAGATTTTAACAACAGTACATTAACACCTGAAGTTTATCTATTTTCAGTGTCGACACTGAGGTCCAATTAAGAAATAATGATCACTCACTGTCCAGTTCCGGTTACATCATCCGGTCGGCGGGACGAGTTTCCTAAGTGTACAATTACTTATTGCACTTATTTTTCTTAAATAATTCAGGTTCGTAATGTTTTGTTACAAGTGGGTTCATTAAATGTGAACATTTCAAAAGGTACTTGTACTTTTATGCACTAAACTAATGGGGAATACTTGGAGATGTTGTTACTTACAGGTAATTATGCTAGGATTTGACTGGATTTTTACTAGGATTTGGCCCAGAGATGGAAGTAAAATGAGTTTGACAATCTTGCTTTAGAGGTACGGGAGCTCAATAAATGACAAAAAAGAGATAAGCAAGATAAACAACGACAACAAGAGATAGGTGGAAGATAAAACGATAGAAGACAGTAGCTATCCATGTTGCTGCACAATGGTGGGTGCTTTTTCGGTTGGTCTTGGCTTAACTCCATTTCCAAGTAGAGTTGGTGACTGAAATTTGGTTCCAGTTGGCCCAGTTCCGATATAATTTTATCTTACTTACCAAATCACCCTATTTACAGGTTTCTTGAATAAATCAAAGAGTGAACTGGTAATGACCTTTTTTTTCATGCACTCGTTAGGAACAGGTATGTTCATTTATATCCTACCCACATAGTGTCTGTATACTGCCAAGCTGGTGTGATGGATTGGATCACAACTTTACACCTGTCATTTCATGTTGTCAAGCTCACAACACATAATAATGCCAGTTATGAATGTGTTACCAGAATGTAGCAGGGCTGCCAAAATCCCAGAGAAGTGAGGGCAAATTGGAAGATAGCGGACTCAATGAATGTTTTCAAGATGACCGCCTGTCATGCCATCATTGCAGCTGATGAAACACATTTACAATGTGTCCCTCAAAAAGTCCATTCCTTTGATTCCTCACAAATAAAGCCCCCGACTCGAATTGCTACGAAACTGCCAAACAAGCCATCAAAATTGCAGTAAGTTCAGTCATAACAGGTACACTTATTTGTTATTGGGAATGTAGGGCAGGAAGATGGCCACCTGTCAATCATTTGCGGTTTGCTTCCATTCATTTGTTATCCCAGTACAGCTGTTTGATTAGGATGTTGAATGAGGGAGTTGCAAAAAAAAATATTTTTGGCAAAGAAATCCCATTTAAGAAAAAAATATCCGAGAAAGTCTATCCTCCATTGCTACTCCTCCAATCTACTGAAATGATAATCAATGTTTTCATGTCTTTAACCCAGAACTTAATTCCAATGGATTTTTATTAAGCCAAAGAAATGGTAATTAAGAGTTGTCTCGCTTTATTGTGTCATCTGAGGTCATTTAGTTTCAGAGTGGTTCACAGTACCCTGGGAATATCTGCCTGAATCATCCATTAATCTTCTGCTTGAACAGAGGTTCCCCCCACTGACTGGTTATGCAAGGCTCTATTGTCATAATAATATAAAAGCAGGCCATTCTACCGGAAAGAAGCACTTTACAGCTTGGCCTGTTATTGCTGTATTATCTTTGTGTTCACTGTCACTCACTGTGAGGCTGTAAGTTGTTTTTGTTGTCGAGAGGTTTGGTAAACAGTGATTTCAAGCAAAAGGTACAAAGTTTAGAGATGAGTTCCATCAAGTAGAACTATTAAAGTTAGATTGCACTGTATTTTGATCATTAATGGTGTCAGAATAATGATGTTCAGAAAAATGTTGTTACCAGTTGATAACAGGATCTGCAGGTTGGGAAATATAAATTGGGAGGTTGGAGAACCCATTTTGTCCTCAGTGTGGATCACGTGATCCAATGAGCAATATTTTAGCATAGGGCTACATCCACGTATGATTTGGATCCATGGTAATGAAATGTCTGCTTCATGTATTACAGTAAGGCACTCCA
Source organism: Colistium nudipinnis (assembly GCA_016785305.1). Classification (NCBI taxonomy): domain Eukaryota; kingdom Metazoa; phylum Chordata; class Actinopteri; order Pleuronectiformes; family Rhombosoleidae; genus Colistium; species Colistium nudipinnis. Next base: position 3,009,076 of record JAFBJU010000879.1, read on the forward strand.
CCATTATATATGATTATAATAATGACCAGAAGAATACCATTAAAGCTCAATCGAATTTAATAGCCCTACTCTCAATGGAGTATAATCAGAATTTAATTGCTGCAAAAGGCATTTTGTAATGCTATAATATATAGTTTGCATTTAATGTTTCCCATAAAATCTTCAGTTTGTACAGTAGGCCTTAGCTAAGAAAAACCTGAGAAAAATATGACCTTATAATGAGGTGATTCAGTGAGCCATGATGCCAGAGATGACACAAACCACACACTGCATACTCCATAGCCTTTTCATAACCAGTGTTAAGATGAGATTTTACATGCCAGATGTCATTATTAGCAGCTGATTAAGTAGGCAAATTAAGGAAGCACATTCATTAAGGCTAAAGCTGCAGGTCAATTATGGTCAAACATTTACAAAAAAAAAGGCCAAATTAAAATGTCAAAAAAGATAATATCAGTTTGTCATCATTTAAGAGTAAGAGCTTTAAGAGTAAATCAAAAGCTTTCAACCAATTCACTGCCTAAAACTGACACAAACTTCAATGGATACAAAAACCATTGACACAATATATAGCATCTTCCGGAGAGCATTGAGTAAACAAAAAACTATGCTACCACCAACCTATAATAAAAGATAATTGTTAGAAAATATGTAACTAAACTTTTACATCTTTTACAGCTGCCATGTATTTATATTTTAAAGGGTTTTATGGTTGCACATAGGCTAAATATGTGACAGAGTGACCTAAGAGGATACATACCTCTGACCAACAATAAAACCCAGATTTTCACTAAAGTTGACCTGTTCATAGATATTAATAGATGCTTTCAATTATTTCAAGTTCAGTAAATTACATCGTCACCAAAAGCAATAATGCATTAGTCTGTCTTTTGGTTGTCATGCCATTTTTTCCATGAGGAAAAGGATGTTCCTGGACTTGAAGTCAAAGTAGTGAATTGAATCAAGGGAAATGAAGGCAAAAAATATTGGCATGGTCCTTTCAAAAAGCTTAACGATGTTTTTTTTGTTTTTTTTTTTACAAGGAGGGTATTATGTGCCAAAGTCCAAATTTCCCACACTTTTGTTATGTTCCAGTTTTGGATGGAAGTCATTGTCTACATGTCTTTGTTTGCAGCCTGAGAGCTCTGATCTCAGTGATATAGGTATAAAGCAGTTAGTTGTCATTCCAATCACACCACTGGCTTCTGCAGGAGTGATGCAGCCTCTTTCAGTCTATGGCATGTGTGTTTACCTCTGCATGAAGAAAGTTGAGAGCAAAAGTGGGTCACGCTTGGGATAAGTGGTGCTATATTTGTCAAAGGAATCAAACTGCCAATGCTGGTACAATTCATGCCCATCATGTCCCCAACTCGGGGTTTTCTCTGCGATCGGTAATTGCCTCCTGGCCACAGATTTTCTAAACAATCTACTGGTCTGCAGTGGTGGCCGTTTCACCCATAACCTCTTCTGCTCTCGCAGCACACAACACAGATTGAAGACTCCATATCACCATTCCCTCCCCCGCCCTTTTTTTTCGCAGCTTTTTTCCTTATCTTTGTGCAGAGACCTCTGAATAACTGATTACATTACAGTCAATGAGACTCTGACAGTGGCCAGCAAGTTAACGTTAAAGCATCGATTCCCCTGAGCGCCATTAAGGTGTCCCTCTGGAGCTGCCCTGAGCCTGTTGAATCTCTGATGGGGTAGACCCCTAACCTGGCAACAGCTTCCACCCCCTCCTCCTGAGCTATTCGAGCCAAACCGGACCTAAAACTGTCCAACTCAGCCGGACGGAACGACAAACATTGTTTACTGAAGCTTCACCTCCAGCCTTTATTTTTAACCACATCCGAGGGAATGGGCTATGACTGCCAGAGATTTCTTGGTTACAAACGTTTCATTCTGTGCAGCATATCTGAACCACAACACTAGGATAGAGTAGCTCCATGATAAAAGTTATCTCCCATGCACTTTCACTATATAGCCTATTCAGACTCTTTGAGAATCTCCTGGAGAAATTATCTTTCTAAAACCCTTTAACAGAGTGGAGGAGCCCTGCTCAGCATGAGAAGGCCCTGATTTGAGCAGCAGAAGCGAGGCCTCCAAGCCTGCCACACAGAGATGCAGCGCACATGAAATCCCATCCACCCGGGCAGGTCAGCTACACATTTTGGCGTTATCCTAGTGAGCCCTTAAACTGCGATTAAAGGATAATGATGGGTTTTCAGCAGCCACAGCGGGACTCTGTTGCATCACTATATACCATAGGCTGTAATACTCAGCCCAACTGTTGCTCGTCAGGGGCTTAGTCGTGCATTAAACACCACATACATCTCTGTCATGTCTGCCCAGATATTCATATGGAGAAGGATTGCTTTCCTTACAATGGACACAATCTGAACATGACGATTCCGTTGGGCTTGGTTTTAAAGATCTATGTGCGTGGTCAAATGTGAGTATTGGCCATAACATGCATTAATGGCCAACACATGGTTACAAGTTCATTATATTTTTAAAACCACGTCGGTGCTGTTTTGAAAAAATGAAAAGACGTAATGGAAAACTTTTGCACCCATTGAACAATGTAGTGTTAAAACAATCAGAGAGGTACTGTGTTTATGTTTTCATTCAGTGGAAAAACATGTTTTGCCTTTTTAAATGTTGGGTGATTTTAATGCACTTGATAAAAAAATGTTAAAAGGTTGAAAAGAGACTTATCATCATGTCACCTCCTCTGGATCTAATATGACAGAGAAATGTCAAACTTTGGCTTCCATTTCCATCCGGCAGCTAAGACCACTGAGCAAAGCAGAGCTTTCTGAGTGCTGTTTTCGTGGTCACTTCTGTTTGGGCAAAATTGGCTGTCTCGCCTGTTCTCTGATAAGAAAGAAAGGGTCTGCTGCGTGCACCTCTCCCGGTGACCTCGCCGCGTAGGGCTGCAGGACAATCGCAAGCATTGTGTTGACAAGCATAGATTGAAAGCAGATGTAATCGCACAATCTGGAGAATGGGACTAAATTATAGAGCAAATCCTGTTGACGTCTCAGACACTGCCAGTCATGCTTTCTCCGTCGCACTCTGTCTCTTTCTTTCTCAGTGTTTGTTCACTTTAGGTTTGGTACCCCACTGATGCAGAGGGAATGTGTTAATTAATGTTTAGTCTGTGCTTCAATCGCCAAGCAAGCAGTATTTTGAAAATATGTCCACATTGTATAAAAAGGGAGCACGTGCCGATGTCTGAAAAAGAAATTAAGTACTTTTTTTTCTCCAAAGATGATATAGAAAGATGTAATTCTCCTAGTCATAGTCTCTGAAACTATATATATTAAAATACATAAATAAAAATATATATATATATATGTTTATATGATTATATGTTGCTGCCACACTGTATTTGTTCAACAGGGTTTAGAACTAGAGACTGTGAAAGAAATAGCATATAATTCATCAAAACATTCAGTACAGAGTATGGACGTCATCTGTGATATTTCCTTTCATTAATCCAGGTTTTCCTGTTATGTTCAAGTTTAAGAGTCCCTGCTGACTAAGGCTCATTGTGAACTCATTATTTCTTCATTCTGTTGTCAACCAATAAGCCACATAGGAGTATCCCTTAATGGAGCCCAGGTATTCTTATTGCAGGACAACCACAAAGTCAAACATTGAGAGGGAAGGAGGAATGAATGAAAGAGAGGAGAAAGAAGAAAAACAAGTTTATATATAATTTAATAAGGTGTACATTTTAATCTAAGGAAGCATACTGCTGCGCCAGAAATGTTATTAAGCTATAACATCACGTTAAAACATGATAAATATTTAATTGCTATAACATGAACCATTTATTGTTAGAACATGATCAGTGTGTATATTGTTAAAACGGGAAACAAAACTTGTTATAGCAGTGAGCTTTTCAAGTTAAGACATTTTTTCTTGCTTGGCAACAATACCCTTTAGTAGAAACCATAAGTCAAACTATTCTCTCTATTGTGACTATTGTCACAGTATGTGTCTAACCTTGATGTTTAAAAATACTTATTTCATGAAAGTATGCCAGACACAAATTAGTTTGCTTGTAAACCTCACTTTACCACCAAAAAAAATGCTAATTTCCCCTTCCCTCCATTGTCTCCCCAGTGCTCTGCAACCTGTAATTTCAAATGTGTATATTTTAGTTCTGGATCAGGGGGTCAGCTTGCAGAATGCTATTGTTGTATACACTGTAATTTAAAAAACAGACATTATACCCTCCCCTGTGTATAACACTTTTGCAGTGGTGCACACTGTCTTGCTGCCATAATCACCAGGCACACACCACTGTTCTTCCTCTACAGTTTTGTGTTGGTGCAGGTAACCCAGACAACCTGACAATGTACACAAATTAAAGGCAGGCAGGAGAAGGGTGTGATTAATGGTTCTTAATAAGGACAGGCCCCAGAGGACAGGTGGACCACAGCAGACCAGGGCTTATAAATCCCAGGGATTGTAAACAAGGAGTAGGATGGAGTCAGATTTATATTGAAGCTGGACAAAGTGATGGGGGGCAGGCTTTGTGAGCAAAGGGAGGATGCAGGACTCCTGTGTGTGCGTGTACTTGCGCGCGTGCGTGCGTGTCTGCGCGCGCTTGTACACGATTGCCATGTATTACGAACCTACACTCTGCGGGCTAAAATACCTTCACACAGTCTTTTTAGAGAGAGCCCCCCGCCCCTGTATCCTTCACTCTGAGACTTTACCCTGAGAAGCGGTTTGGTTTTCTTACCTCCAGAACTGGAAGTTTCCGTGGTCCAAACGGGGGGAGCCTACTCATTCGTATTTGTTTAGATATTTACAAAATGCCCATCTGCAGTCGTCTTTAATAGCTGTACTGAGTTAAAAAGGACACTTGTCCCTGCTGATTTCATGCAGTGACACACTGGACGTGTGCAACGTAAATTTGTGAGATTTTGCCAAGTGGGAACCCCCCGTCCGTGTGCTGTGGATCGTTCTTCCACATCCAGTCTAGGTGAGGGCGGCGCGCAGCGCCAGACGGACTTCAGTTGGCTTGTGGATACGCAGCGGAGCGCACGGCCGATGACTCTGTACAGCGCAACTCCAACACAAATGGATATTTACGTGGCATTGTTCTATCTTTTCTTTTTTACCAAAGCAGGTAAGCGCAACCCGGTAAGGGATTTTGTTGGGAGTATCAGGGGCTTCTTAACGCTTTTTTAAAGCTAATCAGTTACACCTGGCGCGCAGGCATGTCGTGCTTTCTGTGGATTTTTATTTTTCTCTGTCTTCGGATTTCTGCATTTGATTTATTTATTTGAATTTGAATTTACTTTATAAATAGACTCAAAAATAATAACCAGGATGCAGTTAAGTTGGGAGAGACGTACGTGTGTGCACAGTGCGCCCACTGTCCGTGGAGGACACAGGTGATAATTGCGGGCACGGGCGCCGCGTTACACATACCCTGGCGTGTAAATCACAACTGCTTGACTTTGACCCCCCCCCCCCCCCCCCCCCCCCCCCCCCCCGACTTTGACCCCCCCCCCCCCCGCAACCAGCCATTTTAAGCAGCGGAGTGAACACAAACAGTGACCAACGTCTTGTCTGTAAAAACGAGTTGGAATGTTAGTTTCAACCCCGTCAGGTTTAATCCACTCAAGCAGTGTCACCGCTTCTAACCTTTATTCTGTTTTCTTCCCCAGCTTTTGGATCAGGTCAAGACTACCAGATTGATATCATCAATGAACTTGACCTGGCAAATGCCACCTACGGAATTACCCAGGTGGCCGGGCTTCACAACAGCACCAAAGCCTTCCTTTTTCGAGGTACGCACGCACGCTCTTTGTTCCATGAGTTGGTGTGCGCCACACCTTTTGGCGTCACAGTATTAGCGAGGATTGTAATACAGAGCACTCCGGGGAGCCTCCCCTCATAATTACTCCACATTTAATTTGTCCCGGGCAGCAGATGCTCAGCCTCCTCGCGGACACACTGCACCGAGCTGCTTGTTATGGATTTTATACACCGCTTTAAATGTGTTCATTCCATGTGTTGTAGTCCAAACATGGTGGTTCATGGATATAAGTTGTGGCTCAACATAGGCTCCCCCCCGTTTGGACCACGGAATAGGTGTTCAAGTCATGTCCTAATGAACAGAAAACCATGATGATGTGCTGACATGAGTCCTGTGGAGGGTGATGTGAGATTAGTTACCAGTGTCAGAGGACAACTTTGCGTTACTGGCTTCTCAGCACTCTAATATGGATTTTCAATATTTGGTACAACTTGTTCCTTTTACAGTGGTGTATTAGACTGAGGTGTTGAAATAAACCGAGGACAGAGTTGGGTACAAAGCACTGAGAGGAAAAGAGAGATCTGACTGACTGTGTGTAAGAGAGTTGGATTTTTTTTCCCGTGATAAGTTTCCCTCTGTCTGCGTGTTATGTTCTCCTTCACGAGTACCAGGAAAAAAAAACTACAGCTATTATTAGGTTTGAAAGTTTGTTTTAGTGATTTATGTGTTCATTGTCATTTCCAGATGCTATATATTATGTATTAATGGCCCAATGCTATGCCAACTAACTTTATGTCAGGTAAACATATTCATATTCAAATATCCTGGCACAAACACCAGCAACTTGAATCCAAAAGGAGCAGTGATAGGTGTTGAGATGCTCATTAGCAGAGTAGAAGTGTATTTTGTGTGTATGTGCGTGCAAGTGTGATTCTGTGCATGCAGCGTGTTGTCTTATTTTCCCAGGGTGCTTGGCTTGATATGCCACTGGCTCAGTATGAATGAAGGCAGGGCAGCTTGGCCAGCTCTGCTGAGGTGGAACTGTCCAAAAGGCAGGTCTGGAGGCCACATTGGATGCACAGCCTCAATTCTTACGACACACACACACACACACACACACACACACACACACACACACACACACACACACACACACACACACACACACACACACACACACACACACACCAGCGCACACACACCAGCACACACAGACCTGCTCCAAGCTGCGTTCCTAGTGGTTTCCAGGGTCCATGTGCAGCAGCCAGATAGTGTGGGAATGGGGGTTAATGCAGCGGAGGAAACAGGACCTCCGAGTGTTGTAGAGGACACTTGTGTTGTGACCTATTTATCAGTTTGCCCACCCTTGCACTGCTAACATGGCCTTGTAACCCAGATAGCCAAAGTTGCACCAACTACTATGTTCTTTTGAAAAAGTGCTGAAGTTTTTATTGTTATAGTTTACAGTAACAAAGGATGATCCGTGATTAAGTGCCTGGTAGAAGCTTTGCTGCATCCAATTGCGGCTGATTGGGTCGGGTGATGTATGTTGCGATGTATGATGCTGTATGCAATCATGTTGGTCAAAGAGCTTTCTTCTGTTTGATTGCATGTATTGTGGGGGAACAGATTGTAATGTTGCTGAAACGGCCAGTGTTCCAATTAATTGGTGCACTAGATGAAAACCAGTCCACTAAAGGGTCTATATTTGGATGGGTTTTCTAACCTTATGTGATAATAATCCACCACTGTGCACATATGACAGGAACAACATGTCGGCTAATTGATTAGATATCTGTATGTTTGTTAAGGTTTTACTTTTCCCATCAACAGTTTACATTGGGATCTTCTGTTATGTAATAAATACAGTTCATTTGTCCAGATGAGGGCTACTTTCTCATCCTACATTGGGGCCCAGGTTTTCAGCCTCATTACTCAGTCCCCCCACCCATTCTTGGTTCCAAGAGAGCTGTATTTCATGGTCAACTCAAGGCATTTGAATCCTCAATCGTATATCCAGCATATTACAAACTAACAATCAATAACTTCAGTGGTCCACTATGTTTCTAATTTCTGTGACCTGACTCTGGACGTGAGTTGGGCTGCACCAAAGCTATATTATGTCTGATAGGGTCAGATGAGGTCCTCACTGCCTTACAGTCACTTTTTACCGTACCTGAGCAGACGGAAGCCACCTGTGATAAGTTCTTATTATTATATATTTTTCATTAAGGAAAAAATTGTTGTTTTCAAGTAAGACCACCTCATTTCTTCCATACTTACTTTAATGCAAGATTTATTAGTGGTTATTTGATGGATGTTAATATTGTGCAGTTGATTAGATTGCCATGCTTTCTCGACGTGCGGAAAACCACAACAGCTGTGAATCTACCCATGCAGTCACGGTCCATGGAGACTGAAAATGCAGCTTTGATTCTGATATCCCTCGGATCTATAAACACACCTCCTACACCAGCCAGTAAGACCAATTATCCTTGCCCTATGACAACTCTGCGATGAAGTATCAGGACTTAAATGAGCCTTAATTAACATTAACATTGACCTGCCTGTCGATTCTAATCTGTTTTTCTAAGAAAAATCCAGAAATCCACACTTAAAAACCTCAACACTGTCCAGTTAAGAGCTGCAGCTGTTGTACTTCAGGTTTGTTTCTTGTTAACCTCTGGATTACTGGCTAAATGTTGCGAGGTGATTTTGAAGGGGATTGTTAATTCAAACTGCAAATTAACAAAAAACAAAGGAATTAGTCCACATTGTGTATGAAATGGTATGAAATCACCTTGGCTCAGGGGTGTCAAAATAATTTTAGTCACAGGCCACATACAGCCCAATTTGATCTTAAGGGGCGATTAATTGCATTGTTATCCGCAAAATTCAATAATGAATCAATGTAGTACATACGGAACACACACACACACACACACACACACACACACACACACACACACACACACACACACACACACGGGAGAATAGCTAAGCACTTGTCCATCAACAACACAGGAACATCGCTGCTTGCACCCCTCCCTCCCCGTCAACAAATAACTTTGGACTTTGAGGGGGTTTCATGCAAGGGAAAATGTGTCCTGAGGCAAGTCCAGTTGAGAACCACTGTGTTAAAGTGAGGTGAAGTGGTTGAGCAGAAAAAAAACAGTACACGGCTGAGATTTGCTGTACAGGGGACATTTTGTTGACTGAGACAAAATAAAGTTTGCAAGCTCATCCGATATGCAGGAAATTCCTCAAGTGAATCTTTACTGTATCTTACTGTGAATTAAACATTATATGACATGATGCATAAATGTGCTTTCTGCTGCAGCTAATGTGAGCTAGTGCATTGTCTTTATGCTGTTGCTATGGTTACGGTATGGACCTTGTTGACCAGGGGCTCAATGCATAGGTATAAATGTCAAATATGAAACGAAGTGACACATTAACTGTATCTAATTAAAAGTTACTTTTTTCTAAATGTGCAAGTGTTCAGAAGTATAACCAACTTTGGACGTTACAGTGCACCCCTAATTTATTCGACTCACTTCTTTAAAATTGGGGATAGCCAGTATTTTCCCCTCTTTCTTGACTGGCAGCCTGTCGATGAAGTGTATACATCATTTACGGTCCAATTAATGATGAATTAATACATCAAAACTGTGGTAAAATATCAGCACATGAAAGCCAGGCACGGTGAGCTGTTACAAACACATCTAGTGAGCTCAGTTGTAACTACACACTCCCTGATAGTTGCAAGACGACAAGAAATGAGAAGAAAAACATACACCATTCCAAATGATGAGGAGCCTTTCCTATTCAGACTATATACAGATGGTAATCAATTTAATCAGCCGTAATTGCCATGCCCCGCCTCAACTCAGGCTTAATACTTCAGGTCATTATTAAGATTGCACTTCTGAACACCACTGTAGTATAGATAGATTTATTGATAAAGGCAAGGTTGATCCGTGTTTTTTATTCTTTTACACTTCCTCTATATGTATTTTTTGACAGAATTTCCCCCCTGCAATATTACCAAACAATCTTTTGACAAATGCGAAGAAACAAGTATTTCAAATTGGTTGCAGTAGTTTGAGTAGGCTTCTTCAAACTCTAACCTGGTTGCTGGTCTAATTTCTGATCCTGGATGTTCAGAATTCCATGTTTCATTTCTTTTCTGACTCCTTCTTATGGACTGACAACTTGAACCTAAACCTCATGTTTAGAAAATGAGATCAATCTGAGATTTGTTTTATTAGGCTCTATTGTAGCAATACTACAAATACAAGACATGCGTTGAATTGTTTAGTCATAATTCAAAAATGTTAAACTTGTTTCTGATTATGTAAATGTGTCTTACGGTCAACAAACTCAGACCCACAATGACTGGTTCTATGTAAAAAGAACTAGCATGATGTCTGGAACTACCCGTGAAGAGAGCAGATATCAAGTTTCATTATTATCCGAATATGATCAAAACATAATATTGAACCACACCACTGTGCTGGGGGAGATGTTCCTACGTCACACTAAAACAAGGCCAATGCAGCTTGTTTTGACTTAGTCCCCCAAAATGCATTATTTCTTCAAGCTTGAGAAACATTTGCTAAAGGCCCAACACATTGCTTAATCATTTCTTGAGATTCGTTGACACTATAATGCCAGAAAATCTACCCTCTGCTTTTAAGTGTACCAAAGTATAAAATAAAGCATCTCCACTGTAACCTCTACTAACAAGTGTGCTCAGTCTCATTTTATTTTTTAACCAAAGGTCCACCCAAAGGCGCTGCACCCCCCCACAGAGCCTCGCCCCCCCCCCTCCCCCCGAAATTCACGGTGCTAAAAAAATTAAAAATTAATCATAATAATAATAATAATAATGATAGAATATTAAAAGTTGATAATGCCTACTTACAAATTAACTCATCTTCGAAAATCATATCCTTGTATATTTGTAGATGCTTCTCAGAGCAAATATTGGTTTATGCAATTAATAAATCACAAGACATGCCATTCGATTTTTTTTTTTTTTTTTTTCTTGAGAGCCAGAGGTAAAAATTTCTTATTGCACTTATTTTTCAACATTTCAGGTTGTTCATCATGTTTTTTCAAAGGATAGTTACTTAAAAATGAACATTTTCAGAATGTACCTATCCTTTTAACTTAACCAGCCCAACAATTTAGAGTTGGCTATTAGGTTATCTATAGGATATTATGCTATATTTTTCTCTGGTTCGGCCCCCTTAAGATGAAATTGGGCTATATTTGGCCCGTGACTAAAATGAGTTTGACACCCCTGGGTAAACAGTACACAGAGAATCAATGGGGAATTATTTCAGTTTTCTTTTTTTCGTTTTAGGAATGTTCTGCTTGTTATGTATGCAACACAAACGGGGTAAAGAATATTGTCGTTAAATACTTTTTTTGTTGTAATTATTATTTATTGTTGAATGAAATACCAGGATGAATTAAAGCAATTTGTCAGAAGCAAAGCTCAACCGAAGGTCATTTCATTTTATCTTGGATTATTTCGTTTTCTGTTATGATGAACAGGGAACTTCATAATTGCTAACTTGTCCTTTTATTATATGATAGGATCCCTAAAGACTCCATTCCTATTAGACATTTGATGAAGAAAATGTTACCTTGCTTTTAACACCTATATAGACATTTCTGCAAAATATAGTGAAGATGCAAAAAAATTATATATTTGAAATAAATTGGTATGGATGAATACAAATAATTTGCTTTAGGAAATACCAAGTTGTCACTCAGTGAGAGGACACAAATCCGGTATAAAAAAGAAAGATGCATGAAAATGCATTTGTAATTGTTTAATCCTTTCATCTCAGCTCTCATAATTGAAAATTAAATCATAAAGTGCCTCGAGAATCCCACACCTAATGATGAAAAGATGCATTAATGGGTAGTGCCTTCATCTGCTGCTGAGTTTTGACCTGAAAAGGATTTAAGTTGGCCCTCTTCAGTAGTTCTGCTTTATGAAAACATCCGCTGTCAAAGACTTTATCTGCCTTATTTAACAATGTTACATTGAAATGTTAAAGTTAAATGCTGTTCGGCATTAGATTTGTCTTAATGGATTAAGTAGGATGTCCTTCTCCGTCAAATCTTCTGCTGACAGGTCTCCTTGTCAACCCACAGCTGCTGTATATAAATCAATATGAACACTCTGGCCCACTTTGGCACCAGCAGGGATTTAATGTATTGACTCTGCAGGAGCGAGGGAGCTCGTGATTGAATTGATGAATAGTTATAGCTGTCTGTTCTCAGATAGTTTCTTGACACTTAATCAGAAGACAAATGTGTTGAACCAAAATGTTTGGCCTTTATGTGTATTTGCGATTGCAGATTTACCCTTGGGTGACTGGGGAAGGCAGGAGGTTAATAAGACATGCCGATAAAGCTGCATATCTCGGCAGGCTTCCCTTCTCCTGAGCTTTTTTCAGCTCTGCGCATGTTACTCCTATTTTAGAGAGGCAGAACATGTCAATCTTTGATGTTCGCCAGTGAAATGTTATCAGGTTTATGTCAGGCGACTGGGCAGGCACGAGAGTTGGCTCCACTCAAACTGATCTGTCTGTTCTCTCGCGCTGAAGATGAGACTGAGCTGCATGTGAGGAAATTTTAAAGGAAAACGGTAAATTAAAGAGCTGAATTTAACTCTTGAATGCAGATGCTGCTGTATAGGTAGGCAATCAGTGGTTTAATCGGGACAAATAGGTGATGACATGTGTGAGGAAAATTGTTGAACCCAAATATGGCATATAGCGCCATATGACCTGAACAGTTATTCCATTTTTTGCTGCAGGCTGTTTTTGCACCATTTCGGCAGGTTTGGAGTGAGCTGGCTAGAAAACTGAGGTTTCAGTGAGGTCTCATTCACTCCTGCATCTGTGTTGTTGCTATTTATACCCCCTCCCTTCCGCAACAACACTCACAGGAGCAGCTAAGCCTGGCTACAACTCCAAACTCTACGGCGCACAATCCCAGCCCCTGAATCCAATGGAGGCTATCAAATCTTTCATCTTTTATGCATAAGCTTCCTGGCTGTCCTACCGCTGGAGGAGGCGAGACACCGGTCCCACCTCAAAGGAACCTCTGTGGAATTATTACATCTGAATTATTCATCGTACATGAGGGCGATAGCTTTTAAAGGGACAGTCGCGTCTCCATTGCCCCCCTGCTGTCAAATTAAAGGCATCGCAGGGGAACCAGGGCGAGACCCACGTGCCGGCAGTCGGCATGATCGCATCTCATCTGGCACAGCCAAACCGTTGTGGTCTTTCCACTCGATGGCATTAAGTTTTTGTTCGAGATAATCTTTGAATTACCGTGTGTGTTTGCTTCCTGTGCACTCATCATAGGAACCCAAAATTAATTGGAGTCACCAAAGCTTGACATTTTTATTTCCTTTTATGCAGTGCTGTGCTATTATGTTTATGACTGATACATTTCAAATGTTCTTAATGTACATTATTATTTAAATCTGTGCTGGTGGCATTACTCTAATTTACTGTAAGATGTGGTTGTGGAAGCTGAAGGTCTGACTCATCCAGCTTATCCTAGTGTGCAGCGCGCACACATACACACACATATAAACATAGTCAGTAAATAGTTAGGGGTTTAATAATAACACCATATATTGCAGCTCCCCACAAAATTCACTGCACAGAAGGAGGCAGGATTGCCGGCTCCTCAACGATTCATCTATTCTCACTATATCTAACTAAGACGGCTGCGAACTTTGCTCCTTTGTTTATATATATTTTTTTGCAGCGCTCTCGGAATGATACGTGTTTAAAATTTACGGTCTGGAAAATTGTTGCAGTGGATGCATTGTCATACACTCAAAGCTCCCTTTAACGTCGGCCTCATTATCACACAGAGAGAAATGTCATCTACAATTGGACATGCTCATCTTTAAATTCTCGGCCGCGTGACGGGAAACTGCCACAGTAACCTCAGCGTGGAGCAATTAAACTCTGTCTGTTTATCGCTGCCTCAGACTGTTCGAGGAGAAGCAAGAATCAGCTTTCAGCAGCTCCCTATCTCTATGAGAACCCAGATATAATTAGCCCTGCTTTGTCCTGCCTGAAGCCATTGTCTTTGTTTTGATGAAATCGTAGTCGCACCGTAATTGCATTTACTTTCACTCTGGTGGCTTTAAAAGCTATAGCAGATTGGAATCTGAATTTGTCCTGTTATGACTAATTACAGGTAATGACATTGGTTACAACCTTGGTATGATGCAGGAGAGGCACCCTATGTTGGCTGCCAAATGTTTATTGCAAGCAAACATAATTCATTATTACTTCAAATGTTTTTGTGAATGTTTTTCATTAGCGTTTAAGCATGAAGTCAGTAATTGGAATTTACGGATGATTTAAGCCCTAAATAAAGAAAATATTATTTTTATTTATTTATTTATTTTTGATAAAATATCAAAGGGGGCCATCCCCTGCTCATACTCCACTCACATACTACTGTATACCTGCTGCTGTGAAAGCACTGTAACAAAGTCCTAAAAATTGGGAGAGCATGAACAGGTTGGCAAAATAACTCGGCGAGCCACAGCACAGAGTAGAGGGAGGCATCAAATGGGATGCAAACGCACACAGCAAGGTTTTTGTTTTGTTTTGTGGCCCTGATCCCACCACGAGACTGTTTTAAATCTGCTATCTGCTGATAGTCACTACCTATTAGAACAGTCCAACATTTTTGTTGTGGGGAAAACATAGTTTGTCAAAATACAGGTTATTTGAATTTAACCTAAGTCTGAAATGTGACCCAAATTTTAAGCCTTGCTATCATGCCACAACATTCCAAAATTTGAGATGGAAGACCAGACAGGATTGGCTCAAGCAGTTTACGTGCTATGCAAAGCAAGACATGCCATGTATTGTATTTATACGCCTTGTTGTTGCCCTATTTGCAGGTGAAACTGTTTAACAACTCGATGAAAACATTTAAATAAATAAACAAACGTGTAAACCACCACAACAGTTTGACATATGAACTTTAGATGCAGTGATGTATATGTATTATTTGTTGCATTATTTAACTCGCTTCCTATTAGAAATACTGATATATTTATCATTGAGGTCAATCAATCAAAAAGCCAATTAAAACTCGTTTCTTTTATTTCTCAAGTAACTCTACATCAAGTGCAGTAAATGGGGAAAAACTTGTGTGACCAGAAAAAAGGTTGCTTTTATGACAAGCAAAAGGGATGGATGATGGTAGAATCCAGGGACCAGATCCAGAGGGATTTCCAGGCTGGAGGGGGCCAAGGTTGAGTGGCAAGGTGGAGGCAGAGCAGCTGGTTTCAGGGAGGGGGATGGAACAGGGCCAAAACGAGGAGCAGTATAAGTTAGAGTTCATCATAAAGCTGGGACCTAAAGGTGACTAGTGGCAGATATTAAAAAACGGTAGCACGGATGTGATAGTGCTGAAATCATGTAAAGGTCTGAGGAGAGAGGAGCTGCTCCCATGTGTCCTTAGTGTCCACTCTTCCTCCATGTACAGACTCCATAATGATGAAAACAGGGCTCTGTGGGAACCATGCAGCCTGTTGCTTGCAGACGCCTTGTCCATCTTGGTACTGTGCATACCCATACTTGATGTATAAAGGTATAAATACATGGATAATAAATTGCATAATTTATGACCCATTGCATAAACGGAATACAATTTCTCCTCTGCTTCAGAGCAAGATTTTCTGCATCCACTCTGCACTTTCTGGGTGCCATTTCTTCTAAAAGAATAATATCCAAGCATGAAAGTAACCACTGTCTTTGAGATAGCATCAGATCTTCACCCACCAGCAAGCCGCTTTTTTTTCTCCCACTGTCAGACCCATACGGTATGCTATGGATGAGACAATATTTTACGGGAGCCTTTATCTGTTGGAAAGTTGTAAGGAATTTATTTAAAGTAGGTCTTTTTTGAAAAAGCGGTAAAATCATTTTCATGTATATTTAAAAAGATTACTGCAAATCAACATTATATATAGTTTATCCCTGTTTGTTTCAAGTAAGTAGTGTACAGAAAGAAATTAATTTAGCAACACTATGCCCATCTTCCACAATGTGGTGACAGTACCACATGGATTAACTGTCAACCCCTAAAATGTGGTTACCAGGGCAACACTGACACTATGGTGGCTGCACGTTGCTGGTAATTTACCCAAACCACAAGCTGCAGCCGTGGCATCTTCAAAGCAAAAGGTGTCAGTGACAGCCTTTGCATGCAGGCTGAAGCCTGTAACATGCAAGAGCAAACACGGAGCAATATCGACCCATCTGGCTTATTTTCATGTTTAAAATACAAAAGAAGCTTCACATGCATCTCACATGCTTTGAGAAACTTTATTCGCTGCTGGTTTTATGGACCAATTCCAAATGGGTGGCTGGAGCTCCCTGCTAACACGTATCCCCGTTTCCATTTGACAAGTATGGATTTGTGGGTACGCTGGCTAACATTTACCGGTGTCAGACTCGTGGAGCATATTTTATGGCACCTGAGTGCCCATAATATTTATAGTCTCATTCTTTGCTTAAATGGGTGTGTGTCCATACGTGTGCACTAAGGGGTGGGTTCTGTTTAAAATGGACTGGATGCCCTTAAAAAAAAAAACATTCTAAATTGTTGTGACAAATATATTAATGGATGAGTGGGGAAATATATTCTGTTGGGGGAAACAGAAAACATCTTATTTCATTTCAAAATTGAATCGATCTCAAACATAGCTTCTTTTGTTACTGTAAATAGTCTAAAACTTAAACATAAATTTATGTCCATTACAATTGAGCAGTGGACTCACTTGGTTAAGTTTTGGCATATCTCCTGGAATTGACGATCGTGACCCGCCCTCTGTGACATTTTGTATTTGTAACCTCTGAATGCGTCAGTCAACGCCAGCTTAATGTGCATTCATACATATTGTGTTGTGTGTTTTCCTAGAAAATAATTTCAAAAACAAATGCTGAACATACCTTAATATCCTGCAGGTTAAACTGTTATTTATTTGTAAAGCATGAGCTAGAGCATTGCATATTTGAAGTAATTATTTTATATTATATTATAAATTGTATATTTTTTTATTTTAGACTTGGTCGTGACAAATTGGTAACTCAGAGAATCTCAAGCATGGTTGTTGATGGATGGCACATCTTCGCACAATAACTACAGTTTTTTTTACAATTTACAAACTCGTAAAGTGTCGGATCACTATCCAGATTAAAATCTTGAGGCACAGCATGTCTCGTTGCCGAGTTCTTTTCTATATGTCTGCTAAATGTGTGCATACTGTACTGTACTTTCGACGGTGTTTATAGCTTCAGAACTCGGAAGGAGCCAACATGAAAGTCTCCAGGGATGATCAAAGGATGGTGCGTTTGAAAATAAGGAATGTGAGGGCTGACTGCATCTGTCATTTTGTTTTAGTCAGGGTTTGAATAAGAGGAGGCATAGCAAAACACGGCTAGTGATGCCGCTGCTCTTCACGACTGCAAGCTTTTCATGACTGTCTTGTCTCCAAGGCAAGGCAGAGAGCTTAAAAGTGAGAGCGGCTTTGATGGATACCATGGAGGCTGATTTGGTTCTGTTGCTAAATTAATTTAGCTTACTGCCTGCTTCTCAAGCTGCAAAAATAATGAATGTGTAGAAGAGCTATTTGCCCATCTTCCTTTTTTTCTCCCACCGGTTCTTGGATAGCACCGTGGTACTCATCCATTGAATCAAGAACAAAGGGAGGCACTGTAGGCTTTACTCTCTGTGGAAAATATGCTTTTTCTTCTACCTGGCAACTGTGATGGACAGACGGTTCATCCATTAATGTGCCTAAACGTTTTCATTTGTTATGAAACGCCGAGACAAGTCCGGACATTTTTGTTCAGTAAATGACTTAAATTACCACAACGGTTTGACTTAGATTATCAGCTGAGGGTCGTACAGCTACATTATTTTACCATGACCAGGAAATGAAGTATTTGCCAGCCTCGTTCCAGCAGTTTATTAACACTAAAGCTTTAACTTTACAATGCCAAATGACTCGGGGATGCTCGTGTATCACAGTGACAGTACCTCCAGAGAGTGGAAGCTGCACTAAACACTGCCTCGCGCTCACTCCCCCACACAAACAGGAGGAAGGCCACAGAGATTTTTCATTCGCATGTTACGCTCCGCTCTTATCTCCACGCCTGAGAGAGGATGGCTTGATTTGTAACGAAGACAGGGGAGACATCTGGCGTGCCATTTGTTTCAATAATTCATTGTTTCTGACTTCATAATCAGGCCGACACAGTGGAAAGTCACTAAACTTGGTAGCTTCCTCCCCAAATGGACTCCCGTGTGAATAATCTGTCGCCGACATGTGTTGAGAGTACGTCTGCAAATATATTACTCCACACGCAGCAGCTAGTTTGAATTACCACTTGTCTTTATATGATGATATGAGTTTATGTGAGTTGCCTCCTTTCTGCTTCGCCTCTGTGAATGGGTGCTCCACTTGCTCCGACAAGAGAGGGAGGGGAACTGTTTGCGATGTTTGTCTTGCCACGTCTTTCCTTTTTTAGAGGACTATTAGTGCGTTTGTTTTGCAGACAGGGCTGTAATGTTTTCAGGTACTGACGCGGTGGCTTGTAAAGCTGTGTGTTACCGAGAGAGTCGGCAGTTTGTGACATGTGATTTTCTGGATATCAGATGGCAATATGAGATGAGATTAAAACATTTTTGTTTTGAGCTTCACTGTGTTGGATGCTTGTGCATGCTGAATGTCGCATCCTGGGAATGTATTTTTAGCATGACAACTGCAATGAGCTAGCACTGAGAAATAACTGTGATTCTACGTTATCTATTGTAGCACTGTTTATGGATGCATATCCTGGCAAAAGTACTTAATCACCTCCATAGGCAACATTTCTAATGTTGTGGTTATTGTCATTTAGCTCACAGATGACTACACGGATGAGATTTATCCATACTATGTTTTTGTTTCCTATAAAGAAATGACAACCATTTGAAATGTTCAGCTTCTCAATTGTCACACCTGCTCTTCAAATGTTTCTTCTGGTTCTTCCACCATGTAAACGTAGGTAGTAGTAGAAAAGCTGTCATTCTACGTGTGCACAGTGCTACAAAAAATGTTTTGAAAATAGTTTTTAATTGTATAGCTTGCATTGCTAGCTTTTGAACCTTCATTTAAAAAGAACATTTATTTATTAAGCCATGGGGAGTTGGATAGAGTTTAGAGCTTCCAAAACACTTACAGGTTAATCCTGTGACTATAGCAGCCTGAATTATCTGCTTAATTTTCCTTTTCACTACAGATCCTTTTTCAGAACAGAAAAAGGGGGATCAACAGTATAGAACAACTCTAATTAAGTAAAGATTAAGGTTATGGATGATGAATTGTATCATGTCAGAGCACCTAAGCAATGCCTTTAAATGTCCAACATGCAAGCATGTGTGCGACATGTTTTCAGATGACTGTTGCAGGTGTTTACGTTGGTGCCGCTGAGCTGTAACAGGCAATGTGCCCTTGGGTGACCCACGGCTACATTATCTCTCCGGGTGTCTCCTCCCTGTATGTCCTGTCCTCGTATCTGAGCTTGTATCTCCCAGTTCCGCTCTGCATGCTGCCCACGCTGCACCACTTGTTTGCTCCACAGCCACCCTCTTTTCCTCCTCACTCCTCTCTTAGAGGATGAAGAAATGCGGCAGTGCAATCGCAGAGGTAAACAATGTGGCCGTCAACTTGTGGCTGTGAGGCAAAGATTAAAGAGCCTGCCATAGGCACGGCTGCATAATGATGAGGTCATTTGCCGATCCGTTGCTTTATTCAATGTTTTAACGACATGGTAGTTGGGAGCTCAGGGCCAATGATTTATCTCAAATTTAAGGGGGACAGCACTAAGGGATGTTGTTATTCCAGCGTTATCCCGACATCATATTCTTCAAGCATGCCGAGCATGGCTAATTGAGATTAATAGTTGCGTAAGCAATGCCGATGACAGTATGGAGGTTGGCTGGAAGGCCTGCTGGCTGTTGCTGTCCCACTGTTGGATCCAGCGAACGGCTGTTTGTCAGGCAGAGCGGTATTAGGAGAGGGAGGAGGAGGGGGTCTGGCTTTCTGTTCAAGCTCTCATGGATCTCTACAGGGGCCTCGGCTCTGCAGTTGCAGGGTCCCTCAGAGTGAGCCAGACTCCGAGCAGTGGGCCTACTGGAGGCCTGACAGTCACTGATACAGCACCCTCAAAGCACTTGAGAAATTACGAAATTAACTAGCATATTAATTTCAGATATTTCTCCTGTGTGATCGTGCGTCTTATAAATGTACGTATGTATAGACGTATGTCTTAATTCATGCTGTATGTGTATAGTGTGAGTGGTTTGAAGTACAACGCCAGCTGTGGCGTTAAAACTTCCCCACAGTAGGATGGGACTGTGTAGAGCTCTGGGGGCGTAGAAGCACAATATGGATGGTAAGCCTACAAAGTTAAAGTAAAGAAAACGCACACACGCATACACTCCTGCTCACACACACAGAAACATACACACACAAATCTTAAACAATGTGGTAAGCGATAAGTGCCTACAGGGAATGTAGTTGAACAGCATAGATTTGAATTTCTTGAGCTTGCATTAAATGACTGAAAACAGAAGCAAAATACATAATAACAAGTAATAAAAGGATCTAGCTATTGTGCTTGGCAGTGTGACAAAACCTTTTATGTAAACCCTTTGTACAAAACACTAATCCTCAATGATTTTCATTTTCCTTCATACCCAACACTCTTATGTTCTATTATTTCCATCTTTTTTATGGAGTGCACGGGGCATTGCAGGCTTTAACTGACGTTCAGGTCTACTGTGTTTTTGGGAGATCATTACCTATAAACTGCAAAGTTTGCTGTTACTTTGTTATATTAGTGTCCGGAGGTGTTTCTATTCTGCTACACAGCTCCAATAATAAGTATGTCGCCTGGATGTGTTACCTGAGAAGAAACGTTGCGGTTGCTTCTCCTCAAGCTTATTTGAAACAAAACAATTGTCAATAGCGTAGGTTGCCAGGTATAGTTTATATATAGTCCTAATCCCGAGACAGCGCCCCTCTTGGCAACCCTCTTGTATAAAAAAATATATACATTATATAATTAATGTAGCGTTGCGGTTCTTGGTAATCATGTTTTTTGAATCTGGACAGAGGCAGGGCAGCTTATACCCTCTAAATATTTACCGAAATGTTGCGCTACTGTCGTTTTGTTTCTTTAATTTAATTCAACAGCTCAGTATGAGCAAGATTTTTTTTAATTCAATCAAATACAGTCCCATCTTTTACGGTGCTAATATCATATCATCTCATTCCATACTACACACTTTCCGACGCTGGGCTTTTTTTGTTGTGTAAGTTGCAGGCGAAGACTCTCGCACAGACAGAGGAGTCTTGTTTGTCTGAGTTCCATCCTTATTTACGGCAATCAACCTGCACTCAGTCTGATGGCTTGTCACAAGCTGTCGGGTCTGTCTGCGGCCACGCAGGGCGAGTTTTGACCTCTCAGGCTGTTATCAGCGGGCGCACACTCATTAGATACACGGAGCGTCACATCACACCAATAACCTACCGGGTAGGTCATTATGTTTACAGTCATTCAGGTCATCTGCTTTTAAGGGAAAGGAAAAAAAACTTGAACTGCATCATCAATGTTTTATCATCTCAGAGTTATGAATTTTTCAGCAGCTGAGGAGTTCTTCAAATGCAAGCCAAGTCAACTTGAGAGAGGCATGCTGCGAGCTCGGCTGTGTTTGTGGGCTGCTTCACATGCACTCGCTCTCCTTCACGTGCATCAAACCCTCCATCTCCTCCTTCATACCAACACCGTTCACGTCTTTAAACCTTAGCTGACAGCCCTTCCCTGTCTTATTCTAACCGTATCACTTTCAACAAACCACTTTTTTTTGTTTCTTCTTGTTCCTTTGCAGAGTTCTGTTTGTGCCCGCATTTCCTAGTTTTTTTCTCTCAGCATTTTGCATCTGATGGAAAGATGTACAACGAATTTGCATCAACTTAGCTTTCGGCTCTCGTCAAGGCGAGGTGTCTGCAGTGGGATGCTGTTGATGCATATATTTTCCTTGGGTGTTTATGTTCCATTTCCTGTCATGCCTCAGTCCTCTCTATCTTCAGTTCCAGCCCCTATTCTGCAGTCCAGTTTCCCTGCTTTTTCTTCTCCACTGCAGACCCGCCTTGAGCAGCTGAAAGCAGGCTAGCTCCTCGGGGACAGGCTGCTCTGTACTGGATGGATGAATGGCTGGCTCGCTTTATGTGTGGATGTGCAGATGATGGGGGGGGGCTGGAAGTGTGGAAATAAAGATGACTGGCATTTGCAGTATCAGAGAAAAGGAAAGAATGTTTTTATTACCATGAAAGGTTAACTAAAACGACCATAATTAAGCAGCTTTTATCCCGGCTTATACTGTAACCGCAAAAGCCTGATTTAATTGATCAGATTAAAAGGCTGACTACCACAGAATGCTGAAATGACCACAGCAAATCAAAAATACCAATGAGCATCCTGGTCTCCTGGCAAATGTGTGAGCAGGTGGAGTAAAACACACACATTTAGGGGTGTGTTTGTTGATATACAATGGAAAAGAATGATATCATCATTAAGTGTGTCATTTAGATTTATTCTGACACACACTCAATGTTACAGCAAGAATTTAGCTTGAGGCTTCCTGTGTGAGCACACGTCTTTGAATTGCCTCTGAGCACAATCAGCAGGTGGCTTTTAGCCTATTAACTACCGCCATAAATGCCATCTTCAATTTTACCTGAGATGAAGGATGCTGCATCACTTAGTTACACCCTAACTTATTAATTAATAACTTGTTAATAGTGGCCTAAATTTGGCAAATCTAACTTAGCAGAATTGGAGTACGGGCCACCGACATAGGAATATGCCAGCCCTATACTTCCATGACCCACCTAAACTATCTGTATTAACAATAATTAGTAATATGAACTCTTTCTACTTAATGTAGGATTGGATTCAAGATTTTTAGAGCAACTCTTAACAAATTCTGTTTTCCACATGCGGTCACATGTTTTCCATCTGTCCACGTGCTTCACACATAAGTCTCCAAATCAACATTTCTCATGAGCAGAGCACACGCTTCACATGTTTTATTTTTTCAGTTAACATGTGACCACATGTGTTTTTTCAAATATCAAAAAAAGAAATGAAAAGCAAAGCTTCTTCTATTTTGTTGTGGTGGACATGCTAGCTTTTTGCTCGACCCTTTTAACAATAGATTTTGCCACCTGTCTTGGTGGGTTTCTTTAATTGGAAGCAACTGATACGACAGAACTCTTCATATTCTCTTTCACTTGTACCTTCTAATGTTTCTCTTTGCTGAGTGCAGTCCAGTAGCCTCTGATCATGTGCCAATGATGAAGGATTGTTGTTGTTGGCGCTGTAAACATAACTAGTGCCCAACAGAGATGACGATGATGAGCTGATGAGCTGACAGGGCATGCAGAGACTAGTTTCTTAGATGCCTGAGTAGAGAGCTGTTTTGTTGTGCTCCTGGGTAAAGGCATGTACCATTTGCTTGGTCCAGATTAGAAGTAGTAATTAGCAGTAATTAGCAGAGTATGAATAAATGCTGTTCCTGTCCTGCAGAATCAATTGAGGAAAAGATGAAAGTTCAGAATCTAAGTCTCACATCCAGCATTTTCTGCGGCTTCTATTTGTTGGGGGTTGTTAACTGTTAGTTGGACTAAACAAATGATTTGAAAATGTAACCTAGTGCTCTTGAAAATTGTAAGTGATAATTCATCACTGAAAGAAATAACTGTCATTTCTCGCCCTTTTCATTTTCTCTCTGTTATATCGGTGTCTGTTAGATTTTAAGTGCTTGTTGTCACTGCCTAAGGGTTATATAACTCAAAAAGGTGCTTAGCCACTTTCTTTCCACTTTTTCATCCTCGAGACCACTTCTCTCTTTCTCTCTGCTGCACATCACTGCAATGCATCATGGCCTATTAAAGATACACATAAATATTTTAGTTAAGGTACACTAGCTGAGATGTGTCAATCCAGATGACTTCAAGTGTGATAAATCTGCTATTTTTTCAAGTTCATCTGTTACTCTATATCTTCAAATCTACACACATCACAGGGCTGATTTATACAATCAAGGAATGAGTGCTGTGTGTTTAATATGTCATAGCACTTAACAACCACTTAATATAGCTTTACACAGTGAACTTGTACATTTAAATACTGCACACATACATATATACAAAGCAGTTGGAAAGATTGTACATTCATTTCCGTCCTAGTGAGCTGCTGGACGAGGCTCATAGAAATTATCTTTCCACTTGCTGGCCTGCTGGACACTGGCCTCTGGCCTGCTATAAAATGTGTCCGGATTCACAATGCGCCCCTGGCAAAAACTTGAGAGAATTGCAGCAATGTGCTTATGTGTGTGACACTAGGACATGGGTTTTCCATTTCTGGTCAGACAGAGGTCAACACCGGCCTTGCGTCTGTTGGATAAAGTCTATCCAGACCACGACTGAGCTCATCTTCCTCACTGCCAGTTAAAGAAGCCATAGTCAAACTGGAAGAGGACCCGCCAGGCTCCTGATTAAAGTGATGAGGTGTAAAATGGAGAGGGGGAGGGGGCCAACAGACGGCTGCTGCCTGCTACACTGAGCTTCATCATGTCTGCTGGGAGATGAACCTTCCTGCTCTACCTGTTTCCTCCTGTCACTGTAAATGAGTTTGTTTATGTCTACAAGCAGGAGACTGTCAGGGTGCACTGCCTTAGTTCTGCTCACATCACATTTTTAATCCATCATTGTGAGTGGACTTTTGGAGTGGGATCTCACTCAGTTCATTATCTTACATTAACACAATTGTTTGTAAATTTGGTTTTAATCTGCACATTGGGTTTGTGCGGTTCAGCTTGAAGCAAAGCTAAATTATAAGCCAACAGACTTTTGATAAACGATCATCTTGGAACAGAGATACATCAAATCTGATGATGACGATCCTGAATGAATATCAGTTGTGTGCTCAGTGTAAATGCACATTGAGGCGCTTTTATAATCGTATGACAGCATGACATTACTTTGTGACGACCGCTTACCCACATGAGTTGACCCAAAAAAAGAAAATAAAGGAAGTCATAATGTCATACTTAGGAATATTTCCAACAATTTGTTGTAGTAAATTGTATCGCTGAAGTATGTTCAAAAGCGCTTTATTATCCGCGGCAAAATGGTCTGGAGGTGAGTCGGCTGGATGAAGGGTCCAAAATCAGTATTTTTCTGTATTAAACTGAAGTTCTCTCCCTATCCTTAACCAAGTGGAATGAATTCCCAAATTATGACAATTACAACCGTCACCTGCTCTTCCATAGATTGAAATCGACTATGGGATTACTTCCTTTCTGTTTCTGCCCCCCCCAAAAAAAATCAATGAAGCTGTCATCGAAACAAAAAAAACAAACATATCATTGGTCATTTTCTTAAAACAGCCTAACCTATGTTTTCCTGAAAAGTTGACATCTAGTCATCATGTGTATAATAACTTTCCTCTCCCAGGAGGGAAGCCTGGAGAAGTGTGATATTTCATATTGCCACAAAACCTTCCAGGAGGACGAGGTGGAGGGGGTGACAATGGATGACTGGGTGTATGAAGTGTCTAACTTTGGAATAGGTGACTGATGTCTCCAGCTTGTCTACTACCTCCCTCTTTCTAACCTCGACAACTTTTCTAAACTGTTATCACGGTGTCCCGGTTCCCTGAAGTTGTTCAGAGTGTAACATCTGGTAGATCAGAAGCTGAACATATATACATTGTACGCTACGGTTATTTATCATGTACTGTCTCACAAATAATGACACCAGGTCAGAAAATGAATTGTTTTCTATGGAGGGCAATGCAAACAACCTTTTTTAGTCATTTAAGGTTTAAGTCAACGAATAATTAATTTTAGCACAAGAGCTTAATACGTTTTGTTGATGAATTTTAGTATTGTATCAGGCGGAAAAATTGAACTTCCGGCCTGGGCCCTTTTTTAAAGAGGGGGTGAGTTGTGCAATCACAACAGAAAAAATACCTTTCAACTCACATTCTCATTTGCAGTCAAGCTCGTATGCACCGAAATAAGGGTCTACATCAGGTTGTTTTCAGCGGGAACTCATTGCTACAATGTGTCATTATAAATCATAACTGGGAACTTACCTATGTTAAGTACCTGTAGAAAGGGGTGACTGCACCAGATAAATGGGATTGAGTGAATCTGGAAACAGTTTGTTGACCTTGAGGCACGATGCGCAGTGTCTTTTTGTTGTTCTGGTGGAGGTGAACAAAAACATTACTTGAAAGCTGTCAGTGTCTCTACATCGTAAAAGAAGAGCCACTGTCCCTGCAGATTTTGAAGCAGTGATCTAATGACAGGCTCTGGTCAGGGAGCACGCATGTGGGAGAACCCAGGAAACTATGGAAGGTGGCGCTCCATTGACGGAGCTGTGACAGCGGAGAGGCTCAGTGTGAGGGCAAGTGGGCCGCTGTCCCCCTGGGGAGATCTAAAAGCCCTGTGCTGGGACAGACACAGGCTCCTCTCCACTGGACTTTCTGTCATCTATAGCAGGGAGTGTGAAACCACAGAAGCTCCTGGGCTCTGGTTCTGGTGACTCAGACGCACGTTTACGGTTTCTTTGAGTTTTTTAAGTTTTCTCCTATGCACGTGTTGGCTTGCAGGAGAAAAAAAAGCCAATATTGCTAGTCTTATCAGGACTATATCATCATCCGATTCTGCAGACCGCACTACTTGCATTGTCTAATTTCATGAGTACTCCTCCCATAATCATATTGTATATATATATATATATATAACACAAATGTGACACACAGATGAGCTTTTGAGAAAAAGGTAGGTAAAACTGAGGGTCCTTACGGGATTGTATGGCATATTATAGTATACCATATTATAGAATACCATATTTTCTTGACTTGTTTTCATACACCGGAATCAACTTTTACTGATTTCTAAATTGTGAAGCATATGCAAACATTTACCGGTAATCAGATCGAGTTGCCTTCACTCAAAATCTGTGCTATCTCAAAAACATTTAGCAATTCAAGTCTATTTCCATTTTTTCTTTCCTTTAAGCCTGTGAGTTCCGTTTCATGTGGACATGAATGCCTTTTATGAAGGATAAGAAATCAATATTTAAGCTTCTCTTAGGCCTAAAAAAAGAAAAAAAATTTTTTTTCAAAGCTGTCCGTTCTAGCTCCGAGCGTCTCCTTTCTTTCATTCTTGCACAAAAGCTCACTGTGTGTGTGTTTTCCTGGTGCTGGCTAAACTGTTAGACGCGTAATTGTTTATTTTTGGAAATGTTGTTGCAACGCCGTTGTTTTCTTATATCTCAGCAATTACTTTGATGAGTAGTGAGTTGTCAACACTGATAGAAATGATGGCCAAAACTAGACTCAAGTGTTATGCATTGGTGTGGTACTTTATAGATAAAAAGCAGTCTGCAAGAGCTCTGTCCAGAAATAAAGCAGGGTTTGTGAGGGAAAATCTTTATTTATAACTATATTCCAATATCCTTCTGTTCCCAAGAGGCCATTCAGTTCTTTTTAGGGCACACAAACAGTTACACACACACAGCAAACAGTCCAAAAATCAATTTGCGTGCACGTTGAGTGGCGTTTGAAGCCTGCTATAAAGAACAGGTAGAACCATACGAGGTATATTTAAGTGTAATTGTATTACTTTGTGTTTTGCCATGTGTAATTAATATGTCACTTGCATTTTTGCCAAGTGCACACGAAGAATGCAGACAGAGTTATTGCCTGTATGAAGAGTTTATGATATCTCTCCGTTTCACTTTTTTTCTTTCAGATGTTGGGAGAGCAGTTCACGCCCCGGCACACATCACCGAGAAAGTGGTGGAGCTGTTCAGGAGTAAAAGTGAATTTACCTTCTTAGCTTCCATCCAGCAGAAGTCCTCCACGTCAGGAGTCATATTCTCCATCCACGAGTCAGAACACAGGTAATCCATCTATAATCCTCTTCATTTTGGCCCGCAGCGCCTTCTCAGCACAACTTCACTTCCACGGATTACTGAGCGCCCTCGTTTTAAATTAAAGCCTGAGATGAATTGTCATCTCACTCATGGCTGTTTGCGGATGGCTGTTGATGAGGTGTAGTAAAGTGAAGATCAGTGTGAGATTACTCCACTACCGGTGTAAGTTGGCAGATGATGGGTGGGGAAGCTGAAGGGTGGAAGAAGGCAACTTTTCTCCTGTATGCTCACGGCAGAAAGATCTCCTATGTATTGTGTCTGCAAGACTAGTGTATGGTACTAAGCAATTGCAAGTGTGCTGATAAAGCTCTATTGTAAAAGTGCCGCATACATAGACGCACGGCATTTCTCGCTGTGGCTCGTGAATAGCTAGAACATAGCCCGGGGAGCAGATGTATTGGGGGGGGGGGGGGGGGGGGGGGGTGGGGGGTGGGTAAGGTGCCGTGCTCAGGGGCACAAGGCGTATTTCCTTCGATAGTCCTGTCCCGGGCTTGTCCAGATTGCAATAATTTGGTGGTTCGGTGGGACTCGGACCTAGTCCACTGCCTCCCCAATGTTCTTGGCTGCTTGGAGGTTTCTCATTGAAATTGTTGCAAAAAGCGGGATGTTGTAGCAAAATGTGATGGTCGTCGGACTTGAGCAACTGGCAGCGGCAATCTCAGACTCCCAGGCCCCCGAGTGAATACACAACGGTGAATTGTTTTTAAAGGGCAGGCGACATTGATTTTCCTCCTCTCCTCTGAAGGTAAAAGCTTTCCTTTTCTGTTCTTTATAACACGCTGTCAAAGTGAGCATGCAAGGCTGTGTGTTTGTGTGTGTTTGTATGTGTGTGTGCACTGTATGTATTTGCTTGGGGTCCAGACAAAAGCAAGTCATACACAGTGGGAAAGTGAAGATGAGGCCGCTCAACTGAGAGCTATAAAGAAAAATCTGGTCCTCTAAAATGTGTTTAGATCCCATCTGAGCCAGCCTTAACTATTAGCTTTATCAAGAGAAATTTAAAGCCAAATAAATAAATAAATTTAGAGAGCTTCACAAACTCAAATTGCAAGCTGGTGGCTTAGACCAGTGATTATTAACCACTGTGCCGTGTCACGCTAGTGTGCCGTGACAGATTGTCAGGTGTGCCGTGGGAAGTTATGCAATTTCACATAATTTATTAAAAAATAAATATATTAGTGGCGGCACCTCATTTCTAAGCAGGCACAGGCTTAACACTGAGTTAGTATTACAAATCGAGAGACTAAATTGTCATAGTATATACTGTATAGGCTACAATGTGTCATTTTGTAAGATTTTTCACAGTTGGTGTGCAGCGTGATTTTTCTTTTTTATATAAAAAATGTGCCATGGCTCTAAAAAGGTTGAAAGACACTGGCTTAGACAAAGTCTGATAGGCTCTGCCTACCATTAAACTCTAAACTATTGTAGGATCCAAATGGAGCACTGCATTTTCAGAGCAAAGTATTCAGTGGAGATAATAGGGTAGTATGAGCTTGTCAATGTAAAGTGCTTGGTGATTAAGGACATTGTACAGAAGGAGAAGGATTCTAATTCCACCCTCGCTACACATTTTGGTGTACACTTTAGATCTGTCCTGCGTCCTCTCCTGCTGCCTGATCCAACTCTCCATCACCTGGTGATCACTCAACCAGCTTGTCTGAGACATATGGGCTCAGATCAAGTCAACCATCCATACATGCTTCGGGCGTTCTTGTACTCAAATAATGTCTTTGCTTTGGCCAAATCATAACGGTAACGTTCAATAAGAAGACACTTAAATCGCAATGCCACAGAGGTGATAGTGCTGATGTACATGTAATTCTTTTAAATACATGTACATATTAATTATTGATTAGAATATTAATATGTGTCCTCCTTGGCATTGCTAGTTTACATTGGGGCAACATTTTAAAACCTATATACCTATATACTTAACCCTATATATCCTATGCTTGTAGCCTTTTTCTTCTTGCACCTAATAATCTTCTTTTAATGATTTGCTTTGCTTTTAAAGTGACCTTCAGAGCCACCTTATAGACCCCCCCCCTTTCTCTCTCTCTCTCTCTCTCTCTCTCTCTCTGTCAGTACTTTCCTTTCACTCCCACATTTACCTGCGGGCATAATTGTCGCACAGCGGGCCGGCCAACCAACAGCGAGGCTAAATGGAGCTAGCTGATGGTACTGTCCTTCTCCTTCAGGCACAATGACATGCAACATGGAGCCAATGTTGCCCGGAGGAGTGTTCCCACTGAGCAAACGTAGCATTAAAAGCACTTTGCCTCTCTCAATTGCACCAGGTTGTCAGATATAATGATTCTCTTACATGAATACTTCCTAAATATTATTCAGAAATTAGTGGCAGGGGTGTGATTCTTCATCTTGGTGGAGATTCTGACTGGTTACATGCCACTGGTTTAATTTGTGCAAACTTTGAGCAACATGTGCTTGGATTTTGAACCAAAAGCTTCCTGGTTAAGGTTAGAGAGCAAATGTGGCCATCTTTAAAAGAAACTGACTTTTATATGGATGGTGTATGGAGGATGGCATATGGATGTGTACAATTGTTTTCAGGTCAAAGTCGGTTGTTCACTGATCCATGCCCCGTAACCTTTTGCCTAAGAGGATATATAGATCTCTAAGTCCTGGTATAAAGTGAGATTTGTGAATCATCCAGGGATACTGGCAGTTCCTAGACAAAAAAGCAGTGCTGTTGCAATGTATCTTTCTTGTAATTAGGATACTGTATACAGCTCAAATATAGATTTGATATTTTGACATGCATTTCCTCAGCATAACACAATATACCCCCAGTCAAGTATTCTATATCCAAATGAAAAGAAAATGTGTGTATGGAAATGTAGCACAACCAAGTCGCAACAGGCAGGGTTGGTCGACAAGAGGTGTCACCAGCACACTGCGAGTGTAATTAAATATAAAGTAAAAATATGGGTATGAACAAATAAATTACCAATTACATTTTTTTTAACTTCCCGATCACACACCTTCTGTGGCCCCTACACTCGGTCCCGATGAGCAAGGAACGCTTCCCGAGAGTAGACGGGGGGGTTCTTCTGACGTTCATTTCCATTTTTGTGGTAGTTACTGTTGTCAAATACTTCAAAGAACTAATAGAACGTAGTGAAAGTATCGCTTACGCAAAAAGTAAGCGCGATAAAAATAAGTTTAAACGCCGAAAAAAGAGAAGATAAGTAGAAACGAAGGAGAGCTGCCAAGACAGACTGCCACTCACTGTGGTGCACTCGTATCCCTATAAGAGCCCTCGGCTGAAGCCTATTCTTTCCCATTATACCACAAACCTCCCATTCAGCCAGCAAACTGCCCACTGGCTCTGCCACCTGGCCAATCCAATCATACTTTCCCACTCTCACTCTCTTCTTTACTTCTTCATTTTTAGCCCAATCATACCATCCTCTTCTTTTCCCTCCCGCCTCCTTTTTCCAGCTCCACTTTCCCAGCATGTTAATATGCTTCTCTCTCCCCCCATCCTCTCATCCTTCGCTGTCCTCAGCCTCAAAGTGAAAACGTCTTTTCAATGCGAGCATTTCTCAGTACCTGCTGAAAAGGGGAGGATTTTTTTCCACCTTCTTCTTCTTGTGCCGGCTCTTGGGAATTGGGAGAGAAGCTTTATTGCTGCTCCACTAGGCTGAATAGAACAAAAGGAGCCTATTTTATCCTAGCCAGCAGTTTTTTGGGTCCAGCCACAGCTCTCGTTGTCGGCGAGTGGCAATAGCTTTGTGATAAACTAACTTAAAGCCCGGTCCCTTACTGGTTCCTCCACCTGAGCACTCAAACACCAAAGATGCTCAGCCAGCTCTGCTCTGTTTATCTCCCTTCCCATTGACACGCTACAGGTCTGCCTCTCCTCCGGTGCCTCAGTTCATAAGTGCCCACAGTGTCTGCTTTTAAGAAAACATGCCGAGCTAAAGTTGACATGTGGTGTGAGTTGTAAACACAAACATTGTTGGAGGAGAGTAACTTGTCAATCTCGATTTGTGATAAAAGTTTGGGAATGTTGATGAGTACACATGGATGCCTCCGGTGCATTATTATTTTCATATGAGCAGTGAATTGAACATTAACAGAAGAATAACCTATACTTAGCATGATTGTCCAACGTTAACACTCTCCAATAAAACCCAATTTATATAAACACAGTCCAGGCAAGTAAAGTGTTCTTACTATGGACAGATGGCATTTTTTAGTTCAGGACTTGAATTTCTCTGTTAAAAGTATTATTATATATTCAGTCTGACTTTTAGTAATGCACACCATCTGATGTGTTATATGACATATTTTTGAATAATAATATGCCACAATTGTGGGTTTCAACAGCTTGTGGCAAGTGATCTGAAAATATTCTAAACTGTGGTGCTGTGCCAGGCTGCAAACGTGAGTTGCTGCTATCTCTGCTTGTATGTGTTTATTTTTTACTTAAACTCTATCTGTGGAATAATAAAACTACGTTTTTGCAATCAGATACCATATGTGTGGCAATGCTGGAGGCAGGAGATCTGCTGGCTCCATTCCTGAACTCCCCTTTGGAGTAGGGGTGAGTCGAGCCATGTCACCACACACACAAATCAGTTTCCACTATATTTGAAAAAACAGACAAATTGCAGCAAAACATGTTTATAGCCTGTGTTCTTCAAGTGATAATTATTTTCCTCAGTCTTTCTTCCATGTCTGTAAACTATTTTTGCAAATGTGTATTTAATTGCATTCTTCGTCAATAGAGCAGGGTGTATACTAGGGTTGTCGACATACTAGAATTTCAAACTCGATACCGATACTCAGAAAATTACTTGATACTCTATACCATTTTCGATACCGCGGGGGTAAAATTAAGCATGCATTAAAAAAAAAAAAAAAAAAGAAAAGGTCAGAACATACAAGAAAACAATTTAAATTACATAACAAAGTTATTTACATTACGAACTGTTTAAAAAAATATTACAAACTAATTTACATTACTAATAATGTTTTGTTAAAAGAACATTTAAAGCAGGTGTAGGACTATTGAGTAGTCAGTTCAGTGCTGATATATTTTCAGCCCCATGTGAAAGGAGGGGCTGTGTTTGTGACTGTGATTGCAGCGGTACTGTGTGAAGTTGTCAACTGGAGGAGGCACGTAGTAATAATAAAAATACGTTTGTTTGATGGCTGATATCGATACTTTTCCAAATTAGTATCTAATCGGATACTAGTTTTTAGTATTTATTATTTTGACAACCCTACTGTATACATCTATGTATTTACTTTTATAAATGTACTCTAACTTTAAGTACATCTTTATTTGGTTTGGTTTGCTTTATGTTGAGTTGTTGGGTTGAGGGTTGAGGGTTCTTAATTGATTTTGAGGGCTGATGGAGGACTTAATAGATCAGACAATGCAGGACAAAAGATGGGGGTGTGGGGTGATGGTGGAAGGGAGCAGATGTGGAGATGATTGCGTACAATACATGAATAGTGAAATAGTGGGGGTTGGAGCCAGAAGGTGGTGGCAGAGCAATGTGAATTATGCCAACTGCTGTCAAACCTGAACAAAGAAGTATGTGTTGGGCCAGCTGTGGTTGCTCCACTTCTTTTGAATATTGCTGTGAAACCCAAGTTACCTTGCTGACTTGCTAATATGACGAGAAGGCATTACTGTAGAGTTGAAGGGAGCTTAATGTAAATGACTGATTAGCTGTGCCTGAAAACGTGGCTTATTAGGCCTGACAGGCCAACCTAGCTCATTCAGAGAATGCAATTTACAGACGGATTGTGAAGGTACCATAATTCGGCCACGTGTCCAAGGATATTATAAGTCAAAGATAGTTATCAATATTTGCTCATTGAGTTTCTGCCTCTGTGTCAATCAGCCAGCCTTGGAAAACAAAGCACGTCCTTGGAAAGTGCGACCCTACAGCATCTGAAGAAGCCTACAGGGAAGGAACCCTGAAGAACATCAAGCCCACATGAAAAACACAATTACTCACACAGCATGACAAAGGCTTGGCCTGCTCCTTAGCAACAAAAAGACAACCCTGGCACATACTTTTCCCTGAACACGCGCACTGCTGTGTGTTTGTTGTTGGAGGTGAATGACAGGATCCCCCCTGACATCCCAGACACCGCCAGGACTCCTCCACCGCTCCACCTGTCTTCAGACCCCAGAGACCTTCACCAGCCTCTCAGCTGCCCTTCTCCTCCTCACGAAGGAAAAGGCACAGAACAGTGTGTGGGCAGAAACTCCAAAAATGTCCTTTCAAGCTGGGGCTGGTTATTATCGAGGACTCTTGACACATACTTCCACAGTCAGGGTGTAGATTATTCCTGAGCCTTTCGTGTTACTTATTTCATTTTTAATATTATTATTATCAATTATGACAGTTGGCACATTTTAAATAATTGATTCTCAATTGTGAACAATAGAAATAACTAGACACTCAATAAAAGCTGTATGTCCTTGTACCAGTTTGCAAATGGTGAAGGACTCCCATAATTATTGTATTTGCTCCGTTTCCTGTTTTTCACAATTTAGTTGACATTTAACTGTTCCATATTGTCCCCCTGTCTCTTCTGGGAGGCAAAATCTCTGGGACTTTAAAAAGAACAGAATCTTGGGCTACGGTGATCACTAATTCACAGCCAAGGTTTACCAAGTAAGCACATTTTTGTTAGCTTACTGGCATTACAAAATCGGTGATACTCGGGTTGCAAAAGCATGAAAAGCTATTCTTGATCTGTGATTTTTCGACTCCCCTGTAAGCCAATAATTCCTTCTTTCCTGGCCTGTGCATCAACCATTTAAACTGGACGACACCACCCTCGCCCCCAATGCACCTCATCACTTAGAACCTGAACTGGCTTGCCTCACACTATGCCTTCCTGTTTTCACACTGAAAACTTCACATCCTTTTTGATCCATATAACTCATACTGGGTTCAGCTGTGAAAGTTTCACCCATCTGCCATCACCCTGTGTGATGAGAACAACCTCGGAATCCAGAAACGCCCATCAAGGATAGTCTGCCTGTGCCTAAATCAATCCTGGTCACACCTTCCCCATCGGTTAGTGAAGGTATCGGTGCATTTTGTCCATCATAGTGTCTGGTTTCCTCCTCCTCCTCCTCCTCCCGATGCATGGACAAGCTCCAGAGTGTTGACCTCCCTACTGAGTAGATAATTGGCTGTCAGCCCCCCTCCATAAAATAGCTCCATGACACCATGGGGTGAGGAAGAAGAAGGACAGGATGATGTAGAGCCAACCCAGCATTCCTGGACAGCCATTCATTTCCACGTTTCTATTACAGATGACGACAGTGCACTTTGATGAGGACCACTTGTCAAGTCAACAACTTCTTCCCAGAGCCGTCACTCCACTCTTAAGACCCTCCCCAAGCCCTTTGCAGGAAACACAACCTGCATCCATGCTACTGTGGCTGTGTATGTGTTGCTCAGCAGTTCAATCACCTGGGTTGAGCATATTTACAATTCCGTGAAGAAAATGGAGGAAGGCATCAGCACCCCAATCCCTCTCAAATTATAGAAACAATCAGGTCATCACCGTAAATCCTTTTTCTGTTGTCTGGTCTGCAGATTATGAGAAAATTAGCTGGTGGAAGGGGTTGTTGCTTGTGTCATGGTCAACTTATCCATGGATTTTTTGGAGTTTGTATAAAAACATTGCTTTTCATGTGAGGAGGAGAAATTATGCATGTTCAGTGCATGTGCTCATTTCCCTGTTGCAATCTTTGATTTGGTCTGTCCAGTGCATTTGTATTGGCTTTGCTCTTAAATTTATCCCAAAGGATAATCCGTGCTGCTCGATGTATTGCCACCTAGGTTGAAAGTAAGTTCAGTAGGTTCAGGCAAGGCTGCACAGCACAGGGCCTATTGCGATTGAAACCACGGATCAGTGTTTGCTTTTAGTCTTTGCTTGTACTGCCTCTAACATCATTTTGATCTACTTTAAATATGAACTATTGAAAACAAAGCATACATTATTTGGTCTATGCAGCCTATGGCAAAAAAGCCTACTAACCTAGCAAGGTGGGTAGCTTTTTGGAGAACTTGGCACAGTTCTGTGGATATTGGTTGTCTCTATGTTTTCTGTTTCTTTATATAATCCCACAGCGACTCAATGATATTGATATGAGGGGTCTGGGAAGAACAGACCATCTGTTGCTATATTCCTTTTTGTTCCAGACAGTTTCAGACATTTTTATGCCGATGTAATGTACTGTATACTATATCTATGAGAGTTCTGCCTCCCCCCAGTTACAATAGAATTGACAGAAATTGTGTTTGTGGTTCACAGTTTAAGCTTGGAAATTAGACAGTCACAACTCTTTATAGAAACATTGCTCCCAATTACTCTGTTTTCCTTACTTCCCCTGTGAACTGTGAAACAAATTGCTATGAAACAACAGGTGCATATTAGAAATGAGAGCTAACAAAGGGTTTCGGCAGGAGATATGTATTCAATTGTTGCAGGGAAAATGTTTTCTTTCCCAAACAATTGTTGTGTATTTCACTAGAAATAATGAAACGGCAGCATGTGTCCTAGATCAGCCCTTTGTTCACATTCATGCCAAAGATCATAGCTGGGCCAGAAAGCATGCTCACAATGTGTGTGCAGCTTTTTTGTCCAAGTTTGGGGGACAGATAGTCTTCCATATGTCCATATTATTAAACAGCATGTGTGATCATATTGCGTTTTAATGGAATGGAATATAACTCCATTCAAAACAAAGAACCCTGGTCTGATTGTATAAGTACTTTTTATCCCCTACCCTGTAACATATATGTTGAATCCAAACTTTTTATCTTCAATGTTGGTACTCCTTTTATTTGCTTTGAGCTTGTAGTTGAACATCTTCTTTTCAAGTCTATTTTTGTGCAGGAACTGTAGGCACACACAGCAGTTTATTCATAAAATCAAACTTAAACCCAGTCTATTCATAGAACACGCTGCCAATGCACCGCTGCTTGTCACTTTTTTCACTTTGATATGCAGACACGATTTTTGTACTGTTGGAAGCTAGGGATGCTCACATTAGATGTCTGTTAGAGTTGTCTGTTGAAGTTACCATCAGTCAAACAGCACCTGTGTAAAATGACAGCCTTTGAAGAGAGATAAGACTCATTGTTTAAATTTAGCACACAGAAGCACCAGAAACAAATACATATTTTGTTTTGTTTGTCAGGCTACACTATTCATTATAGACTGCTTGCTAATGTATTATTCCCCTTCATTAAGTATGCTGTAATGCAGGGATACAATAGCTACCACTTAATGCTTCATAAAACAAACACTCATCTTGGAGTGGAGTTAATGCCTTTGATGATTATTTCATGAGTCAAATCAGGAGAATGCTCTTGCAGTTATTCCAGGCCTCTCGTAACTCTTAGGAGGCCTCCAACCGTGGAAGAGGCAAAGCCGGAGAGCTCATTTTTACCCGTTTGATGCAAATGATTTTTCTCCAGCTGACAAGTATCACAAGCTCTGCCTCCTGCAGGATGATGAAAGCAAGATGTCAGGTCATTGCACAGCACGGCCACAGAGTGATGTATTCATTTCATTTTAGTGTCGTGTTCACACGCGGCACAGGGACGGCCCGACCTGGTGGGCAGCAACCACGTTGACTACACTTTTTTGTAATTGGTACATACATGTTGTGTAAGCGTTCACTGTTAAGTTTGTGCAAATATAATTTAATGTTATAAAAAACATGTCTCAAAAACTGCGATGCTTCTTAATTGTATGAAATAATTCATTTTTCGTGGTAACACGGCCTGTTGTGCAGTGCGCTGATGGACCGTCATCAGCTCTGTGGAAAGATATGATCTTCTCTCATCACCTATGATTTATTTTTTTGGGTTGCAAGACTCAGTTTGATGCATGTGTGAGGCCCAACACAGAGCTTAAAGCCCCTCCCATTGTAGGTAGGTTTAAGAAGAGCTCCTCCCTTTGTCAGGGCAGGTGGAGTTATTTAGTCTTAATTAGTTTTATGACACCAGCTGGATGTGTACTGGGTCTGATTTGTTTGGCCAGAGTGGCAGTGCCGTTGTCCAGAGTGATCCAGGCAGCTGTAGGTGTGTAAAAAGGTAGGCTGCGAAGGGATTTGTTATTTGTTTTAATGTGTTTATATGGTGATAAATCTAATTAGATTTCATCCTTCCGCTGTTTGAGCCATTCTGCCGTCTTCATTTAATGCTTCTCAGCTGGGCCCCATAGAGCAATGTATCAGGATACCAGTTTGGTTTCTATATTTGCTTTGCCTGATCCAACTTGTCAAGTGTTGTTGGGCCTGTGTGTGACTTCTCTTGTCTGACCAGATGCCCATCATGCTGATTTCTCAACAATATGTTTGTGAGACACAAGTGCGGCAGGTTTAGAAACACAAAAAGAAACAAACCTCCATAATAACCAAACGTATTACACAGGGGATAAATAAGTGTGAATAAATGTTTCCAAACTTCATGTCTTATTATTATCCGACGCTGTTTACCTCTGACCTACTGTCCTGTGTTTTTAAAGTAGCTGTTTCCTTGTGCAATCAGGAATCCATAACACCACTTTGGATTTTCCTATGAATTATTGGCTTTTGAAAGCCTGGCCAAACGGTTGTTTGCCTTGTTTACGACCTCTCTAAACATCTGATACTGATGTTTCTTGCTACACTTGGCTATTTTAGCAATGTTGCCACATTCGCTGCTCTTGTTAAATGGTGAAAACAAGTGACGGGCACCTCCATGTACTACATCTCCCATGCAGAGGTTATAATGCAATGCTAGTTCGAGCTGTTAAGATATTTCATCCTTCGGTATGATGTGAATGGCAAATTGTGTTTAGTTCTCATGAACGTGTGGTGCCTGAGACAAAATGCAGGATTCCCGCCTGCAGGCACACCTCAAAGTGACAATTGTGGGTGAAACACACACACATAAATAACTTACTATATTCTCTTGGTGAGATTAACTGAGGAGTGAGGCTTCGTTTTTACACAAAGTCAACATGACACAGCCACCTCAGTAGTTGTTTGTTAAAGCATCAACTTACTGTCGTTAGTGTACACATATTGCGCAATCTTTTTTTGGGGAACTGGGCATGTTCATTCAGTGATTATAAGAATGGAAGGCATTTGTAAAGGCCTGGTGTGCAAGATTTACAATAATCTATTGTCAGAAATACAATGTAATATTGAAACTTAGAATCAACTTGTTTTGGTGCAGGTCCACAGAGTCAGCTATGTTTCACTACCATGTCCGCGCAGTAGCTCTGAACACTGGCTTCTGGAAGGGCATTTTGCTTTTTCCCTTTACCTGGAGGCCATTTTGTATCAATATTTATGATCCTCAGGGAGTCATAATTCTCCAGTCATTCAAGGCAATTTGACCTAGAAAAACGAATACAATAAATGTTATTCCAACATGTGGTGACATTTGATGTTCACGTAATAAATACATCTTTATTTATGTGCGACTCTGTTCTGGGAGCTGCCTGCCCCTTTGCGTGCATATGTGGTAAGCCTAAATCATTGAGAGTACACCTCCTTTCCTTTTCATTCTGCCTACACGAACGCGAGTCATAAAACTAATTTCAACACTGATTTAGATCAGATACAAGCAGAAAGGGGGGAGCTGGGGTTGGATCTGGCTGGCAGAGTAGCTTGCTCTTAAAGCTGGACGAGTTGGCATTTCAAGGCAGCTCAAATAGAGTGTAGACAATAAGCTTTGCCAATTAATGTGTGGATGGGGATCTTCGGCTGACGTGGACTGTGGCCTGTCTGAACTAACGTGATGCTCAGTTTTATAAACAAGTCACCAACAAGGTGCGGAATAAAATGCTCGACTCTGAAACCGTTTTTGTTCAGCTTTAATGTGTACTGTAAACAATGGTGTTTATAGATGTGTGCATTTTGTATCTTAAGAAAGCTTTCATACATCACGCAACATACTGTACATGCCGACATCCCTTATAGCCTGGTGTGTATTGTATTTTTAACTTTTGGTTTAGATAGTTCTTTACCCTGATCGTGTTCAGAGAGCCCGAGTGTCTCTTACCTCTGACCCCCTTCTCCTCTGCAGTTACTTTGAGTTGGAGAGCAGCGGGGTGAGAGAGGAGATCCGGTACCACTACCGCTTCAAAGGCAAGCCGCGCTCCGAGTCCTTCCCCTACCGCCTCGCCGACGGACAATGGCACAAGATTGCCCTCACCATCAGCGCCTCCCACCTCCTGCTTCACGTCGACTGTAACAGGTAACACACACACACACACACACACACACCCACCCACACACACACACACACACACACACACACACACACGTTTTATATTTACGTGCTCCTTTCAAAGTGACCAACTATCTATCTGCGTTTATCCAGGACTATGTATGTTTGCCACTGTTTCTGTGGGAAGTGAAGTCTCAGTCAGACAGTATGCTAATCAGCAGTAAACACTCACAGTACAGTGCAGAGAAGTGCTGCGTCTTTATATAGCCGAGAGGATGCACGCGGCCCGCACTGTTCCACAATGAAGTGGCAAGTAACAATGATATAATCGCCTCATCGATTTGGCAATGAAGGCCCTTTTCTAAAGGAGCACTCAGTCAGAGCTGATCTATAAACATGCACCTCAGCCGTGGGAGTCCTTCACAACCTTCGCACTTCCTCCTGAGAGCCAGGAAACCGTCAAACGTCCTTTTCCTAATGTAGCTGCTTGACAGGCTCACTGTGAGCAAGAAGTATACATTAGAGTAAAGGCAATGCCCTGTCTCCTCGCTGTATGATGATTGGGGGAGGATTGTGTTGTGCTATTGATTATTCTCAGACATCCACTATTCCCATCGGGCGAGTGGTTTGTCGATTAATTATCGCGGCAGTCTTTCTCTGGCCGATGAGACTTTAGAGAAGAAAGTGAGCAAGTGTTATTGGGGAGAAAAGATGACACATAATCGGATAAAATTGCAATCAAAATGTTTTCTGTGCTTACAGTTCTTTGGGTTGAGTTAAATAAGATATAATACAGTACGTTGAAAAGTTTGGTTTAATTTCACTTATCATCTGATGGTGGTGGGTCACTCCTTGTCGGAGTAATACTTTTTCTTGTTGCTTGCTTTAAACTCCTCTGCTATGATCATTTGAGATACAATGCTGCCATTGTAGTATTCACTTTTATTTGTTATGCATCCTTTTCATTGTAAAATAATTTGGGTATTTTTTTCACAACATACCAGACTGGGTGTCTATGGGTGCTTGAGCCCAGTGGGTATGGCACAGTAGATCTGCAGATTAAATAGTAATAAATGAGCAATAAAAAGAGAATGTGAATGTGAGACAGAACCTGCAGGAATATACTTTATGGCCCAGCATCTTCTCATGGGACCCTATATGACCAAATAAGTTAAACTGATTTGCAAAAAAAGAAGTAAAGTTAAACTATATACGATATTATGGATAATATGACACTTGGTAATAAATAAGAGATAAGAAATATCTCAATAGTATACTTTTTTTTTCATTTTCACAGTAAATGTATTTCTACTAAAGTGCTCCCTTTAAAAAAAAAAAATAAAAAAAAATCTGTGACTAATTCTAATTCATTCTCTCAGCCATCACTCTTTCATATAACTTTTCATATTGGATATCTATTGTCTGCATCACTGACAGCTACAACACTAGTCTCATCTGTTTGGAATCTGCATATAATTTTTAAGTAGTCAGTGTTCATGTAAATATAAAATTAAATCCACTTACATCTTATCTGATTGTTATTGCATGCATCCATCAGGGAAGGCATCCCAACCACGGTACCCTGTGTTAACATTAGCCTTGTTTTTTTTATCTTTCATATATATATATTTCAAGCTTTTGTTAAGTTGTGCCCAACTACTACATTAATCATAACTTTTCATATTGGATATCTATTGTCTGCATCACTGACAGCTACAACAGCTATCTGATTGTTATTGCATGCATCCATCAGGGAAGGCATCCCAACCACGGTACCCTGTGTTAACATTAGCCTTGTTTTTTTTATCTTTCATATATATATATTTCAAGCTTTTGTTAAGTTGTGCCCAACTACTACATTAATCTGTAAATGTTGGATCAGTAAACAAAGAAGGCTCAAATTGTTTTGGCTGATGTGATTCACTGGTATAAACTATATTTGACTAGCTATGCAGAAGTTGAAATTGTTGAAGAAACTGCTTTTCAACAATGCAGAGAGGATGTGAGGATGTTTATACAGAGCTGCTCTGCGAGGCTTTCCTTCAGATCAAAACAAGGCAGGTGAGAGTGTGAGCTGCTTCATCATGTTAACATGTCCCTCTCACTATTGATTAGTAGTGCCTGGGTCGGTAAGGTGAACCCCTTCACCGGCAGCCTGTATCCGCTCTGATCACATGTTTACATTTCACGATGACCTGCAGCAGCACCAGCTGACACCCAATCAGCGCTCACATTGTCTTCAAGGCAGCGATCACAGATTGTAGTACCTTTTTATATGAGAATGTGACGCTGTAAAGAAAACAAGACCACAGTAAGTAACAAAGTGTCGAAGCAGTAGAGTTGGCCAAAAACCGATAAAACTGCCCAAACTTTTTATCTGCAATGTTTATTCAGTTTGCACTCGCACTAGCTTTCGTCTTTTCACTGGAATGACCTCTGAATCATTGAATTGAATTCCTTATCCCCAGCAGTGCGGCATATCGACAGAAACCCAGGAAGTTCATGCACAAAGTCTCTCCAATATTTTAGTTTTGCCTAAAGTGCCAAACTCTATTTGCTGTTACTTCAATCTGACTTTTGAGTAGAAGAGCATGTGCATTTTTCAGACCTGAATTCCACATTGAAATTCAGACATTGGACATTGGACATTCAGCTTGTAAGTAGGTGTTTTTTTCTCCAGCTAATGAACACTGCAGTTGGCAGAGTATGTCCTGACTTGCCAAGCACAGAGATCAAAACTTAGATTGGATTTAGGTTTGTTACAATATCATGCAGGTGCCCATCATGCCTTGATCTGCCCTGGCATCCCTACTAATAACAGGTTATGTTGCTGGGAGCTATACATTTACCATTTCAAAAGATAACACTATCTATCTCAGAGACTGACTGGGTATCTACCTGTCTTGCGCTGACTGTGGGACTACAGCAGTCAGTACCAACATTTTTACCAAGCATACAGCACTTTAATTGTATTCAAATAATTTCATACACAAGTCAACAATAACGAAGAGGAAACAGAAAATCAGGTCCCTGCAGAAATGTTCATATCGCTCAGCCTCAAGTATTTGGGAGTGATTTGTCCATTAATTGCAAAGTTGCAAGCTTCATGGCATGGTTTAGATTTTATGGAGAAGGATTTTAATGATCTATTTTACCCTTGTGTCGTGTTTGGGTCTGTGGGACCCCTTTTCAGTTTTTATCAAAAGAAAAATTATACAATTAATTATATATTTTTTATTATTCATTATTTCAAGCCCATACTCAATAGCCTTGGCTCATATCCTGTGAAGAACATATATCAGAAAACATTTTTAATGACAACACACTCGTAAGCTTGGAACTTACAAGTCTACACAGGGAAACCTGATGGAGGAACCCCTGAGAAAAATCTAGGAAAGAGAACTCTGGACAAAAAATGAGTAGCACTTTCATTTTTAAATGTGATCTAACAAGGATAAAGGGCAAACATTAACCATAAATGCTGTTTATATTGTTTGTAATTGGGATGAAGTAAACATCAGTTATTTTTTTTGTAGTTTAGAATAAAACTGTTTGATTGTGTTGCATTAAAAGCAAACTAAAATGCAGCTTGTCCAACAGACACTAAGAACACTGGATGAGTAACAAAAATATGAACACCACACACATTTTAAGAATAGCTTGTATGCCCTGAATTTAGGGCTAGTTCAGAAGTTAGTGTTTGGTGGAAGGCCCTGTCCAGATCTGGTATAAACAATCCAGGCATGAGTGATCTGATCACAAATGGACTGGTGTAAACAAACAGGCATATTTGACATCTAACCACTCAGACCACATTCGGAGGTAGTCTGGCATGTGGCCACATTCTTTAAGCTGTGTGAAAATTAAATGCACCCTGGAACTGGAACACAATATTATTGTTGACTGCCATGGATTGACTATTTATTTATTTTTCAATTCTAGAGCTGCACACAGCGCATTAATTCTTTCAGACTATGCTTACTTCTCTCTCTCTCTCTCTCCGCTGACCTATTTGTATAGTCAGACATTATTTGGTCTTTATAAACAGAACTTATTTGCATATAGAGTGGGGAGGTGAGGTCCAATCACAAATGGTCACTTGAGACAGCTGAGGAGACGCATTCTAATGCCAGGTGTGGAGTGACAGCAGTCCACTTGTGTTTGAATCAGCTGGGGGGGTTCAGAATAGGTTAAACCTGGGCCCTTCAGGAGCGTTGACACCTTTATTTACTTAGCTT
Organism: Colistium nudipinnis; assembly: GCA_016785305.1. Taxonomy (NCBI): domain Eukaryota; kingdom Metazoa; phylum Chordata; class Actinopteri; order Pleuronectiformes; family Rhombosoleidae; genus Colistium; species Colistium nudipinnis. The sequence continues at coordinate 3,053,479 of JAFBJU010000879.1, forward strand.
CCCGTACGTTATCAAGGTCGAAACAGAGTCTCTGATTCAATTCTTTTCAACAAAATCTACAAAGCATAACGCAGAAAAGGATATGATACAGCTACGAGGGAGGTCTGGTTAACACTTAAAAATGACTCACTTTCTCTCAGCACCCAAAAACGTCCCCTTCTTTGGAGGTTACCAAAGGGCATTCTGTGAATTAAATATATCACTTTTCAACGTCGCATTTCTTTCTCCGGCTTTTGCCCATACAAATAATTTTTCCAAGTCTTTGACCGACATGTCTCATCACCATCATTTGCAAATTACAAATGATGATGAACTTTCCTTCATTCCCCATCCGTATTTGTCACATTACACTTTGGATTAGAAAGAAAGAATGGCTCATCAGTGCGCTATTCTTTACGGACAGCTTTCCCTTTATACGGTCTGATAGATGTTGAGAGTCTACATTTTTACTGCTTATCTTCCATGTTTGTTTGTTATATATTCAAAAAATTGTAGATTGTGTAAATTAAGAAACACTTTGAATGTGTCTTACAGGCAATGTAATTATTCATTATAGTGATTGGGTTGAAACTAATGAGCATTTGTATTCTTAAGCTGTTGGTGTCACTGTACAGTACAGTAGAGTATTTTGGATTTGTCACTTTTGGGTTAGGATTTGGTCCTAATTTGATTGTGGAATAAAAACTGGAGAGGTCATGGAAATTACCCCTCTTACTTTCTCCACAACTGTCTGAGGAAATCTGAGAATTAAATGTGCGTGGGCAACATACCATAAATATGTGCCAACATTTCATATATGCATCATAATAATTAAGTATGTATAATTCCTTATGAACATTGAAAGAAAATAACGATAATGTTTATAATAAGGATATCATAAGGATAGCAAAGTTAAATAAGGTGAATAAAACATCTAACAATAAGATTGACTATTATTAGCGGTTATGATTTGGGTTACGTACTGGATTGCATCTTTTTGAACAAATGAATTACCAAGACATCTGATTGGACTATGGTTAGAACTTGAAATTGTAACATGATATTCCAATTTCCTGTACTGTTTTGTGCTCTGATCACCACCTCGTAGTTGTTCAGTAATGACCTGGACGTGAATGTTACACTAATGAATCGAGATTTGTCACGGTGAAATTAATGTAGAGGCGGCTCCGTGTTTCAGCCTGGACACGACTAATTCCTAATTTGACAGACTTATCCTGTCTCCTGAACGACCGTGGACTACTACTCATCTTATCCGACAACATTCAGTGTCTGTTAGTAATTATATTTCTTCTGGTCGTTGATTAATGGGGTTAGCCTCAAAACCCATCAGCTCAGCTCATTTGCAGGCATCAACATCTCTATTTTCTGTCCCCCTCATTAATGATTCCTATTATTATGCAGTTGCACTAAATAAATGTCCATCCATAAACTTGAGCCTGACATAGCTGTGCTCCCAGTTGTTGTCTTAACATTTGCAACATTTTGCAAACTAGCTCAGCGGCCTCCTGATTTAACTTCTTCACCAATACCTATAAAGCTTGGGTAGATTTTCTTTTGAAAGTTGATACTGGCCTTGACAAGTGAGGATAGGGATGATACAGTATGCTTAAAGATTAGAATACTAAAGTACTTATCCTCTCTTCTCTTCATATCCTCTATGGTTTAATTGACTTTTTTTTTGCCTTATTATGTCCTTTTAAGAGTTGCATTTTAAATATGCTGTTCAGTCTATACCACTTATCTTTTTAGATTTGTGGGTGGTGCTGAATTTGGTAAAACAATATATATATATATATATATATATATATATATATATATATATTAGATTTGCAAAAGAATATAATTACATTTTTGAGTAATCTCTCCCCACTCAAATATACAGATGGCAGTGACTATTGTAACTGCTGGTGTGACTCGGCTCAATGCCTGAGTTTATATTTATTGCTCTTTCTTTTCTTCTTGACCCTCTTTTTTCCTCTCTCTCTTTACTATTCTAAATGCATTCTGACTAACAGTCAAATTTACTGACATCCTGACCAAAAATTGCTTTTTTCTTTCTGCATCTCTTTGGGGGAATATAGCACTATACTTCCGCAGTCTGGGTGAGAGATGAATTGTTGGGTTTTGCTTCAGCAGCATTTTAGGAGCATGTCCTAGACCAGCTCATATATTGAAAAATAATGATAAATATTGAAATATAAAATGCAATCAGATGTGCGGGGTGAGAAGATGGCGGCCGTGTGTTCCCTTATTGCAGAGTCTGTGACTCTTTCTGTCCTCCCCCCACATACCATTTTGAAAATGCATTTCATTTGAGCATACTCAGTTACTGCAGGACATTTTTCTCCCACGTACACATTTGGAGTGTGACATTACCTGCGGTAGCAACACTGTGGAGCTCAGACAAGGTCAGATGCTGACTGTAGTGTGTAATTTCATTCTCCAAATTTTCCTAATTGAATTAATGGCAGACACCCAGTACATACGCCCTCGTCACTCAGAGTCAGCTTTTTGTTTTGAACGTGAATAGCCAATTGCAGTAATGGCAGTGGCCACGCGTGGTTGTCCTCTACTCATAGAAGGTCATTCCATGGTGCCGACTGGCTGGTGTATCTCAGGGGGCCTTTGCTGCTCTCAGCATTGTTCAGCCCTTTCTTATCCTGCACCCAGTTTAGCCAAGGCTCTGTAATCTTCAGATGTGATATGAAATCCATTTTTTAATCAGGGTCGAGTTGATACTAAGTGGTTTCTCTTTGTTGGAACCTTCTTTTTGGGTACAACACAGAAATGGGCTCCAAACAAAAGCAGCCCTCTCTCAAGAGCCAATCAGCTCCCTTTCACTTTTCTGCTCTCTGCCTGCGTTCTGTTTCTCCCTCGGAGGACTGTGTACAGGAATTCGTTTTTCCACCGTAACTAAAGGTCTCTAAACCCACCATCAACTACTGCACAAAAACAACTGAACACACTGAGCAACATACTGAAAATGTTGCCTTAGTCAGACCCCGGATCGCAGCATTGATAGGCCTGGCAAAGGAAAGATTCTAAAACATTAAAAATGTATTCATCTTTTGCGAAACATGCAAACATGTGATGTACAAATGGAAATACGAAGTTTACTGTATACCTTCTTATATGCCAAATATCCAATATGAGTGTTTGGCATGCATCTGACGTCACTGTGGATTAACCTCAATGTTAGCCTGACGAAAATTGATGTGGGTGTGGAAACTTTGACTGCATGCAAATATTTTCCAGTAAATACCAAGTATGACATGTCAGAGTTCAACTTGATTTCATGTTTTCAGCTGAAAATGTTATTAATATTTGTACTATTGATAATGATCATGTCTTTGTTTATTGCCTCAGACTGGTTTGTCTGAAACTACACCTAGTTTTTTTTCATATTAAATTATTGTTGGGGCATGTTATTTTGTGTGTTTACTATTCTCCGTGCTGCCGTTTTTTATTGATTTATTTCATTTTTTTCATTGGAAAATGTAGGTGTCATGGCAACATGTTTTGTACACTATTCAGTGACACACTTTACGATGGAGAAGCTAAATCACCGAATAATAATCTTATTTACGAGTTTGTGCAGATAAATGTCGAGACTAAGAGAGGCTTTCATTCCCCACTGTACACAGGTGAATCGCCACATTTTTTTTTTTTTTTTTTTGTATCTAACACCGCGTGAGAATAAAATACAAATATGTCAAGAGGAAGTTGTTTTTAATTTGTAAACAGTAGATCCTCAAAGCTGGATTCCCTCAAGATCATCAGGGGGGAAAAAGTGAACGGTAAGAAAATGTTCCATTTGATCTGGATCAAAAGTGAGATTTCCTTTTGACAATTTAAAACGTAATGCCTGATTAGACCAATTGGCACCAGAAAACCGGTGCGTGGTTGCGTCATCTCTCGAAGATTTCCTCTTCATCATGTTTAAATTTGCGAGCATTGCTGACGAGTGTCTGCGATGAACCGCACTACGTGTGTGAAACTACCTGTTGTGTAATGACTGATGGAGGCCGGTGGATGCTTGGTTCAGCCACAGTTAGAAGAGCAGATGCTTGAACAGCATGAGGAAAGGATTATAAAAAAGCTTTAACGTGGCCTGAATTAATCAGTGGATTGGCTAACAATGTGGTGTGATCTTCACGATTCATCTCATTTGGCCCATAAATCATTAACGGACATAATTGTTTAACCTGTAGTTATTGCCTAAACAGACTGCTGTTTTGCCTGAATTAAGGGCTATTGTTTGTTTTAGGATTACACTGGCACGGGCCAGTTCTCAACACCATTGAATATGTTCTCGCAAAACACACTGCAGCTGTCAGGGTGTTGGTGTAAAGACTTGATTTATAAAATCTAAATTCGTTATCTCTCAATGTTTCCTTCTTAATCTCTTTGTCATGATGGCTGTGTTAAATGAAGTGCTAATTATTCTTCAAACAGTGAATCATTGGTGTTGATTTCTTGCGCATCAAAGAATCTGCTAAAAGGTTGTGAAATGGACACAAACTGGGAGGAGACCATGAATAAGACAATTTAGTTCTTAAATGAAGCCTGCAATTGAGCAATATTGAAAATATTTTTGCTGAATGACATAAGATAGATACATCTATTAGTTTGCTGAAATTCAAATAATGCATACATTTAAGACATTTTCAAGTAAAAATACTAAAACATCTACTATCTAAAAGTCTAGTTTTTTCTTATTCATTTTTATTATGACAGTTGAATTAACATTTTTCATTTCGCTGGTTGTAGGAAATTAGATATATTGAGATGGCAAATCAACAATTGCAATTAGCAAGATATAAATTTGGACTAGGTTTAAGAAAATTGAAGTTACAAAAGGTAAAGTTACGTTATGGTGAAATACTGTGTCACACTAGGTTTTCAAATGTCTGCTGTAACGTATCCTTCCATTAAAAGGGTGTATTGTGTTTGTAAAAATGTTTTGTAATTAGTGACCCTTTTTTGTTTTGTGCATTACGCTTACCACAATATTGCCTATGTGCAGATCTATGCTAGGGAACCGACTGATCACACTTGGCTGTGTAGAGAGATTGTGGCTATCCACCTGAAAGATCTTATAAAGATATGACTTGTAGAGCTTTTGTGACTAGCAGGCAGAAAATGACATTCTGCTTTGCTCATTAAAGAGTCCAGTGAACTGGAAGGTATGTTATTTTTTTTTACCTGCTAAGCAGCTCGTCAGTCCAGCCAAAACCATCATTAGGGCAAGAACAAGGCTGTTAGAGGGGAATGGAACATTAGATTAATGATAAGCTGAACTCCATAAGAACATACCGTTTCCTTTTTGCCCATTGTGGTGGAGGGCAGTTCCCATCGAATGTGACTCTCATTTTTGAATAAATATGTCATTAAATGATTAAATAGTGATAGGCATGGGTAGATATGAGTTGTAGTTAAGCCATGCATGAAGGACTAAAAGTGACTAAATAAGCAATTCAGGTGAAACGTCTGTGTAATTTCCTCTATAGGGCAGAGCTGCAAGCATTTATTACTTTATTACCTGGTCGTTGACGCTACAGCATAGAGGAGGGGGCGGTGCAAAGAATGGTAATGAGTTGAAATTAGGTTAATAATTTCACATGATGCTGTCTGTAACCTTCAAACCTCTGCCCTTGTTCTTGGGAAGTGTTGCTATCTCTTGGCGGAAAGCTCCTTTGTTTGACGGGGTGGTTGTGTTGTGACAGCTGCACAGGACCTAGTGCAGAGTGGGAGCACAGAGGAAATTATATGTGGCCCTTGGGTCACTAATCAATGGGGCAACTCCAGCAGAATAACCCACATTTAGATCAATGGGCGGCCATAGTTCCAGTGCAGCAGCTCATACAGGCATCTCCCGGTAATTACTCCCCCTGCCTTAGGCAGCCTAATGAAGGAGCATTTTAAATGTCACTGAATGGTCCTATGGTCTTTTCTCCCCACTCATTTTCTGTTATGTGAGTTAGGCTGCACAGACAAACAACATTTAGAGTTGTCCATGCCTGATATTACACTGCTAACTGTCATTGTTTTTTACTTGCTAATCACTTGGAAAAAATAGCTATATTTTTTGTTTATACTGTGTATGATTATTTTTGATCACTCTTTGACTCTGGTCTATTTGAAAACACAGGGTGTGCCAAATATATTCAGTTTTCTTCGGTGCAGCCATGCAACAAGGATCCCCATCGGGATTTTGACCGGTGACTTGGAATTGAAATTGAAATTATGTTTGTTTTAAACCACGGGGCCATTGGGATAGCCGTTGTTTAGTTCTCTTCAATAGTAAGTTGGCACTGTCGAGCTCAGATCTTGTTGTGTTATTGAATGCACTGGGTCATCATTGTAGCCTCGCTCCATTAAACACGACAGGGTCCATCCCAACCTCTGTTGGCAGATTCCCTCACTGGGCCCCTGGTGGTTGTAAGAAGGAGGTGCAATTAGTGCGCCCTCACACAAACACAAATCAATGCACTCTACTTGAATTATCAGCCTCTCCATCGCTTTTGATTTATTTTCTTTTGCCCCCGAAATGCATCTGCAGCTATAATAGTTGTGTCTTATCAGAAAAGGACAGCAGCTTCAATCAACAGGTAAGGTCACCGTTGAGGTGAAGTAATTATGGATATCTGAGACAGAGAAGGAATCAGACATAGCTCTCCTTTGGAAATTTGGTGGTAGACCCTATCTTCATCTACATACCGTTGGTAAAATCCAGTCTTATCTCCTGCGCAAAGCTGGGGGTAAAGGAAATTGGGTCATTTTATCCATTAAACATGATGCATCTGCCTTCTTTATTCGGATATGCTCTAGTTTCAGGCAACTTTCCCCTTACCTTTTTCAGTGGTACTATGCCCCAGTTCTATTCGTTTAGTTTGACATTTTCTACTTTTGGGACCATTTGCATCCGGTATTTTCAAAATAAAATAAAAAAAACGCATATCTTAGCGAACAACTCTTGTCATAACCATTTTCTGTATTTTGGGATATTTACAGTCTCATACTGGCTTCAACATTGAAATGGGGATACTTACTCAACTGCAGGCATGCCCTCTCTGAGCATAATGTCGGCATCTTTCTACCACAGTGGGTGGCAGAGTGCCAGTTAGAGTGGAGCTGGAACTGTTTGATTCTTCCGCAGCACTTAAGAAGTATGAAGCAGACTGACGGTTGCCCTTTTAGAAGTAGATGCCGCAGAGCTGCACTGACAGCTGCCTGAATATCCAGTAGTGTTTCCACTATAGTCAAGAAAAAGAACAAAGGCACAACATTATTCTGCTTCTATTCATGGTTCTTACAGTATCTGTCATTGATTAATTTGAATGGAATTGAAAAAAATATGTTCTTAATTAATTTATTGAACAACGTACAGAACACAAAACATTTATTTTAGCCTACATTTCAATGAGTTCTTAAAGAAAAAGGTGGTTTTTTTATACTTGTTTCTACTGTAATGTGGTAAAACAAAAGATGAATTTTCAGTTCCCGAGGACTCTGATGTCATTGCTTTGCTTCATTAAACAAAAAGCAAATTTTGATTATTTATTGGAAAGTTTTTTGTAAACAATTACTCAATAATGAGTGTTAAGAATATTTGCAGAATAATTTTCTGGCTTGTGGTCAATAGCTTAATCAGCTGATCATTCAAACTCTACAACGGAGGTTATTACAAAAATGGCAAAAAAAAAACAATCTCCACTTTATGTCAATAATTCAATTTGTGTTGCCCCAAATAATTGAAATTTTCTCTGTTTTTAACTCACCTTTTGTAAAAATATGAAAATGTTACACATTTCACATAGAAAAATACAACTTTGAAAATTAAATTGAAAATCTTTGTGTGTCTGACCCGGTAAAACCAGGTTCTTCACTTAGGAAACGGGGAACAAGCTCAAATAAACACGGGCCTGCAAAAAACATGAGAAAAAGAATCAATGTACCTGGACGCCAGATTATATCAAAGGGTTTAACATATCAAACATGTAATCTATTCTAGGTCTAATCATTTTTCTTGTTCCTGTTTGCTACTTTGACATTTCCTCTTTGCAGCAGTATTGTGTATGATGTATGTGTGCATGCGTGTGTACACATTCTCTGATAAGCTCTCATTCTGCTCAACACTAATGGCAGCTAAAATGCCCTAAAGGCCGCTCTGCTTCCTGACATCACTTGGCTGTTTTGTTATTTTTTGACCTTTTCTGTCAGAGAACTGTTACCAAGAGATGTGATTAAATGCAGACATTCCCCTGTGGTGCCAGGCTCATTTGCAATCTTTTGAGATGTGTTCAGAAGCCTCTCTGACAATGAAGGGGAACATGGAGAAGAGTTGTTTTTGAACAGATATAATATGTACAGATATAATACCTCTCCGCTAAGTTATGTCCAGTGTAGTGCAGATGATTGGGTCCGTCACGGTCATTTTAACTGTAGGCAGGAATCGTATTGAGAAGAGAAGAGGACACACATTGTATTAGGAACGTGCCGGACAATAGAGCGGAGATTCCCATGTAAATGAGTTGGAATTCATATTCAATCTCAGTAAATGGACTGTAACAGAGTGTCATCTCGATTATTACAAGCACCTTAGAATTAGAGGGACCTAATTTGTATGCACAAAGGAAAGGTTGTCACTTGGTAATTTCTTTGATTTTTGTCCACGATACATCCACACGTTATTTCTTTCCCTATTTGTGTCTGGTCTAGAATAACGTTTGCTTGGGATTGTGTAGAATGCTTGTGCTCTGAAGAGGTCTCACAGGGACCGTCGTAACTGACTTAGCTCAAACGCAGCATGATGTTACAATTCACAGTGGGAGCCAGCTTAATATCACATGAGGCATTTAGATGGGCTTACTCTTTCTGGCATGACCTACACTCTTCAAGTCTCCTTTTAGCAGGGGCACTATTCAAACTTGTGGCCTTTTTTTTTGACTTTTACCCTCCTTTTGTGTCAAAAGCAGTGAGTTACAATGTCAAGTAAAACATATCAAGGTCGTTCTTTTAATACATAGCAAATATGTTTTTAATCTGGTCACATTTTAGGTTTGAAAAGATTCCGCTCTGAAATTGGTTTCAAATGGTTTTAGCTCTTTATCATATTGTAACTCCGTTCTTAAAGATAATTGTACCTTTAAATTGAAATCTCAATCCATTTGAGAATGGATGTCATTGTCAGACTTTGATTTGATAAAGGCCCATCAAACACAAACCTCAATTCGACACACCTTTTATAGCGTTTGGGACACTTTTTCGCTTCCCTTCCAAAATACCATTAATCCCCCTGCCGCCCTCCGTGACATGGCCTAACCCAGCTCTGCTTTTGGCAGGGGATTAAGAGCCTTGAGATTTTTGTTCCAAAGTGAGACAAGTAATTCAAAAGAGACTTTTGCTCTGGCAGGGGAGAGGCACAAACATGACAGAATAGGTCTCAAACTCAACTAGTGGAAAATTGGAAGTGGTTTGAAGTTTATTGTGGCCGACAGATATTGGCCGAGGAAACAATGAAGGCTGTGATTGAGAATGTTCTTTTGAAGGGGAGCCATGAAGGCTGCCAAAGACCTACATATTGTGTCTCACTTTTTGAAGATGAAAGCTGTTAGTTTGGGAATGCTTCCTGACCTGTTGTCCTTCAGTGAGATGGACACAGCTCCGGATAGTGTCTGTGGCTTTATTGATTCATTTAGTCTTTATATTTTCTCTATTAGTGGCTTAAAAACAAACCTGGGGAGCCAGGCAATATACAGTAGCTGCTATCCCGACTGACTGGGATTAAACATAGTTTGTTCAATTCACTTGGTAAACTACGGGAAAGGAGGCTGCCTGGCAGCTTTTTGAGGTGGACCGTGGACTGCAAATTTTGTAGAAAGAAGTGGATTTATAATCAACATCTTGTAGTGTTTTCATAGCACTAACAGGCCACAATGCAGGCCCTTTTCACATCTCAAGTTGTCCTCTTCCTTCCAGCTTTCCCTTTCACATGAACGATCACCAGGTTGCTCCGCAGCGGCCTGCATTTTTTCTTTTGTATCGAGATGTGGGTCTCTCCTTTTCTCTCTTCCACACTCACGTACCCACAGACGCCGATAAAGGTTGAGAAGAGCAGTGTAAAAGTGGAGCAGTGCTGCCCTATTTTACCGGTTGTGGATGAAGTAATGGGCCCAGTTCATTTGGCTCCACTGCGTTATGTATTCTCAGCAAGCCACTCCACGTCCAATAAGCTTTTATTGATTAGCATCCCCCTCTCTCATGTAGAGAGTACATGTGCTGAGGGGCTTTAGGGATCTGTTAATGGCACATTAAAGTAATAATACTGAAGATTTCAGTCCTGCTTGATTTGGAGAAGCCCAGGGCTACCGGTTGTGACGGCAACTGTGATTTAATGCAACTGGGCCCAGAATTGACAGGGCTGCAAACACGCCTTGAGCAGCTGCTTTGTCAGAAAACCAACAGCAGGGCAGCTGCCGGATCTGTATGGAAAGCAGACGGCAAACTTAGGCAACAAAGTCACGTTGTGTTAATAAAGACATCAGTCAAGGATTGGACTGTTTCCATGGCAAACAGCAACAGGGCATGGTGGTTACCTTTCTGGGGGAGTTGCTTGCATGTTAAATCTCACTGTGACATCTCTTTCGTATTCCTTCACTCCCCTCCCTTTTGAGAACTGTCACCGTCTGTGCTAACCCCGATGGAAAAATACAATGTGCTTCACAATGAATGCCACCCTTTGTTTCTGCAATGTTTTTAATGTTCACTAGCAGCAGGGGGGCATACGTGGTTAAATACAGCAGTGACACAGCTGTGGGGAGGGCTGATAACCATTGAGTTGGATTATCACTGCAGTGTCTGAAATTTAGGACGGTGTCATAACATCTCACAAATGTAAAAAAAAAAAAAAAAAAAAGCTCTTTGCCGGCCATTAACAAAAAATGTTCCTGCCTTACCCACCTCCCTTCATTGTGAGACTGATGAATCAAGACCTGGACAAAATAAATAAAATCTATCTGAATGGATAGAATGGATTTTTTAACAAAAAATAAATGTTGCAATTCACTGCATTTATTTGCAGTTTGTTATACAGTTATGTTTTAGAGACGTGTTATTATTAATCACGTCTCCCTGCTATTTCCTGATAGAGAGTGTAGTTAATGATACTATACTGTATGTTGACTTCTGTACATCCTCCATAATTAGCTGTTGATAGCTGCAGCTTGTGGTGTCAGACCATGCAAATATGCCCGTGAGCACATCACTATTCTAATTGGTGTCATCCTCTTCGCCGCTCTCCCATGTTCCTATTGTTAATCTCTCGCTCTTCACAGCTGCTGACGTGAGGGGAAGGTGAAGGAAGCAAAGACAGAGAGGTTGGGGGAAAAACTAAATAGATTATATTCAAATGACCTCCGCTGTGACAGCTCTGCCAGCAGGTGGGAAATCCGAAAGGTACAACATTGAGGCAGTGCAACACTTGCACATCAGCCCTTAATGTGTGCACTGAATACAATATGTGCATATTTGATAATGCAAATAATTCCATATAAAATTGAAGCCCAAAGATTGGACTGGTAATTCTGGTGGATAACTAATACATTTTTGATGCATACATATCAATAGATGGCTTACAATTAGTTAACTATGCATTGTTTTATTGAATTTACTGACACGCAAGAGAGTGACAGTGACTGTGATATTCAGATGACAAATTCTGCTTCTGTTGTGTTGATGCATGTTCTTGCTGGTAGGGAAATTGTTGTTTCTAATTGTGTTGTTGTAATTTTGAATGTCCTGCTGTTTGATATGTATGTTACACACACATCACACACACACCAACTTTAACTTTAACCTTCACATCAAAATGCTTAACTCAAATGTTCCAGCCTGACTCCGTATCAAACCTGAAACTGCGACCCAACCATCAGAAATGTCTCCAAGGTATGAGGGGCTTTGGTGGTTTTAAAACGAAATATATCCACACAACTGGAGAAAAACACACACAAGAAGAAGATCGCTAGCCATTCTGAGTGGTTTTCTTTGCATATGCTCATGCTTTGAGTAGAAGGGCACAACCTGACAAATTGTTCTCTGACATTAACACGGCGGCCCACCGGCACTCACTGGCCATCGTTGAGCCCACCTCAGAGCAGAAAAGAAATGTTACTGAACCACGCAGAGGATGTGTGCATCGATAGTGCCAAAACCTGTTTGTGTTTGTGACACTTAATCCCGCCTACATCCCACATCCAGATATCAATGCTGTGTTAGAGAGCCGTGGGGCAAGACTGGCTGTCATGCTTGAGGAGAATAGCCTCCGCTCCATACTCTCTGCTTCCCATGAACGGAGGATGGGCAGGAGTGGACATGCACACAGTCTAATGGATTTTTCTCTGGTATTGGATCAGTGTCCCTGCTAGGCCAGGACAAAAAGAGAAATGCATCTTAACATAACCAAACCCTCTCTTCTGATTTGTTGTTGGCAGGATTTACGAGCGGGTGATAGACCCCCCTCAGATGGAGCTCACCCCCGGCAGTGGAGTGTGGCTGGGTCAGCATAGCCACAAGCATGGCCTGTTCAAGGTAGGAATCGAAAGATGACGCACACACACACGCACACAGACCCGGCCGCCAGCACACATGCGTCACATTCATCATCATCTTGATTAAAAAGAGGGATTTTCAGTTGGCTGTGTGCAGGGTAGAGAGCCTTCAGTGGAAGAAATAAGAAAGCGCAGAGGGCTCAGAGAAGGACTGCGACAAGCTGAGTGTGCTCCTGAAACACGTCCTTCCAGCCCAATACAATGCTGTCGATTTTTAATCACCCCTCATTTCGTCAGGCTCCTGCATGCGCTCGCAGCAGGTAGGGGAAATAGCAGGGTATCACATTACATGCACATGCTTCTGATATTCCCACCTCGCACATCCACCTGCCACGCAATCAATGGGCCTTTTATTTATTTTTCTATGTAACATATTGATTGACCACCAGACCCTGCTGTGCTGCAAATAATTTCCCCTCCCTGTGCTGTGACAATACTGCTGCTTCACATCGCCCCACCAGCCATCTGCGCCCCCACCTCCTCTGCCTCCTGCTTCATCCCGTCTTGCTTCTGAGGGCCCCATTCTCCTTGCAGATAGTTTTGGTCATAGAAGACGCAGCTCCGTCATCCGGCTCCCCACCCACTGTCAGCTCAGTGCCTTCCCCCCCATGTGCGAGGTGCTCTCAAAACATGTTTGTAAGCGGCAGAGACAGATAGTACGGACGTGCATGTTTGGTTGAAGTGACAGAGGTAAGGAGGAGATTCTCCTTTCAGCACGGGAATGAGCTTTCATGTTGGGTGACAGATGCAATTGCCACACTTGACATCAAGGACCTGTTGCTCAGGTTTTGAGAAGGGGCCATTCGGTGCTATTCTAATCCACGGTAGCCTGACCACATCCTTCCACAGATGCATATGTAAAGGCCAAAACTTGGTAGACTGGAGGCTAAAAAACGAAACCAGGAAATTAACAGTGGAGCTGTGTAGAAGTGTCCCGATTTGTGGACCCGTCCGTCCGCCCCAACCTCTCCCTAATATCTACATTGATGCTTTTTATACTACTTTTATCACCTGCTCCCATCACAATTGCCACAGCTACTAGAGGGGTTCTTAACAATAAAACATAACTATGGGTCGTAATAAGCTACAAGGCTGTTTTTTTTTTTCAGAGGGGTAGCAACTCATTATGTTGTACTTCTTTAAACCAGAAACTACAAATAACTACAAATGTCACAACTTACTGTTTAATGGTCAAGGGAAAAAAAAACTGTTCACTGTGTAGCTGACCCACTGCTTTGGTTAGGGCTCATTATTTAAACAATGGAAAGATAACTATATTTGCTTTGAGTTTGTTTATCTCATGTGTTTAGTCTTTGAGGTTGACCCAAATGGGAGCACATTCGTATTTATAGTTGTCCTATCCAAACAATATAGGCTGTGTGTCTGCAGGAGCAGCAGGGGCTGAGTGAATCAATCGCTGTTGATATTGTGGTTTTTGTCACAAACAAATTAACTAAGTAGTATCCACACATTGAAAAACTATAGCATGTCAGCAGATGTCTATATGCAACCTGAGAACACATGGAGATCCATTTGTGATCAGATATCTCAGGATGGATGTTACTACCAGGTCTGAACTGGGTCACATATTTAAACAGAGTTCAGCTATTGGCTATGACTGTAAGAACATGTACTGTCTAACTTAACATTGACCAGTTTCCTTTTTTGACCTGCGTCTTAGATCTTCTTATATCTTTTCATTTCAAAAGCATAGCATGCTAAATTGCGTGTTTGAAACAAGAAATGAAATGAAAAAGGAAAATTCAAAGGAAAAGGAAAAATTGCCCTGAGGAACTTACAGTAAGCAACTCTGGAGCAGGAGATAGGAGGTGAAATACATTGAAAGCTGTAATCTATTCTATTCTGTACTCAGGAGTGGGATAATGAGCTAACTTGGCCTTAAAGTAAAACATATTGGGCCCTCACAATGGCTCGAGATGCTCCACGTCCTCATGCTGCCTCCCCTCGGGTTCCTCCAAATCTGAAAGAGCAACTGTAATAAATTATCTTTATCTAGAATCCATTGTACCAAGAATGCTGACTCCTCAGGGACACCGCAGGTTCATTTGGAGCCGACGCCTTTGTGAAATGCTCAGTGTTTTCATGCACTGCGGGACAGTAATGAATCTAACGCTGACGGTTATGGAAAGCTGGGATGCATTACTTAAGGTAGCATGATAGAGGCATGATAAAGCCAAACCTGGATTGAGAAATTCACAGCTTATGTCTTTTATATTTGATTTGGTCTGCGTCTTACTTTTTATCAACACATCTTTCCATAAGCAAATACGGAAGATGATCCACAACGATATCTCATCGATATCATGACTCACTGTGTAGGAGGACTGATCTTTCATTATTTTTATTAGTTTTGCCCATTTCTTTTTTGAGTGTGCTCACATTCAGCGCACTGGCTTTGTATGTTTGTATGGTACCAGGTAAGATAGCCGCCTATACGTCTAGATACATATACAGTATATTTCTGTATGAATGACCTCAGACCAGCATAGCATATATTTTATGAACATAATACACATAAAAAAACTTGAAATGCCTAACCCCTCTGTTCACATAAAACTGTCGCTTTGCTTTGCTTGAAGTAGCCCTTAAATAATGGCGTACATTAAAGTCCTGAACGGACTGTAACTCCGATGATTAAGGACTGTGGTTTACTTTCATGTATAAACTCATAAATCTTCTGTATTGAATGCATTTATTTGTATATGGATTATTTGGGGCATTTCTATATCTTTATACTTAATTAACAAAACCTTGATGAAATGGTGCCCAGTTCTAACTAACAAAGTTTGAACTTAAAAAGATGTACGAGCTGGAAAGAGTAGGTGTGGGCTTTGCGCTAAACCAGAGCATAAAGAAGTCAATTCCTAATGGAGACCATCTTCTTTCTTACTCTGTTTATCCCTCTCTCCTCTCAAACACATGTTTGTGTTGTTGATGTTGATCTGATCATGGGAGTTGAACAGCAGGTAGAATTTAATCCATCACAATTTGCGAGGAGTTCATGTTGTGCCAGATCAAAGTGAGGGAAAAAAAAGCATAGCAGGATAAAACCTCACCCAGGATAATAAACCTCTTTCAATGTTACCCAAAGGCATAAGAACAGCCAAACATGCCTGGCCTATTATTACTCTAATAAACAAGTGAACTAGGAATTACGACAAATGAAAAATGTGGAGACATGCGGAGTAAAGATAATTTTATTAACAATAACATTGAGGGAAATTGTGTATATTTGGGGACACAAAGAAACAAATGACACATTAACAGCACTTGAGCACGTAACTGTGCCACTAAATTTCCAAGATGCAATATTTCATTTGTTCTTTTGTGCACAAGATGAAAATATTTCCATCGTCAGATCTAACAGTACCAGTGCGGTGCTTGTTCCAAACATGAATGGCCTGTGGTATTGCTAGTTGCTGTTTTTTTTTAGAAACGACCTCACACATGATGTTCAGACTTTAACAAAAGTTAGTTGTTGCTCTGCATGCATGGCTGTTAAATTAAACTGGAAATATTAATTGACCAATACAATATTTCATGGCTTAACCTAACGTTACCATAACAATGGTAAAGCAGTCTAAAAATATGTTTTGACCAAATATGTTTTTCGCTTCAGGAATAATGTTTGGACCCATGGATCAAGATGTTTTGGACCATACACATTTAATTTCTTTAATCTTAGGCTACTTTGAAATGGAAAAAAGTTTGTTACATATAATGTGAGCTTAAAAACAACTTTAAAGAACAATGAAGCTGCAGAGTTGGTGAGATTCTCTGTGTAGACACTTTTTTTATATCACACTTACAGCTTCACTATTACTATGAAGCTATTGATTCGTTCAACTTTAGGGCTCAAAGTCAGCACTTTTTCCCCCAATTCATTTGAAATGTGCAGCTGTACACATAATTGAGAATGTGTCACTGGCCTAAACTCAAAGTACTGTAAAGCAATTGTATTACCACCAGACGGAAAAGCATTCAAGCATTTTCCTTTGGGGAATTAAATACATACAAACAAGTCGTACTAATAACTCCCAATTTATTAATTGGTGGAAAACATCTATAATTGAATCTGAAATAAACACTGCTTTAATCAAATACGACAAATATCTGTATTGAATTTTCCCTCAATGTTTTCTTTTATCTATGTATTCACTTTTTTCCAGTTTTCTCTTCTTTTTTTTTATTCCTGCATTGGCAGTATCGATTTAATATATTTTTGATGTTTGTCAACATTTCCTTTTTGCTGTCAATGCTGTGTTATTGGAGCTGTGAGGGAAAGTGTTCATTAACGTTGGCCTCCCATTTGAAATGAACCAAAAGCCAGTAAACTGGAGGACAAATGCAGCCACATAGTAGGACTCATTTTATCTTGGGAGAATAATATTACTTGCAGAATGAAACATACATGTTTGTCAGAAGGGAGGAATGCTCTTTCTTTCTGAGACAGGGCAGAGTGAGAGAAGAGATTTTAGTTCAAATTGCCCACTAATCGTTGACAGTGATGTCTAGTCAGGGTTCCTATATAACACCTGGCACAGACATCCATGATCTAAACCTTCATTTTCATTCTGAGTGACACTGACAATCTCTTCCTAGCCATGCAATGCTTCACACAGCCTGCGTCTGTCTGAATGCGTTTGTGTGAGAGAAAGTGGGTTTGTTTTCAATCTGTGCCGCAAAGCCGCCCGCCACCCGTTCCTCCATCCCACTCTGTGTGAAATACAGGCAGGTGTTGCTTGTACCTGGGCCAGCCAAATTAGCTGTAAATGAATTTCACAAACACACAAAGCAGTGATGAGTTGATGCCAAGCCTGCCTAAGACTGTGCATTCTAATGTCCCTCCAGCATGTTTTGAGTTGCCACTGTGAAGGCATGGTGAAATTATATTAGGTCCGTGTGTTGGTTGGTGGGTACCCCAGTGTTTTCCATTAGAGAGGTGCTTTGTTTTCCGAGGTTGTTCCCTGTGGTCATCACGAAGCCCTCTATTTACCAGCCCTGCACCTCTGGAGATAGCCCGTCATTCAGAGTGATGGGAAGACAGGCTGTGAAAGAGAGGGAACTCTGTTGGTTACAGGCCATTTATTTCTACTGTAGTGTGAACTAAATTTGCTTCACATCAGTTAGGATGCTGTTGTTGTTTGTTGCATTGTGCCTATAATAGATATTAGGCAAAGGTAGATGAGTTATAATAATAATAATAATAATAATTATGATTATAAATATAATTTAGCACACATACCATCAGCATGATGCTTAGTTTTTGTTATGCAAATTAGCCAGTGTCGGTGTGTCAATATGCTGTTTTACCATAGTCTACTGAAAATGGTGAATACAAGTATTTATGATTATCTCTCTCTGCTTTCTCCCTGTACACCCCCCCCCCACCCCACCCTGCTTCTGTTTTACCAGGGCATTATCCAGGATGTGAAGCTGATTTTCGCCCCCAACGGCTACATCACACAGTGTCCTAACCTTAACCGCAGTAAGTTAATGATGGCACCATCACACACAGTGTTCCGAACACAGACTCAGAGCTGAGGTATAAAGACACAAAAACCCTGTCCACCATTACGAAATAGGATTGTAATGAGCTATGTTATCTGTTGCTGACCTCTCTCCACTGATCTCAGACAAAGTCCTCTGCCCACTCTTCCTTCTTCCTCTATTCCAGTAATCTTCGTTTTGCTGTTATTCAGCCTCCTGTCTCCCCTCCTTGTTTTTCCATCTGTTTACCGCCTGACAAATTAAGATACGAGGTCAGCGCTGTGCCACTGTCTCAGTCACCGATCAATAAGGCGTATAATCACACCTAGTCGCGTTGTTATTGATACTAACACCAGCCACAAACCTAAGACAAAGAGTAAACAGATGTGTGAGTTTCCAATGTGTTTGTTATTGGCCACCATGAGCTGAGGCCAAATTAATACAGTCTGGATAAAGCTTTTTTGTCTCTGTTTATCTTCCATCTAATTGCCTTCCTCTTGCTTTTCTTCTCTGTTTTGCCGCTTCCCCTTCCCCCGTTGAGCTTGTCCGACATGCAGTGATTTCCTGAGCCTGGTACAAGGCATCATGGACCTACAGGAGCTCCTGGCCAAGATGACCCTGAAGGTAAGAACAACTAGGACAGACATTTTTATTCCTCAGAATACTAAATCCCCTACTTGGCGGGCTAAGCATAAACTCTGGTGAACTTGGTGAGCAAGACAGAAAAGCTAGAATTTACAAACATTACAGACCTTATGGAATAATTGAATATTCAGAATGAATCAATGTCAGGCAAAATAAGTAGTCAAGTTAAACGCTGTAACCTGACAAACCAATACAACATAAATGGAAATGATCAAATAACATCCTTCCCCACTGTTGTTGAACATATGAACACTTTGATTGTGTTGCTGCCTCCATTCATTGATTATTATTGTTCTTTCTCCTCCTAACCCAATAATTAATTTTTATTTCATTTCTTCAAGACGGTCCCAGCAGATAGTGTTGATAGATGTTATTGTTATCAGACAAAGACAAAGTGAACCTAGACCTTATTCCAAAAATTGTACCACTCAAAGCAGTTATGTGCCTGTTCCAGAGCTTTGCTTGGTTGCCATGGATGGTGGACCCGAAAATGTCGATAAAAAAAAAAAAACTATTTTCTCAAATGAAGAATAGAGGTTTGCTGCTGGATGACGACCTTGAATTTAGGATATTTTGTTCATTTGTTTTTTCAAGGAGGTGAGGGAAGAAACAGGTAGATTGCTTTTAAGATTGTATTATTTTTTTTTACTTTTTTCACTACTCCGATACATTTAGTATATAAGAAGTATCCTTTGAAATGTGGAACAAGTCATCGCATGATATAATAATATTTTCCCTCCGGGTACTCGGCTCAGTTTTAATATAACTGTATCCAATTATACTATATGTTACACACACACACACTATGCATATATGTTTGTATTTAAAGGTTTATATACCGTAGATGTGTATGTGTGTGTGCACATAACTTCTAAAACTCCATTTTATTCAAATCTTTATTTTCCTGCATTGCATATGCTGTCGTTTCAAAATGGACCAGGTTGTTAGTGCAGGTTTCAAAAAGGTGTCAGTCGACTGCACCGGCGCAACAGGAGGCTAACTGGCAATGTGCACTATGCCCTGGAGCCGGGGGGGAGAGCTTGAACAATTTCTATGGCTGAATATCTGCATAACTGTGAGCATGTGTCCATGCATGTAGGCGCGTGCGCTTCTGTATGCAAGAGTGATTGCTATCGGGTGGGAGCGGTTGAAGAGCAGGCTTCTCAGTGGGCGGTTGAGCTATAGAAAGGGAAACGTTTGCGGTGTAAATAAAAGGTAGAATGAAGAATATTGCGCCACCGCTGTGTCGGCGCTGCATTCCGCCAACCGCTGCCCACTGACCTCAGTGCTCATAGCAGCTACAGCAGGGAGGATGCAATCATCAACAGCTCTAAATGACTGTCTGCCCTCATAATGAAGAGAGCAGGCGAATCCAGCATGAGATGAGTCATTGGTTTGCTGTGAATATGTGATGTGATATATCAAGGTCAGGTGGAAATTACCATAAATGTCGCTGTGTGTGGCTTGTTATATACCTGCGGGTTTGTCATTGCTTAACTTGCCTGTTTAAGATACAGGATGCTTGCTGTCCAACTTTAATTCTTTTTTAGGTTCAGTCTATTTTTATGGTATGTCCTCTCAATCAAATTCTCCACTTATACTAAGAGTCAGAATCCCACTGTTTCAACCACCCAATATAGGTTGGTGTGTTGTAATTGGGAATTTATTTCCTGCTTAAAACATTGTGTTAAGTTTAGAGGTCTAAGAGTAAGTGATTCCCTTACTTGCCCTCATCCCGAAACATTATCATCTACAACTACATTTTAGGAAAATCTTTTTTGTTTAATTGTTTTGGCAAATCTTCCCATCCATATTTGGCTTATCTATCAGACACACAGAGATATGAATAAATCACCTTTTGTTTTGTTTGTCTTCAGCTTTTGTTTATTTTTTAATAACACCACTGTGTCTCTCAGCCTCATGTGTCAGCCACTGGAGACACGCGCCTGAGCCTCAGACTTCTTTGTTCACTATCCATGTGCCATTTGATGCCTACAATGTATCGGAAAGGTATTCCTCTGTGGTGCCTCAAGGCAGCCTCCCAGCCTTTGAAATCGCATTTCAAACATTTTGTTTGGGGGTTGACAGGACACATCTCCACTGCTCACAGCTTACAAAGCTCTCAGCGGCCAGCTGGGATTCCTCTAAATGAAGTAAAAAGCTCAGTGACATCCAGCGTTTTATTATTATTATTTTTTTCGAACTGAGAAGCCTCTGTCATTCCATCCCACTCTTCGGAGGTGGTGGAGGCACTGCCCCAGAGCAGCCTTCAGTTTTTTAAGTGGACCTCCGGTAACAGAGTTGATTCTTGCAGCTCAGATAAATGGAACATTTACACTTTCTCCCAGTTTCCAACTGGACACCAATTATTTATGTATGGGTCTGGCAGTATTTCCCACAAGGTGGATTCATTTATATGTTCATCGCTGTGTGTGACCAGCCAGTGTCAACTCAAGGCTGAGCTTTGATGATATGGTGGCTATTTGCTCCTTTGTATAGGTTATAGATATACTGTTTACATACAGAACTTGATGGATGGATGCCAATTTTTACAAGAAGAAAGTAAAACACTTTATGTACATGATACTGCTAATAGGACATCATCAACTTAAGAATTACAGTGAAGTTTAATCTAGTCTAATCTAATACTGTTTATGCTGCTCTGTGATGTCATGAAAGCAGTCTAATCAAGCTGCATTATATGGTGGCTGAACCCCAATGCATTTATTTTTTATTACAGTACAGGCCAGGGTTTTATTAGAGGTCACAGACTCTCTGTCCCATATAAATAATATACATTTGGAGAATTGTTGCACATAAAACTTGCTTGGTTCCAATCATTTGTTTAGTTTTCTGCAGACTGGCTAACTTATTTGGCAGTTTTAAAAACAGGGATTTATTAGTATTAGATCGTTTTTCAGTTTACAAAGAGATGTTGCTGTGATGTGTTGCAACCTAGCTAAAGACTGAATCTGGTGGTGCTTAGAAATAATTTAGAAAAAGGCATTATCAATACTATAAATTATTTATTAAATTATTATGACCGATTTCCCAAACTATATGCTCTTCATCCACCCTGGCCTTCTCTCTGTCTGACTTCAGTCTGATATACAACCATAACAGTTTTCCTTTACTGGAAAAAAGAGAGCATAACTCTAGGTCGCAGTGTTTTTATTTATTTTTTTAAACTGTATATTTGCCATTACAAAATGTGCAGTGAGGCAGTAGACAGGTCACCACATCCAGAAGTTAAATCTCAGGACCCTGAGGTGCAACCCCACCCTCTGTGACACGGCCTCGTGACATTTGCTAGACAAAGATGCACCACTTCCCTCAAGAGAGACAACTGTGGCGAGCGTTGATTATGAAATGCGCTGGAGAAGGACTTTTCACTATGTTGGAATCAAAGAGGATGGGGGCTGTCAGTCCTGTCTGTCATTTCTCAATAGATTATAGCCCAAGGTGCGGAACATGAGCTGAATGATGATCTCTTATTATTCCGTGTGCTCTTCTAACGAGTGACTCCCAGAGGAGTGGTTCTCTGTGGAATCCGACCGGGGGGGTGGTGGTGGTGGTGGTGGGCTGAGGGGCCAACCTGCATGCGCACTCAGACTTTTGATTTCGTTTGATGACACGGCCGATTGTGTGCTTGTCGTCCTCAGTTGAACTACGCCGAGTCCAGGCTGACCCAGCTGGAAGGCTGTCACTGCGAGAGGACGTGCAGCGCCAACAGCCTGGTGTACCGGGATAAGGAGCTGTGGGTTGAGCCCGAGAACTGCAGGAACTGTGCATGTAAGGTCAGTGTCAAAGGATGAGGTTGTCACATGGTGAGATTTTTTGATTTATTATGGTGGGTATTAGTAAAAAAATCTACCATTAGAAGGATATTATTCCGACCCATTACCTGGACATGTATAGAAATGATACAATGAACAAGTCCGTAGTATGTAGGGAAGATGCAACCTTTTTAATGTATATAAGGATATTTAAGGAAATTTTAAGTATTTTTTTTTTAAGCCAATATTATTCAACATTTCAGGGAATTGAGATTTTTGAAAAGAAAAAGAAATACATTTAGATCAATTTAAGTATTTAAATCAATATTAGACTTAAATTGGTGTCGGGTACCTTACTGAGTAAAAGAAAGTGTAGTAATAGGGGAATTAACACAAGAAAGACAAATGACAAGATGTTTTACCTTTGATACATAATCTGTGTGTGATGCTGAAAGTGTTCCACGGTTTATCAGAATGTAATGGCAGATTGCTTCTTGAATGGGAAATCCCAACAATCCCCCACTCTCATCTCTTAGTTTTGGAAACTTGATTTCCCATCACACCCCCCACCGTCCCAGCCCCTGCATGATCTCTCTGCCTCCTGCCTGGCCCTTAATAAGCCTCTCTGCCTGTACTCATTCAAAGGAGCCAGATTTTTGAAATGTGTTGAATCAGGCCATCCCAAGCCCTTGGGAATTGGACTTGCTGCATCATTGCACATCAAGCACAGGGTGGGGTTTATTTCGTCTGATTTGCTCCCATAGACATACCATTAACTGATAACTGTGGCATCCTGGGGGAACCATTTCAGATGACTCACCATATGAAGAGACACGCGGAGAGAGAGATCGGCTAAAAAATGAAGGCAGTCCTTCAGGGTTTGAATAACTACTTGCTATCAGCAGGTGTCTCAATTTCAGTATCAGCCGTCCAGTACTGGATGATGAATCTGTTATCTGAACAGTATCACATTATGATTTTTTTTTTTTTTATATGATAACTTTCAGTCTCAGATTGCATTCCGAAAGGTGAGATTCTGAATAGTTTAGGCTTTGATTTGGCTGATGCCATCATTGCGGCAGTGGTAATCATTCAGGTTTGGACTGTAGTATGAACTGCGCTGAATTAAGCACAGAAATTGTTACATAGGTTTTCTTTTGGGTCATGGAAAAGATTGCGTTTGCTTCCAGATGAAGATGTGAAATTCACTGAATCCGTGTGCAAATTTAAATATAGATGGAGGTAAGCAGGAGACATGTTCAGAGTGAATTTTTCAGTGGTGCCACAGGCAAAACTTGACAGTGTTATATTTTGTGCTCTTGATAGGCTTTCTTGCCCATTTTCTGTGAAAAAATAAAAGGAAATGAAGAAAGCCTTTCTCTTGCAGAACGGTGTGGTGGAATGTCGCAGGATTTTCTGTCCCCCAGCAAATTGTTCGGAGGACTCGCTTCCTGTACATGTTGATGGGACTTGCTGCAAGAAATGCAGACGTAAGTACAGAACAAACTGAAAACCCTTGATACCCGCTTCACCGGATGGCGAAGCAATATAAGACGTGTAGGAGAACTATCAGTACTGTCGGTCACAAAAAACAAGCTCAGCATTTCAAGTGGAACCACAACCATGGTAGATGCAACAACACACCTCTTTCTTTTTGTGGGTCTGATATACTTCTGGCACAATGGAATCGTCGTCCACCCTCTGCAGAAGCAAAGTTCACACGGTGCCTGATATTCATGGATGCTGAAATGGAAACACGAGGGTATGAAGCACACGGGTCTTGTAAGTGCTCTCAGACCCGCGAACAACTGCGTATCTCCTGCTGTTCTGCACAGCACCGGATCCCTGGAGGGTAGTCCTTCTTTGACTATTTTCAGCCCTCCTTCGCCTCCCTCCATCCCTCTGCATATTCTTCCTCCTCTTCTTCCCCTGTGAACATCACAGCTCTGGCACCGAGGAACGAGGGCGCAGCCGCTCCAGAACTGCGACTGAGCGCTCTGCGGTCTTGCACCCGAGAGAGGAGAGAAGCAGGACTTCATATCATGTGCTTCATTTTCTATTTCTGCCTTATTGCCAGATGAATATGTAGAAGGGGTCTCCTCTGTTGTATTCTTTGTAACACATTGATGCATTTCCTCTCCACTCCACACCAGCAGGGAAGTTTAATGGAATTAACTATGCACAAATTCAGGCTGAAACCTTTTTTTTTTCTGCAAAACATCTAAAAAGCATTTCTCTCTATTGTTAAATGCAGAGCTGACATTTGCTGAAGAAATGTCGCAGTTACTGAACGTACCTTCAGAGTGTGATACTAAAGCAGTTGTGTGTTATTTTTCCACAGCAAAATGTACCTACATGGGACAGATCTTTTCTGAAGGCCAGCGCATCTTATCCAAGAGCTGCAGGGAATGCAAGGTAACCCTCTACAGTGTATGTTGAGCATTTTATTATCCAGCATCCGTTTGCAGTCAGATCACTACACAGCACTTCTTTATCAGTTTTCATGTGTAGGGATCGTGAGTGGAGGACTGCTCAGGGTGTTATTCAATTAGCCAGCAGGCCTTATTAGTTTTCCCTCCCTATACCAGTCTGTTCAATCTTGCATTTTTTAGAGATAGCCAGGTAATTAGAGGAACTTTTAAAGACAGCAACACGAAGGCCTGATTTGAATTGGTGTTTCATCACTGCATGGATTATAATTGGAGTCATTATTCCGGTGCACCATAGAACAGAGGTGGGCTTCCTTTACTCAGAGGCCATTTATCTTTAAAGAGTTACAAAATGTCTTTAACGGTGAAAGCTAGGGTTTCATGCACGTAATTGGTTACGACGAGTCACACAGTGGATTCCTCAACTCATTATTAGCCCTCAGGGACTCTGGAACATCATGAACTTGCTTGTTAGCTTTCCTTTAAGCAATTTCAGACATCCTTTACTTCTGGATGTAAACACATTGCAGCCTCTCTTCCCCTGACCATCTGCCCTCTAACTCTCACATCCTTAAGAAGTTGTCTTTCTTTTTTTGGTGTTTAAAATCATTTGTCAATCTACGGTAGTAGAAAACGATCATAATATAACATTTTAATTTATAAACAAAACACTTTCATTTGTGTGTTTTCCAACTGATGAATACATAAAGTACTCCTATATATTGGTATGGACTAGAAATAAATCCTAATTTGTAGACATTTGTATAGAAAACATCCATATTGTTAAATATTGTGTAACCCAACACATCTCATGTGCTGTTCAAACAAGGATTAGGTACAATGGGTATCAAGTGTTGATTATCCAACCAAAGATGCCTATGTACTTATGCATTATTTAAAAATGCAATGTATTTCCCCTTCCACAAATTTTTGTTTGTGGTATCTGTTGATAGCTGTCATGATTCGCATTAATTACAGCTAAGAGAAAGAAATTGGAAATGCAGCAGGGTCAACCCAATGTTCAAAGGCAGATTAGTCAGATAGTAAATTAAAGCAAAGAAAGGTCCGTAATGGAGGGGCTAGAAGGACAGTCGGTTCTGACCCTGGTCCCAGCTCAATGTCAAATCTTTGTGTACAAGAATAAAGATATGTGCATATACAAAATAGAACTTTCAAAAATATATATTAAGAAACAAAACCTATATAAATGAAAACAGCTGTGATGAAAATGTTTTCCCTCAACGTGGATATGTGTGAAATCAATACGGCACCAATCATTTTCAGGAATGGTATTAAAAAAATGTGTTCTCTATGCCTGCCTACTGCTATGTATATTGCAATAGACAATAGAACACAAAAGGGGTTCATATTCTGTAAATTATCTTTGATCATCTATAAAGCACAGTAGCCGCGTTTGTAGTGCATGCCTCAGGGCCCCTCTATGGACAAAAAAAAAGTCAACACATCAAAATAATTGCCACCAAAATCCAGAAGATGTGTTGTGCATTTCTATCTACACCTCGTATAGTTTTTCTCTCTGTGAGGTAGACCTTACCTTGGAGTACAGTAAATCAATGAAATAATTTTTTTGCTCAACCTTTCCTCTGTTTTAATTATTTAGACATTGTTTATAGTTGTTATGTTATGACATTGGTTGTGTGGAGATGCCATGATGCAGCTGCCCTGGTTGACAGCCTCAAAACAAATATGTTGTGCACCTTGCCTCTCCCCAGCCTCTATATTGATTTTACTGATGCACCCTCTGTTACTAAGCAACCTATACCTCCTGTTCAGTTACACTAAGCCTCACTGAGTAAACTAACCTAACTATGAAAAAAGTCTAAACTAAGTGGCACCACTGGCGGTAGCAACACAGCAATCTGAAACGTCGTCTCTTACACTTTGTGCCTTCTGGTCAGTGCTGTGGTTATTTTTATTATTATTATTATTACATTTTGTCCATTCCTAAGCCACATTAATATTATTCTTTTTGTATATTTCTGTTATTTTTTATCTAATGATGAAAGATTTTAGCCATTGAACTGAATTTCTCAGTGAAACAAGCTGAGCGAATGTTAGTCGCTGCTCCACTTGCAGCACCTCAGGGACATGTCCACTGAACAGCTTCACAGAAGATTAGAGATAATAATGTGACTCATTTTAAAAAGGATTTCAGGAAGTAATTCATAGGAAAGCAGAATGGAGGACGTTGTGGGGATGAGAAGCATCTTCATATTTATTTTTGTTCATAAATAAATAATTTTAGTATTTTGAAGCTTAAAATACATTTCACTTTTTACGAAAAACAACTGATGAACTTTTTTTGTGGAACATTCATTTAATAGTGAGTGCATCCCAGTAAGTTTTATGTAAATGTACCTTATGGATGCATACTGTATATACATATACCCCTATCAGTGTTAAGAATTCAGTTAATTGATTTTATTCATTGGGATTTTTCAGAACACAAATATGGCAATGCATTCCTGTTTTGTGTATTGACAAAGTTTGAGCTGATCCAACCACTTGTCACCATCCACCTGTCACTAATTAGAACTCCCAGAGCGCCAGGCAGGTTTTTTATTTTATTGTTGCCGTGAAGCATAGTGGTACATCACATTTCCTGCACTTCACTTGAGTTTAGCCAGTGCTGTTGTCAGTTTTACACCCGCCATTCGTTACAGCTTGGCAGGGCCAGCAGTCCACTGCCTTCCTTCTTGATCCCTGCATGCTGGAGTCGCTCTCTCTCACTCTTTTATTTTGCTTTCCCTGAGTCTTTATTCTCCCCATGCCCTTCCCCACTGCCATCACCTCACCGATGCCTTGGTGCTCATTATTCATGTCTGCCACTCTTGCAGCGACTGCAACCTTCTCACAGCTATTCTAACCCTGTCTTCAAAGGTTGGATAGACTATATGACTACCTGGTCCCATTCTCTATTTCACAACCCTACTAACATTGATGCCATAATTACGGAAATGTGTATCTCCTCATGACATTTTTTGTTTTACATTATGTGGAGTTCATTTAAAAATCTAGCTCTGCACATGGCCAATTATGTGATTCAAGGGAGCTTTGAAAATATTTATTTAACCTCAAAAAAAGAGTAGGGTGACATTTTACCTGATTTACAGATAAAACCGGAAGGTAAAACATTTTCTGACCTTAACATTCAAATTGTGTCACAATACAACAGACCCAGCTGTTAAAGACAAGTCATGAAGTGACTCCCTGTACTTTAGCCACATTGGCCAGTATGTGGTATGTTAAATTGAGTAATTCGGTTAAAAAAGCTGTTTGTTGTAGTAAAATTAAACGGCTATAAACCATTGCAATTTAATTCAATTAAAACATACTGTGGTGCTGTTACATTTCTTTCCAATTCGCTGTGTATAGACATTGCATCAGAGAAGGTCTTTGTTTTTGCTTCATGAAAAAAATATATTTTTCGTTCATTTTCATTGGTTCAAATGTGAAAAGTGCATTGAAATGTATGTGCATGTGTCTTGGCTGAATGGTTTAAAAAAAAAAAGAAATCCTAAATAAACGTTATAAACTCTGTCTTGTCCCTTTCCTTTCAGAACGGCCTGATGGTGAAGGTCACAGAAATTTGCCCAGAGATCAACTGCTCAATCAGTGAGCAGATCCTACCTGATGGCAGATGCTGTAATGTTTGCAGAGGTACGTCTTGGCTCTTTCATAATGTAATCTTTTTTGCATACACATGCCCAAAAGTGCTGCCACTCCGAGGAGTAAACACGGCCCGGCTGCCTGACGCTGATTCAGGCGGTGCCTCTGCAATAGATATCTTTCTCTCCCCTGCATGCTTCTTGGCTAGGATACCTTCCATAGCAGCTTGGTCTGTCTCCTCTAAGACACCTTCTGTGCCAATTTGCCTGAACCCTGCTGCTTTGGCAGGGTGGTACTACAGGATAAATAGCCTCTGGTAATTCAGTAAATACATGGAAAAGCAAACTGTTAAAAGCTGAATCTAACTGTAGAGGCAATGGAAGAAACTCGGGCCAATTCTGACCAAAGGACATACTGTAGCACTCTGGTTTAGGGTAAGATAGGCAGGGGTCAAAATATTCAGTGCAGAAGATGAAAGTGGTGGACGCAATGACAGAAAAAATACAGCTTTAAATCAGGGGAAAGAGAATGAGCGAGGAATGGTTAACAGTGTAAAGACAATGGCAGCGGGGAATGAAAGAGAAGGAGTAGGTAGGTTTTAGGCCTGCTATGTTAAGTAAGGAGAGAAGGAAGAGGGACGAGAGGGGTTAAAGAGAGGATACAACTTCAAATGTTTAGAGAGAAGTGAGGAGAGGGCAGGAGAGGAAATGGAAAGATGAGAACAAAAGCGACCCGAATGGGGGAAGAACAGAACCGTCAAGTGTAAAATGGGTAGAGGTGAGAAATGGGAGGAGACCAGGGGCGGAGAGTGGATTTAGTTCAGACTCCGAGAACTAACAGTTAAAGATCAGAGTCACAGTGAGTCTTTCTTTCTCTCACATACATGGATGCTAAAAGTCAGAGCTGCTCATTATTTCCAAATCGTCTCCAGACCTAAACTGTGTGACCCAGTACTTTGCCTTTACTAACACGGTGTACTTGTGCCTTAGTGTTAAGTCTGCAGAGTCATGCTGCCTTTTTAAATTGTTAATTCCACAACTGTCAGTTCTCAGAGTGTTCATATCCCTCTGTTTGATCAAAGTACCCTTTTCTTATATTTTTTTCTACTAGGAGGGGCCAATATCTGTTTTGCATTTCAGACCGGAACAAAACCAATGCAAATCGTTTTTTTTGTTGCATTTAACTGCACAGACACGGACACACTTGTGTGTTTTATTCTTTGTTTTAGGATGAGTGCTTTGACATGTACGCCATTCTGTGGGGTGAGAGGGAGAATAATGCATACACAGCTCTTCCCTCAGTAATGGATCCCCAGGTCCCCTGTCTCACGGGGCTTTTATGTGCAGCCAGTCTGTCACTCATTACAGGACATGATGGTCTATATCACCTCATACCCTCCGAGGAGGAGGCCATCATCTCTCTGTCTGTCTGTCTGTCAGTCAGACTGACTCTCAGTTTTTCCGGCATGACACATTTCTTGTACACGTGCAGGACCTCGGCCCTGTTGGATTAAGATTTAAAAAAAAAGATTGGTACTGTGGCGCGTGGATGACACAGTTCTAGAGATCCTGTTACACAGTATGTGTCAATGTTTGATTGGTGGCAGCATTACCGGTAAATAATGTTATTTAAAATGTTGGGTCACATTCTCCTTTTTAGGCAAAATGAAAAATATTTATACTTGTATGTCGAATTAATATGGTCTTTTAATATATTTAGTTGTGTTCTCCGTCAAGTATCTCAGGCTGAACATACTTTTTATAATTTATAAATAGGTTCTACTGACTCTAAAGACGTAATTTTATTTATATTTGAGGACATTTGATTGAATTTCTGCATCTTAAATCACGTTGGATCTTTGGATTTGAGAAAAATTTATATAATAACTCTTGGTTGGGGTTTTCATCAAGAGCATAAAATATATATTATTATGAATTGAAAATCACTATTAAAGTATGCCCCCCCCGAATTTCCCCTTGCGGGACAATAAAGGACTTTCAATTCAATGCCAGCTTAAAATGGTTTCAAATCATATTGTAATTAGAAAATGAGCTGCACTTAAACACAATATCTCATACGTTCCACATTTATGCAGTATTTTTTTCAGGGAAGGTGTTTTTATCCCATTTCGTTTTGTCTTATTATTTAGAATTTTCCATGTTAACGGTGCAGTATCCTTTCAGGCCGGGCCATCCTTCTGTCTCCGTCACATTGGATACCTGATTTAAAAAGTCAGCCATCTTGCAGTGTATGTGAAGGCAGAGCTGTCAACTATTTTGTAAAATGAGGACTAGGGGCCTTTGTTGAAATATATTGGCTAGGTAAATGAAAGACTCCTCGTTCACCTTTCTCTCTACAATATTTCTTTAGCCCCAGCACATCAAGACAAAAACTTTATGGTTGCACCGAATCTACCGCAGTCGTAAATATAAATCAGACCCTCTTGTCGGCATGGTGGGTGACGGGAACAAGGTTACTCATTTGTGAATCTTTATGCATTTTCTTCTCTCTGCAGTGTTATGCGTTTGTTTGTGTAGATCTGCGCCCCATTTTTCACGACATAATTTAAGACCAAAGTAAATCAAGGCTTCCTTTGTCCCTTTTTTCAGGTTATGACTTCTGCGCAGAGGGTCTCATTTGTGGAGAAAACTCTGAGTGTAAAAACCGGAATACGAAAGCAGAGTGTGAATGCAGGAGCGGATATGCCTCGATCCATGGGGATTCCACCTACTGTGAAGGTAGGACTAAACTTTACTTTACCCAGCTCAGGCTCATGTGACCGGCTTTTAATATCTTGAGATGTTAAAAGCATTACGGTTGACAGTGTATAAGTGGTAATTCATTGCTCATGAGTGCATTTATGCAGGCGGGGGGCCAGAGACATTATGATTACCGATCAGAAGGCAAATTAGGATTGTTCTGAGAAAGCACTGTAACTGAACTTTTGGCATCGGTGATTTCATGCATGCCGATTAGAGGATTTTCAGAGAAAAGCGAAATCTGTGAAACACTTCTGGGTTTATTTGTCATTATGTGAAAAAGGTTACAACTTGTTGCATTTACCGGTAAGTATTGCTGGTTTTGTATATTTGGTCTGGGAATTTTATTTTGATCTTTGCTGGTTATTTTTACAAAGCATATCATAGAATTTAAAACTTAATTTTCTTCCCCTTGTCACCCATTTCTTTCATGGAATACCAAAGTAACAATACTGATCATGGAAAATGGTCATTTCTGCACATTTCTCACTTTTAAACAAAACGCAAGTAACCGAATCTCAAGCAAGTGTGTTTTTCTTGATATATTCTCTATCAAGACAACCACAGAACACCTGCAGAAATATATAAATAATACTATCTATTTGGTGCAAGTTTAAATTTGGCCTTTTGTAATCTGATAGAGATCCTGGCCTCTTTGGGGGAAAAAACTCAGTTCACACTCTTGAGTGCTGGTATGCTGGTTGCTGGACACAGTGTAGACCTCAGTCTATGTGCACTCGAGTACTTGTGACAGAGCTAATGGCCTTATTTCATTAAGAGGCTTGGGAGTGGCAGTAGGCGGATTGAAGGATTTGCTCGATGCTCAGTGCAGTTGTCTTTGGGTCAGAGCCACGGCAGACTGAATACACTGAACGAAAGCTCGGCAGCCACGAGCCCTTCAGTCTGTTCGCTTCCATTTGATCTGCATGGCAAAGAGGTTTACCCAAAGCTACACTCTCAATCCTGTACAGCCCCACGCCATATGATTGAGAGCTTGGAAACGCTGTTGTTAGATTGACTCTTTAAGTTGTGGAGCCACGGCTCCATTTGTTATGGCGGCATTATCCGCGTTTGGGGGGTTGCTCCCGTCAGGCAGCTCAAACTTCTATTGTGAATGGATTAGCCGAAATCTTGCTGTACAGTATGAAGATATTTGACATGGCATCACTCGCACCTCCCACTTCAATTGAAGAACGTGCCTCGACGAGCAGACGGAGATATTATGTTATAAACAAAGCTGAATAGGCTGATGGATCGTCACTGCTATCATAATGGATGTTTCACATAGCACGTTGATTTCTTCTGTTGTAGATTGTTTCTGGCTTTGGGTCTCGAAGGTGTTGTGAAATCTGACCATTATATCATCATAAATGTTTTAATGTGCAGCTGAGAGATTGAATTGACATGACATTATATGCTTCTAATCAGAGCGGGACTGTTAACCGAGAGACTCGAGGATTTTACCAGAGCCCCGTCATTGCTTCAGACACCCTGTGGTGCTATAATTACTCCAGTCCTCTCCTTAAGTTAAATGACCAATAACAATATGATACATTGTTGGGTTATTGGCCTCCAGTGTGCCAAATATTTGGATAAGTGAAACTGCTGTTCTTGCTTCACGAGTAATCAGTGAATCTGCAGCATTTTTTCTCTCCAATGTAGCATGTATGACACAGGCTGGATTCCTGCACACAGAAATAGAAAGCTGTTGGGGTTTTAATATTCAAAGTCATCTGCCTTATCTCAGAGAAACCAGAAATATGCATGCATATGCAGAATATACACATATGTAGAAACACAAATATCGCCACATCCTAATGTGAATGTTTGTGGCTCACAGGCCTGCCCACCAAGGCCTTTGAGTTTATCTATCCCATTACATATGTATTGCTGCATATGGAGGGTGTGAAATACTTTTTTTGTTGTTGCCTGCAATATTGGAAGTTGTCTGATATTTTACCTGCAATTAAAAAAAAAAAAAACTTCCTGCAGGTACCTATGTTCCTGCCAACTTCATGATTCACCAACTTCAAGATGACAAACCATAAAAAGTTGTACTTCTGAAAACTAACCTACATTTTTCATGTGAGCCCCACTTTATAACATACCTGCAAACTCGCAAGAGGTGAAAAGGGTGACGTGTTTGAGCGGGGTCCGCTGCAGGCCAGATCAAACCTGCACAACGGCCGCAGATGGCCCGCTGGCCGTAGTTTTGACACTACCTGCACAGTGAGTCTTACATTGCGCTCTGTAAACCAGGGAGGGAACCACGGGGGCTCTGCTTATGCGCAATTCATGCAGTCTGAGACACTCTCTCCTCTTTGCCTGCCGCTGGGACTGCTGCGCGAGGCCTTGAGACTGACCGCCCGTGAGCGCTTTGGGACGGCCGAAGGGCTCAGGTGGGCATTTCGCACCCTGATATGGGCTCTCTAGATTTAAGAGATCCTCTCTTCACTTTGGGAAATACTATCTAATCTTGGTAGAAGCCTGGGAGATGGCAGTGGTTGCTATTGATTGGTCTTGTCGCAAGCCCTATGGCTTCAGCAGCAGCATTGTTCCAGAAAGCACAGTAGTACTCTGCATGAAACATATTAGTTCCTCTATACTCAAGAAAAAAAAAAAACGTCGTTTTCATACGTTTTTGCCAATTTTGGTGATTTCCATTGTTATGCTTCAGCGGAAATATTGCAGTTTTACTTTCTACCCTTTGTTACTAAGGCTCTTTCTTTTGCTTTTTAGAAGGCTGTGACTTACTGAAAGACTTACTAAAGAACAAGAAATCCTGATATGAAAAGGGGGAGATGGACAGGTGTTTCCTCAATGGGGTCTGTTATTAAGATTTTACGACAAGATGCCTCTGTTTTTTTTCTCAAAACGAATCCCCTCACCAAAAAAAAAATCATCATCCAAGTTCATATAAACAGGTGATCTAATAATTATTATCACAATGTCAGTAGCTTGGCATCTACATGTAAAATGATATGTACAGTCCGATAAATCCTGTTCTCCCCAGTATATTGTAGTTTTTAAGGTTTATGCTAATAGTTTTTTCATG
The DNA here is from genome assembly GCA_016785305.1 of Colistium nudipinnis. Lineage (NCBI taxonomy): Eukaryota > Metazoa > Chordata > Actinopteri > Pleuronectiformes > Rhombosoleidae > Colistium > Colistium nudipinnis. The sequence goes on from JAFBJU010000879.1 coordinate 3,087,892, forward strand.
GACTTATGCTCACTGGCTTTGTATATGCTATCAGTCACACTCTCAGAGGCAGATTTGCAGGATCCTCTCAGCTCCAGACAACCCAGACACCAACATTGTTGCTGTTGCTGATGGCAATTTGATAGCTGTAGCTTGGAAAATATATGTATTGCCTAAACACTGTGGGTGTAACCCACTCCCAATAAAGCTCTAGATAAAAAAAATATATGCTGGTGTTAAAAATAGTTGCATCAGCTAAGGGCAAAGACACGATTCCCTGTTCCTTAGCAGGGTGCTGCAGGGACCCTCCTCCCAAATGACCGGCTGTTACCACAGTGGTTGCTGTGTATTTTTTTTTCTTTTGCACGGGTGGGTGTAATCCCAGCATGGGCTAATGTTGAACAGAAGTGCACCTACATAGTACATATATTTGTTTTAATTGCACACGCTCTCAGCTTTATATGGACATACTTCCTCAATATAACCGAGTGATCTCCCACTCTACAGCCTCTCAAGTGCCTCTTCTGTGTGCTTTCTTCCTCCTCCATGTTTCAAATTAAGGGCTCCATCACCGCGGCTCATCCATGGAAATGTTTATGGGTGAGCGCATCAGGGAAAAGTCAGAGCAGTTAGTGAGACTCCTGAAGTCGAGTCAAGTATTTTCACGTATGCTCAGTTGAAGCTTATTTCCATAGAAATGGTCTCGGGAGGTTATTGTGGAGACCTGTCTTGCTGTGAAGAACCCCCAGGGGTCATTCTACCCACCTTAATGGCCCAATTAGCTCCTGTTGTGCCCAGTAACTCTGCATCTCTTATCTAGATCTCCAACACTGACTTGTCCTTGGATTTGTGTCATAGTTTTCACCAGCTGCTTATTGTGTTTAAAGCACATTTTTTCTATATTCAGCCTAATTAATGTGCGCTCAATAAAATTTGTGTCACAACTGCACAATCTCTATTTCACATTTCTGTCAATTACCAGCCAAGGCTGACATCTTGTGCAGTTGGATTTGACCTACAGCCAAGAGTTATTTTTTTCTTCTGCTCTGTGTAATATGATTAGATCCCAGTGCTATGCCAGCACATCAAACCTAACGGAGCTATTTCTGTTTGTTCAGCTTGCTTTCATTTAGCCCCAGAGCAGAACTCCCTGGGTTCAGGGGCGAACTCTCTGATGTGTTCCCTTAGCTAACAGGCTCTGGGGAGGCACTTTATGATGTCCCTGATCTCCAGTCAATCTCTGCTGACACACAACATATTTCAGCCGTTCCTCTCTTCTTGGCTCTCTTTCTCTCTTTTGCTTTTATCACCGACTGTTAATATGTCATGACTTTGGTCCAAAAAGCATCTCAGGAACTCCAAATGGAACTTCTTAGACACTGTGTAGACACTGTGGCTGTTGGGTTGCCAAATTCTATTGTAAGAGGCATATCATGTATATGGACAATGGCATGCATTACGATGAACTTCACAGAAAAGAATAATAGAATTAAAATAAAATGATCCAAAATGAAATCATTATTTTGATATAGAACTTGCAGAATTTCGTGAAGAAGAGTTATGTCTTCTTCATGGTAATGCAATTGCCTTGATAAGATTATATTACATGGACATATCATCTTAAATACTGAAGGTGGTGTGATTTCATCACATTAGGTTGCGTTGATTCAAAATATACTCGATAAAATCACTTAAGAGCCAACTATTACTGCTTCTAGTGGATGCAGCCAAATCAATCTGTGTCCATGTAGTGTTTTACATGAAATCTATGGTATTATTTTAGATTTGGAGTAGCTGTAATCAATGTCTTATCAAGTGTGCCATCACAAAAAGAAAACAAAAACAAACTGCCTCTTCATTATACTGAAATAGGAATGGGAATTAGACCACTCTTCCACACATCTGTGTTTCTCTAAATAAATACAGATTTAACTTCGTTCACACCATAAACATTACAGTACAGCAGAAAATTGCTATGAATCTGCCGTCCTTTAAGATGTCTTAACTTCCGCCACTGGTTTTACCCCTCTACTATTATCTTACTTGTTCTCCATCATCATGTGTTTTGCCATTCCATCCTCCCATCTCCCCATTCTTTTAACATAAAACTACATTGTACCTTTTACTAAGATGGACCTTTGCCTGCCTTGTCTGATGCTTACTATAAGCACTCAAGTTTACAAAGCTGGGTAGCACTTGCTAAAATTCGCTACACTTTTGACATGAGAGAGACATGAAATATCTGCACAATCCTCTCACTGGAGATATTGTAATTTAGTTTAGGTTAGTGGAAATCTTTTAAAAAAACGAAAAAGTTCACCAGAAACATATTTCCAGTCACTCTCACATTGACTCAAAGGCAACGGACATCTTGGAGATCATTCCTTCCTGAACTCTAAAGCAGAGGTCTTCAACTTTGACTGCAGTGTCAGTGTTTCCCTTATAGTTTGTCTAATATTGTGAGCCCTTTTTCCTGAGATGTGCATGACGTTACTCAACTTGTTTTTAGATGTTTCTGAAAACAAAGTGGCTCTTCTTGTATTTTAGCAAATAATGGAAGATTAGTCGGCCATTTGGCCTCTTTGTGGGTCAGACAGATACACTGACTGACATGAAACCACAAGGACAGACATGTGGTGTAATATGTTGGGGTGGGTAGCTGCAGTTACCAAAAATATCAATACACATTCATTCAATGAAACCTGTCTGCAAACCTGCTGGAATCCTATCCACAGAGTTTGGAAATGAACACATCAAGAGCAGTGCCTGCTTGCTGAGCTCACACAGTAGTGGGTGAAGGTGTGTGTGTGCGCGCGTGTTTAGCTGTCCTGGGTTTTCAGATAAGCCCAAAAAACACTATGTGTCTCCCCCCAGAATGCAGCACCTGCCCTTATGCTGCAGCTAATCCGCTAAAACTGGCAGGTTGTGCTTACTTTTTCCCTGCTGAGTCTGGCCGCACATAACATCACTAGGAGCCTGGGACAGAAGCACAGTAGTAGACAATAATACTGTGTCACAGCGGTTTTACTTATTCTATGCCACTGAATTCTTCAGTGTCGAGTCATTGCTGTTAATGTTCTTCATGCAGCGCTGAAGTGATGTGCGCCGAGAGCCCTAATGCAATGGAAAATCGCTCATTGATTGGGAGAAGGTTAGGGAAATCTCATTTGTCCTATATTTGTCTGCAATGATGGGAGCAGTGGGGTGTATCAGTTTCTTGTGGCAGTGGCAAGTGCCGCTGACTGAGTGAATTGGCTCTCACTCTGTTGCATGAATGAGTATTTGCTTGTCTTTGTACAGCTGCAAATCAGTGTGGTTCTATGCGGGAACTTTGCCTTTGTATTGTCCAAAGATTTAATGACAAGGAGCGAAAACAGAGATGAAACTGTGTTATAAAATCCTATCAGCATTATTAATGTTATATTTTGCCAGTGCCTGATTCTGGCACCTCATTTTGTTGATGCTGTACAGTGTTTACACTGAGTTTTTACTAATACAGAAGTAATACAAGATGCCATGAATTTGACCATGAAACCAGTAACTGAGATGAAAGAATGAGAACGGTGTTGCACAGAGACGCAGCGCTGAAAGCTGAGCTCTGTCCGTGATGCTGAAATCTGAACGCGCGGATTGACTCGGCCTGCTGTGTAAGGCTGGCACAGGTCTGCTGGAGTCACAGTGAAGTTAAAGGTCAACGTAGTGAATTACAGGGATTTTCCTGAGCTACACGGTACTGTGTGTGTGTATAGTATAGTATACGATAGTCAGGTTGTGAATTACTTTTTTTGTGGCCTGCAATAGTGCAAGTTTTCAGAAATTGTAACTGCAATTTAAAAAAAAGATGCCTGCAGGTACCCATGCTAATGTCCCTGCCCTACTACCACCTTCTCACTCTGGTAAATACGTTATCAAATCATTATACAGACATACACAGCTTTGTAAATCTTTAGAATGCACTTTTCATGAAGTTGCCGAGTTGGCAACACTGCACCGGGCACCCAACTGTCCTCTCTCCCTCGGAGGCAGGATGTTCAATGTCTCCCACCCCATCGCGACTGTTCTTCCCCCGGAAATTCGATGCTGTTATCTTGACTTGGACTTGGATTGACCAAAAAGCTGACCACCAAAGATTTTATATTAAGAAGATTGTGACGTGAAGGTTATCCGAATTGTGGTATTTTGTACCATGATCGTATAGTAAAGTAGAATAGTATAGTATAGTAAAGTGGTGTTCATGACAGTCCCTCCTCGAACCCCCCTTTCCCACTTCTCAAACTCTCTTCTGTGTGGCATCCATCTTTGCTATCTGCACTACATAGACTCCATGTGTTCCCGCCTTGGCATCGCTCGTCTCCCTCGCCTCCTTCCTCATACGGTTATTTATCCCTGCTTATTCCTGTTCAATTTCCCCAGCATTCCAGATCCGTAGGGGATTGGGGGCGGTAATCCTCAAGCCATAGGGCTTGCTGGCTTGCCGGTCTGCATGGCCCATAGGCTAAAGTGCCCGTTTCAACTGGAATTAAGCCTGAAACGTCCCAGGCAAGCCTGAGAAAAAATATTTGCTTTAAGCAGCCCAATGGGTGTCACTGCAGATTTACTTTAGGCCTGACAAACAGTGGTTTATAGCTGTGACTTGTTAAATGCTGTGCCATCTTGCTGTGCTTCCAGATGGGATACTTTAGAACAAAATGCACACCTGATTCCCATTTTGGAGAATTGATGATTGTTTCAGTTTATGTGCTATATTCACTGGTGACATATTTCCACTTGAACACACACACACACACACACACACACACACACACACACACACACACACACAGTTTGGATAGGTCAAACTTGGTTGTCTGATTTACTTCCCCACAGTATGAGTTGTCATAGTGCCCTTAAAACACCACTTAACATGTGATTAGTGCACAGTGGAATTTGAGATACTAGATGATGACTGGAGGTCATTACCTGTGTGCTTTGGCTGGAAGGTGAAGATTTGGCTGTGGTCAAGTGTGGATACGGAGAGACGCTCCACCTCGGTCTTCACCCATCAGTTAATTACAGCATGAGACTGCGGAGACTAATGATCATATTCCACTGGGTGGTAATGACACAATTGTGACTGCAAGGCCATCAGTCAGCTCCACTTAGCTCAGACATTGTCCTTGGCCGCGGACACACACACATGCAGCTACGCGCACACACACACACACACACACACACACACACACACACACACACACACACACACACACACACACACACACACACACACACACACACACACACAGTTGTGAACAAGACCAAAACTAAATAATGGGGTGTCATTGAACTGAATGAAATACTCTTGAACAAAGTTATTGACTTGACAGGGTGTTGTGAGTGTCACATTTAGTATCCAATCCAGGGTTAATGCACTGGCTGTGAGAACAATGATGTATCAGCAGTATGTACAGTAAATGAAGTGATGGATGTATTCTGAAGTTTAGCTTTGTTCTGAGATAGTTTTTTGTTGCCTTCACAGTACATGTCAAGGATTTTCCCTTGGAGTAGTGATTTTCTGCTCAGCTCCAAAAAGTATGACAGCTCGGGGTGCTTTATGACCCAAACACTCGTCCAGGCCGCCTTACATTCCAACACCATATTTAACCGCTGGCAATTAAACCCGACAGCAGCCCTTTGTCGTATCTGTCACAGCAATAACTTAATGTTGCAGAGCAAACAAGATGAGCTGTGACTGCATGGGAGTAGAGATGATGCCACTTTATGTCTGGGAAAAAAAATAGACATCGGAGGTCAGATATTTTAACTGTATATGAGTATTATGTGTTTTCTCCTGATCCTTTCTTTGTATTCACAGCATAGCCAGTGGGAGGAAAGAGTTGTGTCATCCATCAATCTTTGGATTTATCTTTTTGAAGCTACTCTTTGAGATAACAGTGTGCAGCCATCTTTGTATTTATTGGAGCAGTTTATTTTTTGGGGGGTGGGATGCTTTGGGGGATCTGAGTTAGCTAAATTATGCTGGCCATACTTTACCTTACATGACATACTGCACCTGTCAATCAAGAAGCCCCACAAATAAGTCTCTTTCAGCTTTCATTTCTCTATCATGAAACATTTAATCTGTCACTGAGCTTTTCACTATGTGGACCCACTGCACAACTACAGCTCTCATTTCGGGTGAAAAGTTTGGATTTGATTCAGAGGGTAAATCTCTGTTTATGTAAATTCAAGATTTATTATCATATGCACAAAATTACAGAGTGCAGTTGTTGGCAATAAAGGTTTTGGCTTGCAGGCTCCCTCTGACGTTGTTTAAAAAAATATTTGCTTTGACCAACTGTGCTACTCTACTAGAGGATGGAGAATCACTACTTTTGGACAACTAAATGGTCCAAGGCTAAAATCTGTCCCTCTTTCTGCCCCTTGTCTGTCTTGGTCTTTTTTTATATTTTGGCTTTGTCCTTGTGTACTCAAATCTAGGTTTAAATGCTTTTGTGTGTGTGCCCTTTTATGAGTGCTTCATTGAATCTCAATGACTTGTGTTTTTCTTATTGTTGACATCACATATGTATACAGCTATATGTTTCCGGCCCTTAAAACCTGGCATGTTTTGGTGTCAACAGTACCAAGTGCGTAAAGTTAAAAATAGTCAAGCTCTAAATGCAATTGTGCGCATGCTTCAAAGTTTGTTTTTGTAAGCCAGCAGGAGCCTCATCTAGTGCTTTCCCAAAAATATCTGCCAAATGCTCCCAGCTTTAATACAGATGCTCAAAGTACAAAGAGCTTCAACTCTCTGCACCTATTTCCCAAAGCATGTCAACTGTGGCTGTCTTTGAGAAGTGAATTTCAGCTCGGGTAAAGCAGTTCAGTTCTGCCGGCACAGTCAGGGAAGAGTTCATCGATTTATTCACGGGTTTCATGATCAAAGCTGCGCGTGAAGCGCTCTTATCATTTATAATTCAGAGAAATCTTGGTTTCCCTCATTGCGTAGCCCAAGTCTCACCCTCTACTGGAGTCCAGAAGGGGCGGTAAAAGGAAATGCTGATTACCATCTGCTATTTGCCAGTTCAAAGTAAAAGAGACAGGCTTAGTTGTCTTAGCTGTCTATCCAAAGGATCGCCTGTGCTGCTATCAAGCTCAAACGGAGAGCTCAAAATGCATCTCTCTTCCAAAGCAGATTTTTTTCCTGTGTGTGTGTGTGTGTGTGTGTGTGTGTGTGTGTGTGTGTGTGTGTGTGTGTGTGTGTGTGTGTGTGTGTGTGTGTGTGTGTGTGTGTGGTGTGTGTGTGTGTGTGTGTGTGTGTGTGTGTGTGTGTGTGTGTGTGTGTGTGTGTGTGTGTGTGTGCGCGCGCGCGCGCATACGCGCATATATTTGTGTGCTCGCGCGTGTGTGGCGGGGATACGAATCACTATCATATAATTGCTTTGGTAGAGTTGACGTATTAGAGTCTACTTAGCTTGAAATCTTGGACGGAGAATATTGCAATTCTTTCCAATATGATCCACCTTCACCTGTGTTCATCGATTTGCAAAAATTCTGATTGTCAAGTGATGAATGTCACCATCACAACAGTCTCCCCACTGGCCCTTCTCATATTTATTACCAGAGGCCTACTTAATGAATGGACTTTAAATCCAGCTTTCAGCTTGTTTTTCCCAGTAAATCCAAAACGACAGAACATGCTGTAAAGAGAGAGGTTGACGATGTAATGGCAGCTGTTGAGCTCAGTGCGTTAGTGTGCGTCAGTCGAAGGTCGTAACAAGTGGAGAAACGCAAACCTGTGCCTTGTATTTATCTACACGCCTCCTACTAAAAGACATTAAACATTCATTTCTTTGGCTGGCAGATGGCTGACTTGAAAGGTTGGGCATTAATAAATAGCAGATGGAGGATTTGGGGTGACCTTCATGTGATGAACGTCCTGCAGTGAGGGAAGAGGAACTCCCCGATGACAAGCCTCTAGCTCCTCTGATGGATGATGCACACATACCAACTGTACAGACACACATAACAAATGCACTGGCGCTAAACATGTATGTATTATTTCAGTGGCAATTTACCAGTACTGAATTCTAGCAAAATGCTATACTTTAGTATCCTGCTGATCTTTAATAGTGGGTCAGCCATCTACATCATTGTTTATATTTTGTTTCTGTCCAAGAGTATATAGCAAAATACCCGTCCTGTGTCAGTTCACCTCACCAGTGCCAGCGATTATTTGACCGGGCTCATCTACATCCAGTTGCATGTCTTTTCTCAGTGTTTCCAACTGCAATTGTGATTCATCCCAAAACAAACCATGAAAATAATTAGATTTTCCCCGGGGAACTTGAATCACATTAGCAGTGGGCAGTGACTTAATATCTAATAGAGACTCGAAATTTCTATAACAAATCAGAATCTCCTCCACGCTCACAGCAACTGAGACGCAACAAGCTGTGACAGAGTGTCAGTGTTGCTGTAAGAGAAGGAGGTGAGCGACTCGATAAGTGAGCCAGTGATTATTCACATGCCAGATCGGTTAATGAGTCACACAGCAGAGAGTGTATCCTCCGTTTGGGAGCTGTTGACTTCTTTCGGAACAGTAACGTTGTGTAATGATGTGATGAAGCTTTTGCCTGTCAAAGGGTGCAACGGCAGGCTGTTGACACCCAGCACTATTGCCATACTGTCAGGACGCATAGGATTGTTGGGGCATGTGTTGTCCGTCAATCTTGGGGTCAGTGATCGGGGTGACACAGTAAGTAATGTGCCGATAGGTTTGTGCCACTCATTAATGAAAAAACGTTGGCACGTAAAGCTGATAATGTACTTTAATGCTTAACTTAAATCGTTGTTACATAATACTTTTGCATGGATTTCAACATTGTACAATTTCCAGTTATTTAAACCATCCATTCATTTTCCAGTTCAAAGACATAGTGACATAAGGCCTATATTGAAGGACTCATTGGGCAGACTGCCGATAGCACCTTAAAAAGTCATTTTTGACCCTGCAAACTTCTCCAGAAATCATGCGCATATAGAGACTCAGGGACCTTTTTCTCAGAGAAGCCACGGCTTCCTTCCTTTGTTTGTGAGTCATACCGCCTGCTTCTCCAAAATGCATTGTGGGTAGCACTCGTGTACTTGCGGCTTAATTTGCTGTAGCAAGTATCACTAATTGGCCAAACATGAGCTCAAGACCTTCTTCCTCTGAGGTGTCCTTGCCACCTATTTATTTAAGACACAATTATCAGCCCTAGCTCTGGCTTTAAGGCCTACATATGCAGTCGTTCACATTTTTTGTCTGCATACAGTTAGTAAACTGAGCACTGCCTCAGGCCAAGTTGCAAGCCAGAAATTAAAGCTCTACTCACAATTCTAGTGCATAGCCTGAAATTAGGAAAAGCAATTAATTGGGATTATATATCATACATGGTCATGAAATGAAATGCAGAAAGAAGAAATGCGTTAATTGAGGTGCATGCATTGGTACCGCCAAATCTACCTTGCTACAATTTTTGACATTATTTATCACAATTATTTTTCTCTAAGGTGTTCACTGAAGTAAGGTTGAGAGTTCTGAGCCAATGCCAGCATGCAGTATATAAACAGGAAGAGATCAAAGTCTATGAACCCTTAACTACTAGGCTGAAAATGCTCTGATACAGAAAACGGAGCTCATAATTTCAGATGCAATGAAAAGACTGAATAAGGAATGTGATATCAATTTCAGCAATTCTATTTGTCTACAGTGATTAAGTTCTGTCAAGAGACACAGCTCATTCTGCCCTACTAAAAACTATTAATCTCCTGTGAAATGGAGACACAAGTTTCCCTTTCCTGGAGCTTCTGCTTTATGGCCTGAGATATGAGATTCAGCGCAATGCCTGCAGAATTGCTCTCAATTTAACTTTCAGAGGATAACCAAATATTTTCCGTGGTTGTGATTGGCAGACGGTTAAACTGTCTCTTATCTGCCGACACAGGCTATATAATCACAGAGGGACGCTCACATCACTTCGACCCACCTGAGAAGCGGCTCTGTCTGCAAATCCTCTACGAAGGGAGCTATCAGGTTATTAATCACAGACAGAACAGCGCCGTGGCAGCACCTGGCAGGTAATGTGTGTGTTCACACAATGCTTCCAATCGGCCAGAGTGAGATCTGTTCAGGGTTCACTCAGCTTTTAATTAATGCATCACACCAGTTTGTTTTATTCTCTGTCTTTCACCCTTTTCCTCTTCTTGCCTTTTATAGTTCTTTTTTTAGGAACAAGCTTTATCTCATGTGTGGACAAAATAGGGCAACGTAACATTACATGCACAGGCAATTATTTTGTTAATATGATTTTGTAGTTGATGCAATTTACATGTACCCCCATTCAATATAAATGAAATATTTATTGACAAACTCTGTCCATTTAATACATTTTCTTTTGAGCCCAAAGCCCAAAGAATCCAATCAAATTAATATATTTATATATTTAACTACTATACTATGTGGGGGTCTCTATACATTTATTGACACACTTGTTTCAAATGATGAATTGCACTTACACTATATGTATTACACTAAAATGATATAACCCTTTTTCTTTCTATGTTGGTATTATTTTGATTCTTGCTCGAGATACCAGTCTTAAATAATGTTCTTAACCCTTTATCTTCATCTTAGTTGTAATAGTTTCTTACTCTACCCTCTGTTTTACAAGTGTTGTGTATATAGTTTGATGTATTCGTTTTTAAAGCCTGTTTAGAAACACTGTAATGTTGAATAATTCCTCTCCTGAAAAGCTTTTTGCTACAAAGCCAGGAGACATTTTTTGGTCTACTGACCTTTTGATTAGACCTACCTTCTGAGCCCCGTAGCTCCATTCCCATTAGTCATTGCTAAAACAGTATCCCAGGTACACTAAGGCTCTGATTATAAGAAGCACTGTTATGATGTGCAAAAAAATATTATCATGAATATATGCAGTTTCCCTCTAAATAATGTAGCTGTTGCATCTATCAGAGGTCAAACACAAAATGCTGCCTATCCTCACTTAGGAATGATTCTCGGAACTGCTGGCCCTCACTCATGAATAAAATATATAAACATTTGGCAGAAAGACCTTCGTACATCTAGGGAAATTCCTTAAACCAAGGTCTAATGACAGAAGCACATGGGAACTCTTTTATGAGAACTCTTGTAAACTAAGCACTGAGATGACAGAGCATGAAATTATAGTCAAGCAAATATTGAAATTACCACAAATGAAAAGAGAATAAAGTTTATGGACAACAGTCAATCTGAAAAGTTGTCTTGAAATAATAATAATTAATCACTTTTTTAATAATGAGAAAATATTTTGTATATAAAGCAAAATTATTAAACATTTAGCATCACTGAATCATGTCTTCAGAGCCTCTCCTCCAAAGTGAAATGATCGTTGTTTATTCCTGAAAAAGTATATGGTTTGTTTTCACAAATGTATCCAACTCACCGAATAACAAACACTTTATTGGAGCCTTAAAAAAATCTTATTTCAAACAATAACATTCTCAGTTTGCAACTTTTAATCATAGATCGTTCCCTTTTAATAAAAAACCCTGAACAGAGAGTAAACAGTTATTCAAAGGCACTTAGAAATGGTATTACTTTTTTTAACTTCCAAAACCCATGTACAGTAGCGCACTCTGTGCAGGGGAGTGATGCTATTTTATTTTACAATGGATAATACTGCATTTCTTCAAACACACTGAAATTCTTAAATATGCATAAACAATTGTAACATTTGTATCAAGTGGTAAAATAGTTCCTGTGATGAGTTTCACAAAAGTACCAACATATACATCTAAAAACGTCACGTCTGAATTGCTGTATATTCTCTGGGCTGAGGTATGGCTCATTTTCAAGTTTTGACATAGGTTTAATTTCACTATGTGTGTTTGTGTGTGTGTGTGTGTGTGTGTGTGTGTGTGTGTGTGTGTGTGTGTGTGTGTGTGTGTGTGTGTGTGTGTGTGTGTGTGTGTGTGTAGATCGTTCCCTTTTAATAAAAAACCCTGAACAGAGAGTAAACAGTTATTCAAAGGCACTTAGAAATGGTATTACTTTTTTTAACTTCCAAAACCCATGTACAGTAGCGCACTCTGTGCAGGGGAGTGATGCTATTTTATTTTACAATGGATAATACTGCATTTCTTCAAACACACTGAAATTCTTAAATATGCATAAACAATTGTAACATTTGTATCCAGTGGTAAAATAGTTCCTGTGATGAGTTTCACAAAAGTACCAACATATACATCTAAAAACGTCACATCTGAATTGCTGTATATTCTCTGGGCTGAGGTATGGCTCATTTTCAAGTTTTGACATAGGTTTAATTTCACTATGATGTGTGTGTGTGTGTGTGTGTGTGTGTGTGTATGCACATTAGTAAGCACCAGTAAAGTTATTTCCATAAATGTTATTGTTGGACCTACGAACTAAATGAGGGGAATATGCCTACCAAATTGTTTATTCTCTCAAAGGCCCTTTGCACAGACTGTAGGTACGAGTGGAAGTCGAACCCTCAGATACAGATGTTGTTACTTCTGTGCCACGCGCTGTAGCAGTTCCTCGAAGTAGTCAAACAAAGTGTTTTTTGGCAAGTGCTGCAATAGACCGGTGACTTTCTTTTGCAGACCACACACGCCCTTCTGCCCGCAGTGGCCCGAGATCTCGGGGCCACGTTGCTCATTTGTTCTACAAAGTAGGCTGGCAGGTGACCTAAACCTGGAGCATCGGAAGCCACTCTTTCCGCGTTCAGGGAGGCCGGTGGGCCTTTGAATAGAGATGCGGTTGACACTTTGCCACGAGGCACAGACAACATATGGTTTCGTGGCGCTGACCGACGTGGAGTGGATCCAATCTCAGCCAGGGACAAAATCAGTTGCTCTCTGAAGCTCTTCTGTGTGAGTGTAGGCCGGTTCTGTAGCTTGCACATTTCTTTGTGGAGGATGAAGGCATTCACCGTCGCTATGTCTACAAAATGATAGAACAGAGTTTTGTACCATCTCTGGGTTTTATGGAGGACATTGTAGTACCCAATAAGTGCATCTGACAGGTCCACACCACCCATGTGCTGGTTGTAATCTTTGATGCTGCCTGGAATGGGCAGCTGCCTCACTGCCCACTGTCCGTCTGTGTTCTTCACTTTGCGCTTTGCCATGTCATTGTTGTATGCTTTGTGTATAGTGGAGCACATTGTCACCTCGCGGGTGTCCAGCCACTTCACAAACAACAGTTTGTCTTTTCTAATCCACCGAATAGTTCCCCTTGTTGCCTTCTTTGTTATGTCATTCTTTTTTGTTTTGGGATAACCACATACATTGGAACGAAGGGTGCCGCATGCCCAAATCTTCTTCTGCAGGAGGTCGAGGAATAGAGTGGGACTGGTGTAAAAGTTGTCCACGTAGAGCTTGTATCCCTTGCCCAGAAATGGGATTTTCAGCAGTCTCATGACAGCATCATAGCTTAGCCCTTTCCCGGTGGGTTCACTGTCTTTTCCTCCATACACAAAAAAGTTCAGGGTGTAGCCACACATCGAGTCTGCTAAGACAAAAAGCTTGAATCCCCATTTAGTAGGTTTGTTTCTGATGTATTGTTTGAGCGCAATCCTCGCTTTGCTCGCCACCATCCGTTCATCTATGGAGATGTGCTGGTGAGGATGAAAGAAAGTGTAGCAGGCCTCTAAAATCTGCTGGTACAGTGGCTTTATTTTGCAAAGCCTATCGTACCCCGGTGTCCCCTTCTTCTGGTCATTTGCCGCTTCGACTCCAGGGTCGTTCATGTGAAGACTGCGGGAAATTGTCAGGAAGCGTCTGCAAGGCATGACCGAGGCGGGAAACGGCAGGCTGAACAATTTAGACCCTCTCCAGAACTCTTTCAAAGTTTTGAGCGGGACAATGCCCATGTAGAGGACGAGGCAGAGGTAAGAGTACATATCTGCTGTGGTGACCTGGACCCAGCTTTCCCTTTGGCCTTGATATTTCTTCTTCCCATAGGCGTTGGTGTTTCTCACCAACGTGTCTATTACTGTGGTAGAAAAGAACAGCTGGAACAGTTCGAGCGGTCTGTAGTTTGCAGTTCTGTTCAGCTGCGGCCCCACGTCCCTGTCGGGTCTGAACCGTGCCTGAGGAGGCTCGACATCGTCCTCATCGACATTACGCCACCGGTCTCCATCATCCACTCCATCGCCTTCCTCTGCCACGAGCCGTCCCGCTCCCCTCTTTTTACTTCCATTCACCCTGCGTGGAAATGTCCTGCCAGTACGGCGGGTGGAAGAGTGTCTCTTGGATGGAGATTCATTGTCAATCCTCTTTTTGGTAGGACGCTGTTTCCGCTTCTTTGACGGCGATTTCAGAGACGACGATGGTGGAGAAATGCAAAGCCTTCTAGAAGCTCTTCTCTTTGAGGGCATATTATCCCACTCCTCATCCAAACTGTCTTCATCACGGAAGTCCTCCCTGTAAATAGAAGGAGAAAGATAAGGATTGATAAGATCGAAGGTAATGGCTTATGTGTGGATAAAATAATTAGTTACAAATCATGCTTTAATTGTGAATAAAACAATTAATATTAGATTTCGATACAACAATTAATGCCCACACCTACGGGCAATGTGGAGACAGTACCACAATGTGCATCTCTTTCTATTGTGGGACGAAGCTGGAGTACTCAATTGAACTGGGCTTTGAACCCTCTTCCTGTGAGACATGATTGAACCTCTGCACCACTGTGCCAACACATATAACAGGATAATAACATGTCTATCGTTTTACAGTTGTTTTTGCACATTGTTACACATCTTAAGCTAGTAATACGCTTATGTTATGTTATAATCATTTTTGACAAGCCCAGTCTCAGACAAGACGATTGTTTTCAAATGATTACTTGTACAAAACATAACATCTAAAATTAACATGTTTCAACTTAAGGGTTGAGCATTGCATGATGAGGACACACTATTGCTTAGTTGTTGTCTCTCATCTGTGTATAGTGATGCAGATATTATCATCTTTATTATCAGCCTCTTTTTTTTTGCCTGTTTACTTGTGTGCTAACCTGCATTATTTCATTTCGCATAATTATGAGACATCTTATAATTAGTATCAAATTGATAGTTAAAAAACACATAATACAACCACCACTTCATGGGTAAAACCACTTCCCTGCAATACAACTAACGTTTTGGTGAACATAAATAGGAGCACTCATTTCTATTTCTTATTTAAGATAAAGACAAAAAGAAATATCTAGCAGTCTTCTCCGGTGGACACCTGCTCACAAGCGCGACCTCGGGCCACGACGTACACGCGTCCACACGCGCACGAGCTTGGTGCGCTTGTTAAGGCGCACTGCGTAAGTTTTGTTTGTTGTTTGTTTTGTTTCACATGAACAAACTTTAACCAGTTTCGACATTTAACGACAGTTGCCCTCCCGTGGGCTCGCTGCGGATTGTACACAGCGTGTAAACCATAGCAACTGGCCGCACCAGCGAGCTGCGGCGCGGAAAACATTTTATACGCGCGTGCACGCGAATAGTCGTTTCTAAATGTCCCAGTGTGTGTAGAGACGAACGGGACCCGCTCAACAGGTCTGCAACTTAAATGCTGCGAAACAAAACTAGACTGATGAGAGCTGCTGTGTTTTCTGTGTGGCGTGCTCGTGTTGTCTTTGTCCACTGTTCCACACTCCGAACAATAGAAACTGATTTTCACTAAAGTGGTGTTATCGATTACAGTTCGGTGTACACACGTTCATCACTTCAGGATCCCTGTGATCCGCTGGTTTGCAGAACCGAATAAAAGTCACATGAGGTGAAGTCAAGTCCAAACCTGCCTGTACTCACCGATCTGATACGCGGGCCAAGCCCCCCGGAATGCAGTCCTCCTCCTGACTCAGGCTGCTGCCGCACTCTGAGTCTAAATCCGAGCGGAGCTCCTCGGATTCGTCCCCGGAACCTGAAAGCAACATCTCTGAAGTCTGAGGGAAAAGTTTCCTCCGTGTGTAACCCGTCCCCGCGCAGCTCCACTCCTTACAATAAGGGATTCCGTTTAGGCGCGCGCCTGTGGCTCCACAGGATGTCCCGTTTACTCCTTACTGTGTATGGTTAGAGAGGTGCTGTCACAGGATGTAGCGTTCACCCAGTGCAGCCAATTAATGACAGACATCTGAGGATGCACTCCTGGGATTGGTTTAGGAAATCGAATGACCACTAGCACTTTGTCAGTAGTAGTAGTAGTAGTAGTAGTAGTAGTAGTATAAGAAGTGCACTGCTATTTATTTACTCCTGTGTATTTTAGTATTTTTTTTCTTTCAAACAGCATTTATTTATTTTACATTTTTTATTGTGATTTCAACTTTTTATTTTATATTTTTATTATTACTGGCGTTGAGAGTGGACAGCATTCTAAGAATTTCAATGTACAATGTACATTTGACAATAAATGCTTGAATTGAATTGAATTGAATAATAAAAATTATAAAAAAAAAAAAAAAAAATAATAATAATAATAATAATAATAATAATAATAATACATTTATTCAAAGAGCTCTTTTCAAAACCACAGTTACAAAGTGCTCCTCAAAGGCAGCAGACAGTTATAAAATCACAATATATAAAAATAAATAAATAAATAAAAACATAGTAGCAAAGAAAAAAGATAAGATCAAATCAAATAATAATAATAAAAAAAAAACATCGATTTAATCATGATGCCCCTAAAGTAGGCGAAAGTTGAAAACATTGTTCAGTGTAGGCCATCTTATAAAAGTTCGTTTTGAGAAGGCTTTTAAAAGCTATGGGGGGAGGCTGTTCCAGAGATGAGGGGCCATATCTGAAAAGGCTCTGTTTCCTTTAGTTTTCGGTCGTTATTATATTTTTCAGCCAAGCCCTGGATTGCCTTGTTGGCAATAAATAAAATCTTAAACTCTATTCTAAAAGTAACTGGCGGCCAGTGCAGGGAAGATACGATTAGAGAGAGGTGACAAGGCAATCTGGATTTAGTTAATAAAACAGCCAGCAACTGAGTTTGGAAGTGTGAATTTAAACAGGCAAAGAATGATTTGTAATGCAATAGGCCAGATGTAACTATATAAAAGCATGTATGACCTTTTCATTAAAATTGTGCATATGTCTTTTCTTCAAGATATATCAAAACTAATGAAGCCAAGTTTAAATGATGTTTTTAGTTTTTATTATATTATAGTATAGATAGATGAGAACTTTGAGTATAACTAAGGGTGGCTTTGCACCAAAAATACGTTAAATCAAAAGTGTGTTGTGAGCACGGCCTTGTAGGAAAGCGATCTTATGACCAAAACAATGTGTTTATTTGTTTGTAGGGCGAAAAGGCTCCAAAGATATTAGGCAAAAGTGGCTGCCTGTGTTTTGTTGACCCGTCCATCTATCCAACCATCCCAACCCAGGCTGACTTTGTCACTATATGTGCAATGTCAACTTTCCTCCTTGGCCCTTGTCATTATTACTACGGTTGCTTGAGGTCACATAGCGATAAACTATAACCAGGCCGTAAAAGCTGCTTGAGTAGACCACTCCACAATAGAAAGACCGTCTCAGTGATGGATTGCTTGGTGATATAAATGCACATTCGAACTCCAAGGCAAGACCATGCAAACCTTGGTTTGAACCACAAATGGAGCTTGTCGGTAAAATAATTGGTTGGTCCCGATGCCACAGCATGAAAGAGTTCATTAGTGCCACATGCCAATAAATTGTCATGCAAATTTGTTCTTATTATCAAACCCATATTCTTTCCTTTCTTAAGTTTCTTAAGGATTTATGATTCTTTTCTCCAGAATTTTGGATCTCTCTCAGTGTGCTCAGGCCTAGGCGAGACTGTATGTGTATATTTGGGGGCGTCCGCGGCGGGCCATATCAAACTGCACAGTGGGCTGCAGATGGCCCGCGGGCTGTTGTTTTGACACCCCCTGCGCTAAGTGAGTCTTACATCTCAGACATCTTACAATTGCAGATTGCAGGTGGGTATTTTGCACCATGCCCATACTTTTTCACATAAGCTTAAAACAAAGTGAAAATATGTTAATTATTCACGTTCATTTGTTTTAAATTGACGCTCTGGACTCTGTTGTGTTCATTTCTTGTGGTGTTACTTAATCTTTGTGTAGAGAAACTTAGTTGTTTCAGGGATGCCTCAACCTGAATTTCTTTCTTGTGCAAGCGAGCAGAGTTTTTATTACCTCATTATGGGCAAAGCATGTTGGGTAAATCTTTGATATGTGAGTGCAGAAGCCTTACTGCTCTCTAATGCAGTGTATTTGTCAGCTGTGTGGGCATGACAAATTACACTAATATGTGTTTGAAGGTGCAGCGATGTCATGATCATCAGCATTATTCGGAGTGGTTCTGACTTGGCTGCCATGTGACCTTGCTTCCCCTCCCCATTAACAGTCAGAGATGGTGGTGTTAGCGTCAGTGAAGAGGCTGAATAAACTCCCACTCGCTTTTATGACCCTAATCCTCCATGGAGTGTGGAAGACTAGAATAAAGGAGCTTCATATTCATCATGTGGACCTTTGAAGAAAGTCAGTCACAGTGTTTTGTGTGCCCCCTTTTGTATTCTGTTTGCAATATTTAAAGCAGGTAATGGGTCAGCAAAATATCCACAGAACTCACTATAAACACTTTTACATTTATGTAAATTCTCTTGTAATCTGACATACAACGTAATTTGAACCAGTGGATCCAATGGAGAAAACAATTATTTAGTGCCGCTGTTGCATTTTAAGACATAATAAGTGAGGCTTCCCTTAATCTCAATATTCACAGTAATACTGTTGTTGCAGTGGGAATAGTTGTAGGAAATGAAACAATCTGGACTTGTATGTAAAGCCTGCTGCCAGTCTCCTGGTAGCGGGGAAGAATTGGATTCAAATATTTGGGAGACAAATGGGTGCTTCCTGCTGCAGGCTAAGTCAGTAACCATTAACCATGTGCCTGAATGAAACTTGTTATGAATGTGCCTTCTCTGTCTGTGGTACTCCTCACATCCTCATTGGGAGACTGTGGCGCAGTTTCTGTAATTTCAGTTCATCTCATATTACTGTAGTGATGTGGGAGTTATTGTGGTTGTCCATGTACTTAAAGTAAACAAAAAATGTAGCTCTAATGTTTAAATGACATAAATCTCGCCTGGCTGAAACATCGTCGCAAAAGGTGATCACTTGTGTGTCATAAAATATATGTCTTTGGATAAAAAAAAAGTTAAGTTCAAGTTAGTTTAGTAAAATGATAAAAGAGAGTTCAGCTATGAGTCCCCTGAGACATTTTGGTGAGAATTGTCCAATCACAGGGAACTCAAACTGTGTTACTATTGGCAGTTGAATTTTTATTCAAGATACATTTTAGATGAATGCATCACCTGTGCGGTCGTGTTTTGCTCATTACATCAGACGGTGTTCCATTTGCTACAACATTCATATCAACAGCAATTGAGGCTTATGGTTGTTGTAGTCACAAACAAAAAACAGGATGTGTCAAACTTAAAATAGACGTATTTAATTCCGATGGCCATAAAGAAAACGTACTGTTACATAGTAGCTATATTAACAGTGAATTATTCGAGGATCCAATGTTGGGGAAAATAATTATGGAGGGATTTATGTTTATCATTACGGCTCTTTGTGGTTGTTCAACTGATAACTCGGAGTACGGCAGAAATAATAGGACAGTGTCACAGCACTGCAAAAGCAGAAAGTTGTGCAGCGTAGGTGACAACACTTTTTGTGCCGAACCTTATCAAACTTTAATATTTGGAGTTTAGAAATCAGTGATATAAAACTATGTGTACAGGTAATTTGTAAAGGATTTCGTAACTGTTATAATGACAAAGGGCTAGATCAAAAAGAAAAACGCATATGCGTCAATGAGACAACCAACCAATAAACTTTCTCATCCATCTGGTAGATATTCTGAATGAACAAACAATAGGTCATAAATTGCCTTTGTTTTATTGCTGGTGGTGTGGACTTTGAGAGAGAGACAGAGACTAGAATCATTGTGATCGCTCTAGGTTCTAGCCTGGGTTACAACAGGAGCATGTGCTGTGCTCACTGTGCGTACTGCTGTTATTGCAGTTTCCACAGATGAAATATATATAGGACATAATGCATACTGCATCAATTTTGATGTCTCCTGTTGTCTTCAACGGCTGTGTAAATACTAGACAGGAAACGGTCAACCTTGACTGAGTTCAGATCACGATAAGCACTTAATGCCAAACTTCTAAAACTTTCATGACCCTTGGTTGGCAGGCGTGTGTGTGTGTGTGTGTGCGGGCGAGCAAGCGTTTGTTTTGTTTTTTGCGTGCGTGTGTGTGTGTGTGTGTGTGTGTGTGTGTGTGCATGTGTGCGATGGAGATAAAGGGTTAAAAAAAACAGAGAGGTGAGCGAAGAACAGGCATACCGTGTTATTCTTTACCATCCATCATCTGTTCGAGAAAACAACTCCTCTTACCGAGCGCAGGGCTGATGTTGACTGAGATCGCCATGAAAACTAAAGGAGAATGAATGATTCAGACTGCTGCAGCGAAGTCTGCAGCATCTGCTCCTCTCCGGCCTCCCAAGAATGGCTCCTCTCACTTCACACCTCGCCTTCTTCTCATCTACACCTCCATCTTTATTTTATTCTACTCCCTTTTTCCATTTGCTCTCCGTCTAACCAAGCAAATCCCGACACCTCCTTCTCTCAGCCCACTTTTACTCACTGCTCACACGCTCCTCTCATGCAGCGTGAGAGGAGGGCAAGTCGTCTTCTGATACCTACCGCCCCCTATAACTTTTTACGAGTTCGACTAATTAAACTTTTCATGTGGGTGTAGGTAATTGAACGTTGTGTAGGTGTGTGTCTCAGGGGTTTGGTTTGGATCATTAGTTTCCATGCACTTCAGCAATATGATAATTCCTCTGTTTCAGTTTGAATCTGATCAAGGCTGCTTGACTAATTCAGTGCCCACAATTATTTGCTGGAAACCAAAAGAGAGAACTGTTTTTTCGTAGATAGATGGGAAAATCAAAAACGTTTATGCCATGTAATTTATCCGTCTTTGTTTATATTGGGCAGAAGGCTAATAAGTGCCAGATCCCTTTAGGGAGAGATCAGAGAACAATTTTAGAGACCAAACCAATAAGCTGATGTATTCAGATGTTTCTGTTACTAAACTTGATGCATCCTTGTTGGCTAACATTAAGACATTTAGACATCCAGTTGTGTCTATGAATATTATGTATAAATCCCCTCTAGCAAATGGAAAAAAAGATAAAATACAAACATTTCACAAAAGTGTAAAAATGTAATTAAACAATGTGTAGTCAAAGTGCAGTCTGTTTTTTCCCCCACTGGCAAAATTAAGCTACAATTGGCTCACAATGAATAGAAACCTTTGGAAAAAATGCCATATCGCAATGATAGAAAGTAAAGTAATATGGTGGCACTTACAAAAATATTTCCACGTCCTCTGACCAACCACAGCCATGGAGCACATGAACCTTTCATTCTGGCCATTCGTCTGATCAGCTCTGTTCTCTGCTCAAAACCTTGAGGACAAATTCAATTGCCAAACGCATTTGTTGAAGTTCATTTCAACTTTGAAATACTTTCTATTTCAGCCCACTTCATTTCAACAGATGAAAACAAACATTCAGCTTAGGCTTCAACACATGTGGTGCAATAAGCAACCCTCTCTCTGTGCAAAAAAAAGAGCGTGGTTTATTAAGATGGAGAATGTAAACCTAACAAGAAATAGAAATAAGCTGAAAAGAGATAGCCACCATCAAAAGCAGCACAACTTCAATTACTGCAACGTGACGTAGCTTTAGAGTGCAGGAAAGGTGTTAAAAAGTGAAATAAAAATTAATAGTTGTTCTTGTACTGTGAATTGGTATGATTGTTGGATATGAGAAAAACAATTAATTTAGTGGTCAAAACATGCTATTACCAAGAAACACATATTTAACCCTGACACAGAAAACATTCCGTAATTTTTGTAAGTGTAAATGGAATTGGATGTTAAATTTAAATGTGCAGCTCTCACATATGAAATAGCCTGTTGCATAATGCTACATTTTTGGCAATTATTAGAGTTTGAGAACAGACCCATCTCTGTTTCCATTTTCTATGTACATGTCACTAATGGCCCTTTTAGGTATGCACACATTTGGTTAGGTTCAGAAGTTAAAGGTTATGTTACAATTTGCATGTAAAAATACTGGTCTGAAAATGTTAAAAGTCTGGCTGGATAGTCTCGTTTTATTTCTCTATTGGATATTCTAAAAGCATTTCTTTTCTCCCTGCTATATCTCATAGAGTGTAAACTATCACGTTTTGGTTAGAAAAAAAGGTATTGTTGGATGGTGGTTTAATTCACTACAAGTGCATTGAGTGAACGCTCCTTTAATATCTTGAATTTTTAGCCTAAGGGTACCCCCAGAGCTGTCATCCAGAAAGCTCTCATCTGAGAAAAGACACCCGTTTTTTTCAGACCCATATACGTTCTGGATGTGTTCAGTTTTTGGACGAGCGGTCCCTTTTGATCATCTGGAAATATGTGTTTGCTTTTATTTTAGTAATGGCCTTGTTATTGATAAAGGGACTCTGGGAAAACCAAACCTATTTTTCCATACCAGCTTATAGCAGATCTGTCTGTAAGCGGTTCTATTACAAAGTAGGTTTATCTAGCAGCACAGACCATATAACTGCCAACACTCCTGAATTTAGTGGGAGTGTATACTATTTTAACCCTTTCTCCTGCTGTGCTCCAGATTGATCATTTGCACTGTAATCTCCCATTTGCTTAGTGTTACATAGTGTACATTAACAGCTTTTTATAGCTCTCTTTCTTTCTTACTGTTTTTAAAGCTAAGAAACCAATGTTTTTCTCTCATCTCTACTGCTGCCTTTGTAATCGCACATTTTTGTAGCAGCAATTGTGCATGTTTTTGTGTATTTTGCACTATCACAAACATTGCATTTAAGAGTAATTAGATATTTATTCACTTGGACAATTTTAAAGTAATGCAAATACATTACTCACTGTATAATAGATATATAACGCTCCTGTGCTGCTGCAGAGATTTTGCTTTCCTGGACAGCAGCTGAGGTAAACGCTCCATTCTGAGCCACTCATTGTCCAACAATGCTAAATGGATTTGACAGTTGCTATAGCAGCTAACAATCACCTAGTGCAGACATGGGCATGGGTATGTACATTCCGAGTAATGTGAAAGGCACATTGCAGTGTGCAATTTACATTGCCCCCGGAATACCTAGCATAGTGAAATGGCCCCTTTAGTTTTCAAACATGGTGTGACAGAAATACATTAAGCTTTGTGTATGGTCTTATATGCATGTTTGTGTTTCTGTAACATGCATGGCAAGTTTCATAATTTCCCTCCATTTGCCAGTTTTGTCATCAGTTTACAAAAGAACAGATGTCTCCCAGTGTTTGTGTGCTGTCTGCCCATTGTTTTGTTCAGTTGTTCCTCAAACCATGATACCTCTGCTGTGATCAATTGTGCATGTCGACACACTCTGTTATTTAACAAGACAATGTGAATCTTTGGTTCTTCGAAAAAGGGAGATTGTGATGTTTTGAATTTTTCTCCCATTTTATTTTATTTTTCAAGTGGGAGGCGAAAAGTTAGCAGTGATGTGTTTGGGATGAGTTCCTTTTTGATCCAGCCATTCTCTTTTAATAATATCAAAAATATAGACAGGATAACAATGATATATTGATTTTCTGAAGCTTTGGGTGATGCAAGCTGGACATTTTAAGTGCATAGAGAGTCAGTGAACTTACTGACTCTCTATGCACTTAAAATGTCATTAGCCATTAGCTATACTTCAATAAATAAAATAGAATAATGTTCTTTGCATTTTGGCTAATCTGAACCATAGAAATATTTTAAAAACACAAATCTAGTCTACTTCTTGAATACATATTTATGCACCTGGAATATAATTAAAACTGAAAAGTACACGAAGTGTCTATTTTATGTGATTTTCCTCGTGTGGATATGTGTGGGTGTTTTAAAGTACATCCACCTAATATCATTTTAGGAAGTTTGTGTGTGTGCATTTTGTCTGATTTACGGCCCTGTGAAGAGGTCTGATTTTTGCTCCTGGTAAGAGAACAACAAGAGTAGGAGGAGAGGACACCTGTTTTACAAGATGTTTTGGGCAATGGTGAGAGAAAGGAGAAGTCTTTTAGGAGGGAACAGTTGAGAGCGATTGATCACGTACACAGATGATAGAAATGATGAGAGAGTTATGGGCTTTAAGGTAGCAGCGGGCATTAAATTCCGCCAGTGGGAGGCTGTTGTCTGATGTTTCATCTTGAAACAACTAAGCTGGATTAAATGAGGCTGCCGGCTATTGGGGAATCTTCTGTGATCAATAATGTGTCCACTTGGTCTGTGCCTGGCAGGGGAGAGATTTAAAAGGGAAAGGAACACTCCCCTTCTGCTGGGAGATGCTTTATCCTCTGAGATATAGGATCAAAGCCCCAAAGACCATTCTATTAACATACAACACACACACACACACACCAACGCCAACACACACACACACCCAGGCAAGAACACGATACACACCCACCCACCCACATACACACACACACACACGCAGACACACACACACACACACACCCATAGGCACACACACACACACGCAATGTTTGGTAACCTGTTTCCATGAAAGACTTGAAAGCCTTGACAGCAGGATTAGTGCTTAGGAGGAAAAACATTGGTCAGGACAGGATGTTCTTCCTTCCAGGCCCTTTGGGGCTGACACGACATGGTTTTAATACACATTTGCCTGTGCGAGGTGCAAAAAGACTACCACAGTCAGCCACTTATTTCCGTGCGGGGGTCGTTGAAACCAAACCATCCAGCATAGAGGATAATGAATATTGGCCTTACTTTCTATGGGTGGACAGAAGCATGATTTCACATCAATGATAATGGTGCTCTGTGAGTTTTGTTTGCTTACATGTATGTCAAGACAACATTAATGGGTGATAAGGCTACGTTTCTGTTTCTGTTAAGGTTGAATTTCGAGGATGTTCATGGTGTTTTTAACCTTACTTTTTCTAAAGTAAAACGAGCGCATCAATTAACTTCTCTAAATTGACTTGTTTTTAAAAACCTTCTTATTGATTTTAGCTCTTGCTGTATTACTGACATGCTCAGTGAATACACACCGGGCAGACCTCTATAGGTTCTCAGTTCATGCCTCCTCGCTATATGTAGATTAAGCGTAATCAGCCTATAGTGCATTTAGTCATTAGGGACCTTCTCTGGAATTCTGTACCACTTGACCATAAAGCTGCCACAACAGAGTCCTTTTTATTAGGGTGGATTAGGATGATACTTTTTTACAAGCTATTTATTTGCATGTGGTTTACGGGCATTACCATCATCTTATATGCTTGTTATCTTGCTAAATTGTCATGTATCTTTGCATTTTAGCCATTCTCCCCTCTGCCACCTTCCATCACCACAGGCTGAAAGTGTGTTTTGCTCCTGGTTGCTGCACAACATTACATGGTGAGGTGTTCACATCTCTACAGTCCTATGTATTCTCATTATATCTGACCTGCAGCTTTCTTTGTAGGCGAGCATGTTACAACTCCCTGAAACACAGTTGCCGTGTTATTTACTCTAGCCAGAAGGTAGCGGGACGTAGTTTATGAAATACTGCACCGTTTGTTGGGGTCTTTGTTCTCTGCTACCAATATTTTCCTCTAGTCTGGTGTGAAGTCTTTCACACACTGACACTCTGTGTTGCCACCTTCACTTACTCACCTTCTTGCCTTTATCTGCCTCTGTCGTTATCACCCATGGTAGCTTCTTGGTGTGCTAAATACACACACCTGCAATTACTCACACAAAGCACATATTACCATTATCCTCATCTTCCATGTGAGTAGCGTGATATTTGCCTCTGCAGTAAGTGATCGCCTGTGAGCCACTCCACCCGTTCAGCCCCCTCTCGCTGCTGTGCTGCTCCTCAGTCGCTCTATAAGATATTTATAAGCATTTGGATAGTTTTCTTCCTCTCTTTATGATCCAAGGTGAACGCTGTCATGTCAGATTACTCAAAGAGGTATGCCGTTGCTCTCCGGCTATTCGCTTAAGGTACTGGCACACTGGTGCGTTTCTGTTTAGACCCACATAGGGTTTGTTCTGAATTATTAATGGTGGTAATGTCATTACCCGCGCGGATAGCCTCCCCAGCCATGGACCCCAGCTTGACAAGGATTGAAAACAGCGAGGCACTGATTACATTTTCAGCAGATGTTGCTCAAACATTGCTGTGCTACGGGGGAAAAAAAACAAAAACATATTACAAACATGTTCAGATAATGAAATACCAGCAGTCTATACACAAGAGCAAATTGCAGCCCTTTACATCATAATTATCACTGATATGACACCTCTTGGATTGAAACAAATCTATTCACACAAATGAGATGTGAGCTAGGTAGCAGAACTGTAGCCAAATATAGCATTCAAGCGTACATTGTCGCACATCTGTAGCCATGGCAACTTGAGCGATTATAGTACAGAAGTTTACGTTGTGGCAGCGGTGCAACATAGTAATTTCTGTTTTAATTAAAATTATTTTATCAGGCAGATGCTTTTATGGGTGGCAAACAAATAAGATAGCAGTAAAAACACAGCAGTAGAAGAGTCAACCAGAGGACCAGACTTCTAATATTATTGAGGCTTAAGAATAATACATGCCACACAAATTTCAAAATGCACATTGTGCCATCTTGCTGGTCATGAGAGGATATTTGACTAGCCAACAGTGTCGTGTATTGACTTGCGATTAACATGGAATGGGCGAAAGACTGAAAGAAAACTACGAGGGGTGTCATGGACAGTAAACTCCACCTAAAGATCTCCATAAGAAAGGAAAATGAATTTAAAAATTGTGATTTCCATGACTTCAAGGCAACTGTAGCTTGGAATTGAAACTGATTTACCATTATATAATCTCTCTCATTGAACCAATTTCATTGTCTGCATGCAGTTTTCATCCATTTTCTGTTATCATCTCTCTAGCTGTCTAATTCTGACTTTTAAAATTAACCTAATTTCAGAAATTCAAAAATATCTTCATATTTCTATTCTATTCTAGAGGAGCAGGCAGGCGTAACCTAGAGAAAGTCTAGTGCATGAGGGGCTGATAAATTAAACTTCGTCATCAGAGGGTGTAGCTACATAACTCAGTCTACAAAGATCCAAACCAACCACACACATGTGCATGTTAACACATGCACAGGTGTTTAGTGAGTTCCGTTTGCTATAGATGATACTATATTACCATCTGCTTGCAACATTTGCTAATTTCACATTTTTTTTTTTTTTTTTTTTCAGTATCAATGATCGAGTTGTGATTAAATTGGAACCAAAGAAAGATTGTTGGCAAATTTTAAAATGTGGATATGCAGCCTTGGTTCATTAGTACAAGCGCTCAAGTGCAAACATAAGTGCATGTAGTGAGCTTGGTGCTTCTCCCCTATTCCTTTGACTCTCCCCCCCCCCCCCCCCCCCCCCCCCCCCCCCCCCCCCCCTTTGCCCCCCCCCCCCCCCCCCCCCCACACACACACACACACATACACACACTCTCACACACTCTCACACACTCACTGCTAGTGCAGATAGAAATGGGGTTTGTCAGTGACAATAAGAGATGAATGGAGAAGTGCTCAGAGTAAATGAGGTGATTTCCATGATGAAATAGAGCGATAAAAGGCAGAGGAGAGATCGCTTTTCTTCTCCCGCTCTCTCTCTCTCCACCTCTCCTCCGCTTTGTTGGCTGCCCATTTATCATGACATCACAGTGAGGGAGAGAGCGCACACACGCGCACACACACTGCTGTACTGAAACCATCCAGAGGAGAGCAGGTTGAATTTCTGATCTGAAATCCTCCAGATACTGTATCCCACCCGTAGATGACCTTGACGTTGTGAGGGTGATGTCACTCTGGAGTGTTGGGCAGCAACCTGGTGTGTCGGCCAGCATGGATAAGAGCTGCCTCTGAACTCTTGAGGATTGAAATAAGCCAGGAAGGAATTATTTAGTGGACAAAGGCAGGCACAAGGACAAAGCCAGTAGTGCTGATATAAATCTACAGCACCTGTATGCAAGTCATTTTTGCCATGCGGAGGGCTGAAGGTCAGTGGGGTGATGGCAAACACTTTCTCACAAGTTATCCTAATCTCAACTGCTGACCAAGACGATTTCACAAAAACACATTTTTAATTGATGATCACAGGGATCAATAATGTGT
This sequence comes from Colistium nudipinnis, assembly GCA_016785305.1. NCBI lineage: Eukaryota > Metazoa > Chordata > Actinopteri > Pleuronectiformes > Rhombosoleidae > Colistium > Colistium nudipinnis. Next base: position 3,116,221 of record JAFBJU010000879.1, read on the forward strand.
GGCGTTGTGCTCCCCTGGCTGTGTGTCATGAGCCAACGTTAGCCCGAATTTCCCAATTATACAAGTAAGTAACAATAAGTTCTCAAAATCAAATGCCCGGGTAGAAATGATTGATCTTATTGGTGGCAAAAGCCTGTCAAAAGTAAGGAAGTGATTCTTCAGAAGCTCTCTAAAAGAATGTGGTAGAATTTAGCTTACCTGTATCCCTCGAGCGACAATGTTTTTTGCGGGGTGCTCTACGGCCTGTCTAATAGTTTTGTCCTTAAGGTCCTGATCACTGCAGCCATTTTATACACTTTTCCCACTGGGCTCGATGGGTTGAGCTCAGACCCCTCCACCTTCAGCCTCTTCCCTCACCCCCACAATTTTGTTTCCTGTCGTCTTGCAAACAAGGCTGACACATCTAATGATTTGAACTATGACAGACTACAGTGACTGCTGACTGGGCATGGATCAGTTTGAGATGCAGATGGGTGTTAAATACAAACATACCTTATTAAGAGACTTAAAAGAGCTTCTGAGCTGTGGGAGAGATGAAGCACCATTTTAAAAAGGATATTTCTTTAGTGTATTCAGTGTTCATATTCTTTTGTACACGCTTTACGCAATTCACTTACTCAGAGCTGCAACATTATTCAATTATTTCTTTGGTCTATTAATGGCAGATGAACCAGCAACTATAATGGCTTTAGAAAGTATTTAGACCGCCTTCATATTTTACACCCTTTAATTATTTTAAACTGGTAAACATTGCTCATTTGGTCCTTTCATCGACTCACAATATTTTAGAATATTTTTTTTTATGCAGTTTTATAAATACTCAACCTCTCCGAAATGCTTATTTATTTTGATAGACATTTTTCTTCTACACCATTTTGAAATATTGATTTATAGGTATATCATCTACATTTGCATGTCCACCTATTTGGTCCCCTGTGCCATAATTGTGTTCATGTCATTGCTAAAGCATCTGAACTAAAGTGATTCTTTAGCAAGTTCATCAGTATTCCCATTGTGTTGCCATTTGATGAAAGTTTCATTAATAAATGTATTCTGGTATGCAGTTGCTTAAATTGATGGATGTGTGATGAAACGAGTGTCTCAGAGGCATACTGGAGACTTAAGTCATTTTAACTGAAAGTCTTTATTCTGACAAGCTACACTGGCTGTGATTAGGAGTGTGTGGCAGGTTTGTGGTGATGAATGACAAAATGGTGTCCCACTTCTTATCTGATTAAGCACAACTTGGGAAAGAGATACGTAGAAGGTTGTAATTTAACGGCTTGTGTTCTACCTGCAGGTTTTTCTCTCCCCAGGGATCATTTATATGAATTGAGCAGTTGAGTGACGTGATTCCTTTCTGTCCAGCTGTGTGCATGTTGATAAGCACCATGTTAAACCTGTAGTTTCTAATAAAAAAACACACAAAAGTCATGAATAAATCCACTAATAATAAAGGGCTACTGCTACGTATCGGATAATATCTCCACAGATTTCAATTTTAGAAATAAAATAAAACTGTTTGATTCTTTATGAAGTGTCACTGACAAGCCCTTTTAGGCGTGCACTGTACCTTTTTTTTTTCATCATTATCATCTTCAAATAAAAACTACTGGAAAGAGTAGTAGTAGTAGTAGAAAATTACAACCTAACCAAATCCACCCTGGAATCCCTCTCCCTTCCCCCACCTATCCATGCAAAGATAGAACTTCCTTACCTTCATATTGAAATAGACTCGTCATTTCCTATCATTAATCTCTATCTGCCCCCTGGGCTCTGTGCCCTTGTAAAAAGGTATCACATGTGCAGTAACACACACACACATATGGACTACTTCTCGCTCTTCCCACATCACTCTCTTTGTCCCAAGTGAAGTCCTACTGTGTGCAAGTTGTGGAACATGAAAAAAAGATGAGCCAAATGGCTGACCTGGTGCTCTGCTGAGTGCACCCTCCCCATGTCACCCATCGCTGCCCAGAGACCACCCCGACCCATTACAGGTTACCAAAGTTCACTGCTGAGGCTGAGGACAGAGGACAGGGAAGGACTAAAAGGACAGCATTTACAGCCAGTGTGTGAGAACTGAACCCACAATTTACAATGTAATTGAAACATTTATTCTATCCTGCATCGTAATCTCCAGAATCTTTCATTATATTCCGCGGGATCCATCAAGTTTAAGTGTATCTACGTTTATTAAAACGTTTAAGAAATGTTAAGAATCAAACTGAGCCTTAACTTAAGACACGCCAAGGATAAACAAAGTTAGAGTGTCCAAGGCACATGCAGGGTCACCTCTCATGGTAGAAGAACAATCAGAAAAATGATTTGTGTCCATGAAATGTCATCTAGCTCTCAGTTTGTCCTCGCTTCACAATATCAAGTGAGTCTGTTTCCTCCATGCCAGGGGTAGAAAGAGGGGACCTGCTGTTTCAACCACAAACACACACACACACACACACAGTAAATGATAGCTGACTATATAAAGAATGTCACAGCTGATCGAGAGCAAATTTGTTTCCAGACACACATACGGCTCATCTCGGCCCTGCCATCACTGGCATTTAATTGCACTTGATATTTAGGCGCTGGAGCAAATCATATTACAAGTGGCTCTTCCTACTGTTTGTGCTGGCGGCGTATTCCATTATATGACGCTCATTTCCCAAGATGTCCTTCAGACTGCGTTGAATGTCAGCGGCTCGGGGCATCGGGATTCTGTATCAATTATGAGAGTTGAGGCGGCTACAGTGAATCAGGAGCTGATAGCATCGTCGCAGGTGGGGAAATGAAAGAGGTAGAGCTCAGCGCAGGTGAATCGAGCTTTGGCTGGGAGAAGGACACGGGTAGAAGAGCCAACAAAGACTGCAAGGGCAAACTGGAAGAGATGTTTTAGAATAAGTGAGCAACATTTTTTTGTCATGCCTAATTGAAATACCTGCATGTCTCTAGATTGCAAGCATGCACATGTTACATCTGGTTCATTTTATTCTGGTAAAAACGAAACTACTGAGACTCCACTGCACAGCAGAGTAGACAATCGTAGCGGCCATTCAGTTGCTTGTGTATAGCTGTCAAAGTTAAGTAGAAGAGGCAGAAATCATTTTTGAAAATGCTCTTTGGTGGTTTGTTAGAGAATGCTCTGTCGGCTGATATATTCCTGCAGAAGAAGCTAGATTTCACAAGCAGTGGTAAGGCAGACGGTGGTATATGTCTGTTTGTGAGACATTTTTTACTTTTTTTTCTGACATGAAACTGAGCAGGGAATGGTGTGCATGGAGTAGTGAGCTGTGCAAGAGACTGACTATATACAGTAGGGTGTTGTACTGACAATTGAAGGTCTGCTCTAATGTAGTCCGCCATGCTTGAGGTTTCAAGTCCCACTAGTATTGGGAGGAATTTCAAAAATCGGTTCAGCTTTGTACACATTTTCTTTTCCCCTCCATCATTACCTAAATTTCAGTTGTAGCAAACCCCATCAATGCCAGGATTACTTTGGGTTTGCATTACGGAGGTCAGTGTATTTGGGGATCAAGCTGACTATTGTTGAACCAAGACCTGGCAGAAAATCTATATAATGTGTAGCCCTTTGGCTCACACTACTGTCTGAGAGACCAAAACACATCAGTTTCTTGAAAATACAGATCCTTTGTGCAAGGTCAAACTGTGTGTAAGTCCTGTCTTTTACTTCTCATAGCCATCATTGCTGTATTATTACTGCCTTACTACGTCATTAGATCCACTTAATACTGTATGCACATACTTTGTCTTTATGTATGCAATATTGCAGAAAAGTATCGTATAGTCATTCAAAATTGTGAAAAATCTGAGATTTGACGCACCTATTAAATGCACCTAAATAACCCGTTTCTCAAATATAAGGGTCAGCAGCAAATTCAGATGCACTAACTTATCACGACTGGCTCTGATGCACCTTTCTCTCAGCAGTTTTGGTGGGAAGTGCAGGTCTTGCAGCTGGTACAGCAGATGACGAGCGTGGATGTTGTCAGAAACAGATGTGGCACCCCCGCATGGCTGATGTATTACCAGAGTTGCTTGTCGACGCCCTGTCTGAGAAGAAGTACTGCGACGTCGGAAAGCAAAAATGGATGTGGGTTTAGTGCGAGTGCCATGAGGGCGGGAGCATCTCTGTATGTTATAGTAGTCCTCGACCCAAATCATGGATGTTGTGGTGCAAACATTTTCTCTGGAAGAGTGCTTGCACAGATCAAGCTTAGGGTTGGAAGGTTTGCGTGAGATGCATTTGAGCAGTGAATGAGGAGACCCTACCAAGCAGCAGCAGTTAGGTTTGTCATCACTTTTTCTCGAAAGAACAGTTCTAGGGATTAGGATTATTATTCAATTTGGGATTTAGTTTGTATTACATTTAAAAGGGTAGAGCTGCTGTTTTGTATCTGGAAAAAAAACTAAATACACATTTATGGTGTCCTCATGGTCCTTAAAGAGTCTCGAAGTCACTTTACAATGAGATCCGATTATTTTGGCAAGAGCGTATATAAACTGTTTTTTTTATGTGATATTTTATATTTCATGTTTAAAATAACTACTGGCAATAACCAGGGCTGTAAGTATTCTTATCCAATAAGCAGTGATGTGGTAATTTGAAAGTAAAATAAACTCGATCTTGCTTTGAGAAATCTAGGTTACATACTTTATACTTATTGCGTCAACAGCACTTTATGTCCTTAAATTTTAACCAGTCTTAGCCAAGTCATACATTTAAATAGCACATTTTAACTTCATGTTAAGCATTAGATAGATGTTTTCAGCCAATAAAGTTGTGACTAGTACATGTATAGAGGAGAATCTAACTGATAAACTCAGAAAAATCACACACAAGCTCCATGTGAAAAGACATTCTATTTGCTAAAGAGATGAATGAGTGATATATTGGAACACACGCAATGTGATGATTCATGTACTGGCAAAGTTTACATGAATACCAAATTATAACCTTTATACAATTAAAATGTTTTTTTCCAGTCTGAAGTAGGCTATTAACACAATTTCAGGAAATTTCTGATATCTAAATTGGTTTGAAAAACCCTCTTTCGAAACAATTTTCAATTGGTAAACTACTCCTTAAAGTTTTTTGTCTTATTCATTCTTTTGATTAACAAATGTCAAACGGTGGTTAGACACTGAAAATGTGTCCCACAAGTGTAGGTACACTAATGGGAAACATGTATGTGTGGCTGCTGCACATACAGGAACATGAGAGCCACTCAGCTGCCTTGCATCTGGAGGATTCGACCTCTCCTCCTCTTTATCTGACCTCCATCTGCTCTCTGCTGTAAAGTGGAACCACAGGAGCTGGCCTTAATTAAAGGGAATAGGTTGAGTGTGACACTGGTGCAGGCCAGGGGCCAGACCCGAACAGGGCCCGCCTCTTCTCTATTACCACATCAATGAGACAATGAGAACTATTGTAGACCATCTGCTGTTGCTGCTGTCCTCCCCACAGTCTGGTGCACAAAGAAAAAATCGTGTGTGTGCGTGTGTGTGTGTGTGTAACCGAGAGAGAAATTTGATTAAGTTTAGTGAGAGATCTAGCGTGAGAATGTTGCTTCTTGCTGCCTTCCCCTCCACTAGTCTGCCATCGCTTTGCTGCCTCTCCTGCTGGGGCCCCACACTCGAAAATCTACCTTTCAGGATGATGGGACATTGCAGCAGTGGGGTGTGTAAAAGCATTTACAAACTGAATTAAATATGCAGGAGTTCCTTAGGAGGAAAAAAGACCCTGCAGTCTCAAATAAAATTAGATATATTTTTTGTATTACTCAAAGCCAAAACACACTGGGATTATGCTGGACGAGTAAAATGACAGTATATTTACTTATACTCGGTGGTGGCTATCCAGAGTATAAGTCAAAAAACCCACCTTCCTATAGTGAACATTAAAAAAAAAAAGGTCAACCCACAATTTAAATTCATTTAGGAATTCATTCACCCTGATGTGTTTGTTCCCAATTGTATTTTTTTCCTATGTTAAACATCAGTTTAATAATGCTATGAAATATTCATATAGGCTCCGATGATGTTATGATTGACTGAGGCTCTCTCAGAATTGGTCAAGATGGACCTCAATACCGCTACTCCCGTCCACGTTGATTACAGGCACTCATGGTTTCAAATCTGTTATCCATAAAGTTTATTTTTACCCTAAAACATGTAATACTCTCCTCCCATCCACCTCCATTGCCGCCTTCTCATTAAAACTGTAGTCAAAATGAAAAGTAATGTCAAAATATGAAATGAACACATATACACAAGCACTTACACACAGGCATGTTGTCATTATATGCCCCAGGTAGCAGCTTCACTCTGGATAGAAATAATGATGAAGCTAATTAAGCACTCCCACACTGCATTGTCAAATACATATAACAAAATACTAGCTCTCCTGTCAAATGAATGGTGCATATCATTGGTGAAAACACAAAAGTGTGAAGTTGCTTCTTTGATATAGCACGTTATTTTTTTCTTCACATCTCCCTTTCTCTGTGTGTTTGCCTTTTTGTTCTTTCTATATTTTTGCATCTTTCTCTTGGTTTTGTTCTCTGTCAGATTGTGCCGCTTCGTCTCTCCTCATCTTTCTCTGCTGTATTCAATGATGTGCTGAGTGTCTGCAAGATTTAACTCTGGGTTAATTTACCACAGTTACAAAAAACATTGCAGAAAATGTCAGGATATAAAGAGCCCACACTTACTTGAGAATGGTGACCAATGGGATGTCCATTAGATCATGAAGGTCGCAGGGAAGCAGTGATATCTAGCAACTCTTTCCTACTAATTGTCGAATCTGGCCAATAAACCTTAACTGGGTCTTCCTGACACATTCTTATCATACATTTTCTCTCTCTCTCTCTCTCTCTCACACACACACTCTTACACACTCTCTCTCTCACACTCTGTCTATAACCATCTGCTCCTGCTGCCCAGTCTGGCACAGGGACAATCAAGGTTGTGTGTGTTTGTGAGTGAGTGAGTGAGTGAGACTGACACAGCTCATTGAATAATGATGATACATGTTGGCTATGGCCGAGGGGGAAAGACAGAACAATGCAGTGGATCTGGTGGAAACATGTGATGACTGATGTGAACTCTGACTGTGCTTTAACATAGATCCGGTTCCTATTAATATTCATTCAACTGGTGGTTTCAGAGGGTAAAACACTTTTTTCATCATCTTAATTACCCCATCTTTATACGTAGCAGCGTCTTCAGGGTTTCCTGCTTATCACCCTGTCATTTGAAAAGAAATGTGTGGCTATGTGTCTGTGTGTGCAGGTGCCTATGGTGCCGGAGGTTTGTTTGTCTTTTTGCAGAAGTGTGCAGTTTGCTGCCTGGACCTTTCAAAGTGCAGCTAGGGATCAAGACAGAGAGAAACCACAAACATTGGGCGAAATGTGTTACAAATACAGAAGACATCAGTCACAAAAAAACATCAGGCATTAAAACGTGCTTGCTTTGCATTGCTTGGATGCATAATTGGTTTGATTTCAGATAAGCAGCTAAATTATAGTCAGACATATTTCTAAACATTTAAACGGAAAGATAACACATAAATGCTGGCCATACTATTATCTACTTGTAAATATATAAGAAGAGAATGGTAAAAATCCCCTTCTTTGAGGGTTCTGCGCAGTACGTCAGCTGTTCTTACGACTGCTCCTCAGGGCAGAGACCTCGGATGTTTCCAAAGCCCCATTGTGTTCTTCAAGTAGTCTCACAATGTTTTTTTCCTCTGCATTCTAGTATCCACGTCTGCTTCATCGAATCTACTCATGCTTCGGGCCATATGCCTTTTCCTCAGAGCGGCAATGATGCCTGGCAGGAGCTTCCATGTTGTATATTGCTGTAAATAGATATTGAAATATGGCGATATATCTGTGCCCCAAGGTCCACAGAGGCAGCACCGTTGTTAAACTGTCCAATACAATGTGTATTTATAATGTGTGTAAAGTTTTTCGGTCATCCAGGTCATGGTTATCCTAGAAGGGCAGCTGGACTTGGTTGTGGAAACTGAAACGCAAATTTCAGAGCGGTCAAACATGTATCTACAAACAAGTTTAGTTATCCTTGACCTGGACAACAACTAAAGTATTCTAACTCTATTCTAACACAAAAAGTTGTCAACCGAAAGGAACGCAATATATACTTTTAAATGGACAACAGAGCTGTTGGTTAAAATACTAACAGGCTTTCAGAGTTGACGGTATTCCAAGGGATGGCGGTGAACTTTCATCACAGAAGCATGTACAAACATTTATTTTACTCTATGTAATATCTTCAAATATACAGAACAGGTTAAATTGTCTTTTTTAAACTTTAAATATTGCGCTGGAGAAAGGTAAATCTCAGATATTGCATAAAGTAAGTTGTGCTTTTTTGTAACTGCTGATAATGTTTCTTTCTAAAACATCAGAGACTTCAACAGTGTTGTCATTGAAGCAAATTCAGATTTCTTAAGGATTTAATAAGACCTCAGCAGTGTAATCTGTTTAACCGAAAGGAAAAAAGGGCTGAAAGTGCAAATTCCTTCTGCCTGATATATGAATGTATTTTAGTTAGTGGGCACCCAGGTGTACTTTTCTAAGCTTTGCAGTAAGCATACCCCCTGTGAGCATCCTGCACACTCACACACAGAGCATCTGTCATCTAGGTAAACGGTTCCGCTCTGTCTGACAGAAGGACTCTGCCACAGTTTCTGCTTTCAGTGTCTGTCTCAGAGTCTTTCAGTCTGCAGCTCAGAGAATGGCATATCCTCGTTTGAGCTCCAGACGGACGGATAGATTAAGCCGCGTTGCTTACACTTTTTTCTTACATCTGATAGCAGACCACACCATCATTCAATGGTTTTCCAACCCACCAGCTCTTCTTTGCTACACAGTTCATGCAATAGGCTCTGCTCTGCTCGTGCCAATGATACTTTAAATCAGTAAATCAGTGGTTCTATTTGTTTTTGTATTGTCTCTAAGAAGGTGGAGTAATATTGTTTTCCTGTGCTGCAGGAATTTTTTTTTTTGGGGGGGGGGGTCAGTCATGTGTTTGCATGACGTAAGGTCCGGTGCATGCTCTCAAGATGGAGATTAAATACACGTCCTGTAAATAATGTTGCCCCTTGCTAAATGGGTCTATATTTTTTTGTCATTATATTCTTACACTACAAGATACTGCCATAGTTTCTTTTTCATGGTTGTAGCAATAGTCCTTGCTGTGTGAGGGGGAGGCAGAAATCCAAGCTCATTTATTTTCCTTTTTTTTTTTTTTTAGAAAGTCGTTCAAAGCAATGCTATGTATAAAACTCATTATTATGTTAATCAATGGCGGGCAGAGATTAATTACCTCCATCAGAGTCGACAATTTATTTTGCAATTCACTCTTACACAGTATGAATAACGTAGTCAGAAGCAGCATGAAAGTCCATGAATGAAGAATGTATAGAAAGTTTTTTTTTAATCTTCTCTTTCTCTCTCAAAGCGAAACCACTAAACTATTGAGCAGGGCACCAAGGTGACCAACTGATGACCTAAAATCTATATTGATCATCATATAGGCCAGGGGTCTCCAACCTTTCTTCCTCTGACAGGTAAAAAATGAAAGTGGCCAAGAATTGCTTGCATAACGTCGCTTACATTTATTCACAGGCTTATCACGCTGACACTTAGCCATCACAGTTTGTAGAATGCAATGCAGCTGAATATTTACACACTAAAAACTAGAATCATTTTGGGGAACTTCCTTTCAGAAACTATCTGCAGCCATTAATTAACTGTATCGCACGCAGGAGAGTGCGTGCGCTCTAACACCACTTTGTCGAACAATAACTACCTGCTTGGCCAACACATCTCCACACCACACATTTTTATTCTGCCTATTGTACTATTATACGGCCTAGACATATAATTTGAAAATCCTACAAATACAAGGGGAATCCAAAATTATTTGGAACGTTAATGTTTTTGATTTTAGTATTATTATAAATCATAAAATAAGATAAATAAAACAAGGTTAGTAGAACTTTTCTCTTAAGCCAGGCTGCATTTTTTTTCACAGATTCATAACATATAATAATCACATATTATTTTTGCCCCAGTAGTTAATACAACCATGGGCGTTTCAAGACACCAGGCAAAAAAATTATAAAATACCATGGATTTCCAAGGGCTTTCAGGTTGTCATTGTTGTGGACCAATGTAAACAGCCGTCTTTGGGGACCACCTTCTAGCTCGTTGTCTTAGGCAATTGCCAAATTTGCCTGCCCCCTTGCGAGTTCCACATGGAACTTGCTTTTTCTTCACCTGGCCTCCTTCATTTTCCATCTTAAATCAGAATAAACTGGCTGCTGTACCAAACGCCTCACTTACTCTAGCCAGCGTAACTAGCGTCAATGTCCGTTTGCTGCTACGCTGCTGTAATTGGTTGTTAAGAGTGACGTTATCAAGAGGTGCATTCAATGTCATCGGACGTGTTGGAGACCCCTGATATAGGCAATGCAAGAAAGTAAGCAGGCTGACTATAACAAAATCATGTATTTTTGTGCATGAAAACCCAGGCAAGGTTTTAAATGTTGCTGACAGTATCCCTCAGGGGAAAGCTATTTGGGTGAATGTGAGATCAGCTGAGCAAACTCAATGAAGTGTGTTTATTTCCGTTTTGATGATGTAGGAAGATGAGAGTCAGCACTCTTAACAGTCTCACAGAGGAAACATCTGTCTCTTTCTTCAGCCTGGACAGCTGCTGATGCCATGGTGCAAACATTTGCGTAAAACGGCAAATTGAGGCATTTGGTCATCCAGCAATGTCGTATGATTTTTTTTTTTTATATAATACGCTATTTTGTTTGAAGATCAGATTGTGAGGTCATGCAACAGTGAAGAGCTGTAGTTTGTTTTTATTTCAAATGAAAGTCAATGACAATTGATGCTCTTATGTACAGTGTGGGTCCAGGAATAGTACGGTCCTCTTGCAAATACACTGTTATCCCATCAAACAAAGTTTTTTGACAAACTAATCATCTTTGTGTACATTTAAGACTAATGAGGTTCATGTATGTGCTGTGACTCAAAAAATAATTATTATTTAATGAAGGGCTATGATATAGTATTCCAAAACGGTGTTTGAAGAACGTTTTGTTAAATGATTTTTTTTACCAATAAAAAGATAATACATTACTATGCAACTTTTTCAAAAGCATCAAAAGAAGAAGCAATTAGAAATGCTACTTGTTGCATTATATCTCATTACTGAGTCCATCCTCCACATATTCCTATGGTTGGGGGAGACAATATTGCTGCTGGTTAGAAAGACGTTTCCATTAACCTCTGTCATTGAATGAGAACGCAGATACACACAAACACATAAAGCAATATGGAAACTTTGCTCTTTCTGCCTCATGGCATTCTAAGACTCAACATCAGAACACCATCTCTTTTTACACATTTCCACTTGCTGAAGCACATAAACGCACACACACACCGAGAGTCCTGTCCTGCTTATTTTTAGCTGATCCCCCACCATCTACCCACCACCTCTACCAGCCCTGACCTACATCACAGCATGAATAAAGCAACAGAGACATGAAGAAAGTGAACTCAGGGGGAGTTGCAGTGGAGGGGGGGGGGGGGGGGGGGGGGGCGGGGGGGTGGGGAAGGGGGGGGGGGGGGGGGGGTTCTGGGGAGAGGGGAAGAGACAGAGAAACACACCATCCAGAGAAATGAATTCCCCCTGTGTGAAATGACAGTTCCAGTTCTGTCAGCAGTCCTCACCTGCCACGACTCTCCCATGAGGAGGTTGCAGAGGGCGAACATGTGCACTCATACACAGGCGTAGACACAGTACACACACACACACACACACACACACACACATGTTTTCATGCACATTCAACACACAGGCCGTACAGGACCGTGGAACAACCTAGATCAGAAAGGCTCATCATGCCTCAGACCTGACAGCAAATGCTTTCCCCACTGTATATCAAATCTGACAAAAGCAGCGAGCTCCTGACTTTGAATTATTTAGGCGGCGACATCACCGCGTGGCCATCATCCGGCACGAACAACGCTTCAGCTCCTTTTGCCAATAAAGCGTAATCAAATGAGCAGCAGTCAGGGTGGAGTAGTGCTTCAGGACCAGATGGAAATTGCATCCAGGTACTGTTTCTCAGCCTCAAAGCCCTCAAATAAGTCCCATGTTTTTGATGTAGCAGATCAATGCCTTTTATGCCGAAGGCCGGCCCTGCTCTGCTCGGCCTGAATGCGTGATCCGTCTGTCTTTGATTGTGCAATTCAACACTCCTACTGTACACCCACCAAGGATGAAATTTGCAAAGAAAAACACCTCTGGGTGTTGCATGTTAGTCAGTTCCACACTTCATAGAAAAATCCATTCTGTTGTAAGGGAGAAAGTGAAAACCTCAAAGCTGGTATGTATTTATCCTAGGAGAGGATATGGAAAAATGCTCCTCACTCTCTCTTTCTTTAAGTGTAGCATACCGTGTCCCTTAAGTGGTGAAAAGGCCTGTTAGCCTCAGGGAAACGCTTCTCTGCTGCTCCCATCCACAAAACTACGCTGTGCACGTACATGAATACACACCCACAGATTAGGGCCCCTTTTTGCATAACACCTCCCTTGTGTGTTTCTGAGCCTTTTTCATCAGGAGTCACCCTTCTCAGCTAACGCTTCTTTGAATGCCACGTTGTAATGCTCCTTCAGCGTCTTTCAAGTTGCATTAGGAAGACGGTGATTCTATCCACAGTATGTATGGAGAGAAGATGTAACACATCATATTAATGGAACATTGTTGATGTCAGGAAAAAATGCTGCTCTCTGTTCCCCTCCGTCCTATTCAGTATGCATATGCCTATCCGCTTTGTCCTTTTCTTTTCTTTGTTCCTTTCTGGTAATCGCCTTTCTTTTCTGGACTAGTATTCCCTTCATGTAATTAAATTAGTCGGAGCTATAGTTGTCTTGTTTGCTCGTGGGTCTGATGAGTGACGGCCATTTTCAGGCTAATTTCTGGACGGGCAGTGTTCTCATTAGTAACTCATAAGCACGTTAATGCCTCAAGACTCGTAATGTGATTCAAGCAACAGGAGCTATTCGATCCGACGAGCTTCATCCACCTGCTTCATCAGTCCCCTGAATGAGTGTCACTGTGTTTGTCCTGTCCTTAGACAACCGCCAGGGAGTCCCTAATCCGTTGTATCTGCTCTGTTTGTCCTCAGATATTGATGAGTGTGCGACCCAGATGCATTACTGCCAGTCCAACACGGTGTGTGTCAACCTGCCTGGCAGCCATCGCTGCGACTGTCTCCCGGGCTTCATCAGAGTGGACGAGTACTCCTGCACCGGTACGTCGGCACGCACACAAACACACTCCTGCGTAATTAGGCCCCATCAAAGCTTGTTTCCACTGTACTTGGTGGCAAGAGAAAATGTTATACAAGGGGAAAATTAGCCTAACTTTCTTCATCAATCAAAGTCTGATGTGAGGCGTTAAAAAGCAAAAACTGCGAGCATCACTGGATGAAGTTGTAATTTTTTTTATTTATTTTTTTACAATTTTTACTTACAAAGGTTAGACAGGAGACAAATCACTGCAAAACTTCACCAGTATTTCGGTTTTCCACCTTAGCTGAGATAGCTCTGCACAGTTTTTGCTGCCACCAGCATTTTGTAAAAGTTGTCAATCTTAGCTAGATATGGATTTGTAATGAATATATATAAGTGATGTGTGTTACTTTGCTCATTATTTGTCGATAAATGTAGTATTGTGAATGTATGTGTGTCTAAAATCTGAATTTGCAATGCAAATTACAACGTTTTATGTTAATTGTGAAAATGATGAATATAAGGATAGTCAATTTTTAGTCGCAATTAGACACATACTGTCACAATGCAAATGTGCAATGATTCTTAAATGTGCTGTTGGATTGTGAGGATGTTAACATCCATCACCTGCTGGTCACAGGCCTTGCCACGGTCGTGTTGCAGCTTTTGTTGCCTGAAAATATGATTTCTCGTAGAAATGAATACAAGCTGATTGGTGAAATACTTCAGTGCCCGTCTTTTTCAAAGATTGATAGAACGAACGTGTGACCGAACAAGAGCTGGTGATTGCAGCTATTCAGCTTGTCAATGACTTGTCGACCATAAACAATCTGATCAAAAAGGATCCTCCACATCCCTTACCCTCTCAGAGTTCAATGTCGGGGCAAAGTATGGAAAGAATCTCACCAAAAACCCTATTTGCCTACTGTTGACAACATAGTGGGCATTTTCTGCCTAGGTTTATCGCTGTAGACCTGAGGTGATTCAATGACACCTGTCGTGGCATTGCTGGCTTACAGTGTTGTCTATAGTTTCTAAAGGTTTAGAGCAGCGTGATTTCCTCAAGAGTGAATAGGATGTGCTTGGTCGGTGCTCAGTGTTTCTCCAGAGAAGTGGGCTTTAATTAGCGCAGAGTTGGCAGCCACACAGGGACTGGGATCCATTGACAGTCGATCTATTTTGCAGCTTGTAAACTGTCCCGGCTGTTCAGCCCAACGAATGCTCCCTACATCTGTTGGGAGAGATACATTTTCTCCCCTGCCTGCTTCTCCATCAGCTTCTTCCCACAGGTTTCTTCATTTTGTCATTAAGAGAGTTGCTTGATTTTTGAGCAGTCTATCAAGCAAATTGCTACGAGAACATTGGTTCATAAAGGGCAGTGCATGTTGGATAGTTAGAGAAATAGCTTGAGCGCATTGGATCTTTAAAACCAGCCATATTATTCATCCATAGGGACTTCCACAGATTTAATGGTCTGTGGCTGTTGAAATGTGGTCACATAACATAATAATATATTCCTTCGGACCATATTACTCGACAAATATACAGTATATGTAAACATGTACATATAAGGATGTCACATAAACTGTGACAACCGGGCAGCGGTTGGATAAAACATACCTTACAGTGTTTCATTACATAGATTGTGCGATTGTGTTTGCGTGTGTTTATGTGTGTGTGTGCGTGTATGTGTGTCTCTCTATGGACATCAGGCAGCACTAGGTAACTTCAACCCCGACTCACCGAAAATCTCTAAAGACAGCACATAGTCAAATTTACTCCTAATGTGATTAGCTCCTTCCTCAGAGAAATACAATTTCACCCGCAGCATGTTTACACAGCTCCTTGTGTAATCTCTTTCCTTGGACACACTCAGCCTCATCTCGCTCTCTCTTTTGGTCTCCCCCTGCCTGGTGGAGGAGTCTGTCTTTTTTTTGAGACAGAGCCTTGTAAACAATGAGAGGCTTCAATAATTGTGGTTCCACTTGATTGCACCTCTATGGAATCAGGCAAGCACTTTCAAGGGAAAAGTAAAAGGGCGGATAAGGAAAAGAAGACCCGTGGCTGTGAGTGTGAGGTTCTCACCTCCTCAAATTGCCACAGAGCTGCCAACACATACAGTTCATGTTTGTGCAGGCTGAATCCATTGATGTTGCACTGTTCTTTTACTTAACATTTATGAATTTACATTTTCTGGCATCATTGTGGCAGATCAGCACTTGGTGCTGTACCAATCATGTGAGAGAGACTGTGATTTATTTCCCTTTCAGAGTGTTTATGGTCAGTTGAACTACAATTTGGGCTCTAATTTGTAGCAGATTATATGACCATCAAACTGTAAGAAAGTAAGAAAAATGAAACGCTAAACCTATGATTCCTTATCATGTCAGTTAATGTTTTGCCCAGTGATGCACATTTAAGTCGCAAAAGTCAGTTGTCACACAATCCATTGGTCTACTGTTTTCTGGTGCTGTGTAGGGCACTTTTCGCATTTGTCTGCTTGATAATGCAGGCCCCGACTTTCTTTTCAGTTACTCTGAGGGAAAGAAAATTGCAATGCATTGCTTCAGAGGTAATCATCACACTGCTTAAAAGTGGGGTGTGACGCTTTTTATCCTTGTGCTGGGGTGATTTTGAATTCTCTGAGGCTACTTACTTATCTGAGCTATACTGATCGGTTCAAGGGGAACAGAAACATAGTAATTACATAAAAACAAACAAACAAAAAAAACGTTCTCTTAGTTTGAGCTTGACTTCTTTATATTGTGGCGCTATAATTTCTGCTTGCGATATCTGTCTGTTGATGGCTTCCATCTACAGTTTTTAGGAAAAAACGTACAACTTCAATTAAATTAGAAAAAATGGCCCATTTGGTAAATGAAATCAATGTCTTTGGCTACATGGTGATTGCACACAATATTTGAAAAAAAATATATAGATTATTCTTTTGAAAAGAGAAATAGCATTTTCATCATTGAGCTTAGACTCCAGTTTGCTTAAGTATTGGTGATATTAACATTTAGCCCAATTTCCCCCGTGGAAGGTCATTATGATCTTTGACTAAATGTTCTGGTGGATATTAGCTGTTTGCCACAGATTGTGCGAACCCAGATAATCTCTGTTGTTGTTGTTGTTATTTTTCCAGAGGAATTATTCGCACAAAGGAAGAATATTAAAACAGTTAGATTAAACTATTGGACTGAGAATATAAAGGACAAAAAAAGGATAAAACGACAATCTTGCGTAGACATAATGCTGATTTCTTTGGTGGATATACAGCACAAATAGTAGTTTGTTCACAAAAATGCCTTTAGGTTGATATTGTTTGTGTAGACACAACATTTTACTTACCGTTTCTGGAAAATATTTCAGAAATGCGAAATTTGGGTATCTAGAGAAAATTTCTCTTCAGTTAAAGGTTAGACCGCCAAGCCTCTGACACCTCTCAAAATGCATCAGCTCTTTAGAGAGATCCAAAGGCTCATTGTTACCTCTCTAGGAAGTTTAACATTCGCAGTGCAAAATTATGCATGCTACAGAAAACAGCAACGCTGTTTTTAAATTCAGTGTTGCTGTACATTGTCAAGGTAATAGATCTGTACTAACTGAATAAAACAATCTGAGTTTAAACAAACACTACTCTGGTGAATGAGCCTGGACCTGTAGGCAATAACTGAGTTTTGAAATAAAAAAAATGGGAGGGGGGCATGATCAGGAAATTTAACATTTTTAATGGAAAGCCACATCAAATAGCAATTAATGTTCAAAGTAGAGTACTTTTAAATATATTTTACCATGCCTGCAGGGGATCTTAAATGAAATGAAACTTTTATATTTGCGTTTTAGTATTAACTGACTCGTTGGCTCATCCGTACACTAGGGATCAATACTTGACTGTTATTTTTCAACGTGCAGCTCATCCTCAGAATGATATGACTGACCAAAAGGAGCTGCCATTAATTCCATGCATCAGATGATGCATACTGTATATCAGGGTTGGGGAACCTTTTTCTTATCGAAGGCCATTTCGAGTTATAAAATATAAAATAACGATTTTCACCCCGGAACCTCCTTAATAAATATGAAGACGCAGACCATTTATTTCAAGCTATTCAAATAAAAAGACAGAACTCGCATATTTTATGTGCGGCCACATTTTTTTCTAATTATATATTTTTTTGTGACTAGGCTAATCATGAATTATCTTGTGGGCCATATCAAACCGTCACGCGGCCTGTATACAGCCCTGAGGCCGGACGTTTCCCACCCCTGCTTGTATATCCTTCAAAAGTGTAGCAAGCGTACAAAAGCCCCCACAAACCTCCAAAACAGACACGTTGCATGTTTAATGAACATTTTAATCAAATTCAATTCTTATTATGCATGTAATGAATGTGGAGCTCAGGTGTGACGAGCCTCGCAACCTTGGCATCCCTCCCTGTATACATTAACTCTTCAAGGAGGGAGGTCACGCTGTCAGGCAGGCTCAGCAGCAGCCAATTTAGAGACTTTAAGATTTAAAGACTATCAAATAGAGTTTGAAAAAAGAACAAAGATACATTTTTCATTAGTCCTCAGTCCGTTGGCAGTTGTAACTGACTTCAGGACACTAATGTTTATATTTAGCTCGCACATAAAGGTTTGATGTTAAGGGCTGTTTCTTCCTGCTCGTCTCAGTCTGTAGAAGCATCCGGAGTGATGTCTGTCCTCACGTAATGGCCCTTGTTTTTTTTGTTTGTTTTTTTAAGCTTTGTCTCTCTTTCTTTGATGTATTGTCTTCCTGTTTCGCTTGCTGAACACACATGGAGACATGTGGAATAATAATGCGCTGTGGCTATAGGATGAATATTTACTGACAGAGCACATTAATGGAACATGCTTTCATTATTGTGTATTGCGGCCTCAGCATCTTTACTGCCTAGAGCTGTGTATTTCATTGGGCCGTAAATGAAGAATCCCGATGCACTGCCGCATACAAAGGATGTGAAGTGGCTGCTGTCGACTCCATAAAGCAAACTGAACGCTAATGCCAGTAAGGAAGCAGCTGTAATTTATGATGTAAACGAACATATTTACAGCATAATGAGAAGCAATTGTTTTAAAGTGCTTGGTCTGCAGGGCTTCATGTTATTAGTAATCTGTGACTGTAACAAACATGTTCCCTCAGCAGTTGTGAATCTTGCCACTGTTTCTTCGTCGTTTCATTGCAGAATTTGCATATTTGCATTGATAGAAGGAGCAAAAGTAAACGTATATCCCGTTGTAAAAGTGCAATGTACATGTAGCTCATTTACATTAAAAAAAATGCAACCTTGGTGGCTGGTTGTACTTTTGCAAGTGCCTTCCAAAACAAGTAATTCAGGTTGAGCCCCGATAACAAGTCATATATATGGTACTTTTATAGTCGAAGCAGGGATAATTATTATTTTTATGCATAACCATTGCATAATTTTTTATTGTATTGTATTATACTGTATTGTTCACAGGAATGGGAGGGTCATAATGTCAATATCACATTGTGGGAGAGAGTTATACCTTTAAAAAACAAAGACTTTGTTCACTCTCACCGCTTTCATGAGATTTATTTACTTCCTGATGTAGCAGGTAACGGCCTCTGTTCTAGTAGAGAAAAGAAAACCCTCATCCCCATTGTCACTCTGAGTAAGACCCTTTGCATAATGCCCTCTTTAGAATATACACCATGCAGTTAGGGATGTAAATACATATTAATTAACATTTCATCCTTTATGTTATTAAAGATTATATAACATTTAGATAAAAACATATCTTATTCATATGCACTAAAGTGCTTGGCTTCAGTGAATCAATAAATGATGACGTAAATGACATAAATTATGACGTAAAAAGCAAGAGACAGGGAAATAATGGGCATGCTTTATAAAACGATGGAGAGAGAAGTCATTTTAAAAGGTCAGCTGAATACACAAAGGTTCCTAATTCTCGACTGCCATCTCCAATTAGCCCTTTAAGCTCGGTTTTTGTCACTAGAAAATCTATTTTTTTCTTTGCACAAAAATGGCCTGTATGCAATAGTAGTGTGAAGCAGCTGTGTAAGATGGTATGAATTGATCTTTCCGGTCAAAAGAAAACTGCTTGTTGAACTCCAGGGAGATCTCTTGTGGAAAATCAGAAATATTCCCCCAACTAATTATATGGAAATCAATGTCCTCTAGGCTAAATTCTATGACCAGCGGTCAATATTTTTCCCCTGTGTCATAATGGAGATCTCTGTTAAGTTCACATCGTGTCAAGGTGATCAGGAAGGCAGAGGCAGAAAGTGTTGGCGTAAAAAAAAAAGGACGGAATGAAAAAACCTTGAAAAATCCTGCCGTGCTCTGTTCTTTTTTTATGGGCTTGTCACTGGTCATTAAATTTCACATTAGTGATGTGTTCTGCTTGACATTATTGAATGAGACAATGGTAGGTGCTTAAGCGATGAGGATATTCATTATGCTAAGTAAAAGTGAATCGTGAGGTGTTGGTTTTACTCCTACTGTATATCCCCTAATACACAAAGAGGCTGTCTCTTTTTAAGTTCAGATCATTTGAAAATCAGCTACCAGCGGAAAAAGAAACAGAAGATAGATAAAAACTGAGGAGAGCTGATGCACAGAAATTATGTCAAAACGAAATCTGGATACTCATTAGGGTATACTGCATTAATTACCACTGCCACCATCACTTGGTGGGTCCCTGTCTCACCAAGAGTCCTGAACTCAATAACATTCAGTTTGCTATCCTGAAAGACTGAAACTAACCCAGCTAATATTAACATTTGAGTAATTAAAAGATTACACATTTATATTTGAAAGGGCCTCAATGTAAGATGGTGTTTCCCCCATGGGGCTAAAACAAGATTTTACAATACTGTATGGCTGCAAAGCAGTGTCATATTTGCTAGCAACTAGTCATTCAGTGGACCTACAATATTTTGAATATGTGCGGTTTCTCAGGAGTCAGAACAGAGAGCCCCTGCTGGGCCGAATATTAGGCATTGGTTACAGCTTTAGTGAGTTGTGAATGATGAGAATTTGATGTTGTTATATTAATTACAGTTCCGGTCGTGTGTATTTGTTAATTTTACATCGTGATTGATCCTTTATGGCATGTACTCTAAACCTAATAATGCACACGACAAAATTACATAAATTATTAGCGGTATTATCCGCACTTCAACACAGATTACTTTTAATTTCACATTGGGCCAGACCTACTCCAACTGCTATATGTATTTTATTTTAATACATATTTGAGGCATTTGGCTACCTGTCTGTTCCAGGACAAAATACAAGGACAATAGTCAAGTAAGATTCCATGAAAAGGTTGTTAGAATGATAAGCATTGTTTTCAGTTTTTGCTCAGTTTTAATTATTTATGAAATATTTGGTAATGCTACCTATTGGGTTGTCACTATTGTCAAGATTGTAAAAATAAGGCAGTTGCCATATAAATGTGCCGGAGTGAGAAGGATAGAACAATATGGCAGAGTTGAAGGAACTTTGCCGAAAATTGAAACATGTCGCTACCTTAAATTGCGGGTGTGTTAAGTCCATGTGCTTTGTTGCTGTTCACCAGCGTTTCCCCACATTTTTGTTTAATATTTAATTCAGACTGAACTTAATCATGTGGTGTGTTTGTGTGTGTGTGTTACATGCAAACACAATGTGATGATATACAGTGACACAAAATAATAGCCCTGGGCAGTACAAATGAAGGCCAAGAGCTGTCCATGCATTAAACATGTCTCAACCTTATCCCAAGGCTTTTTAAATGCCATTTTAACCATGTTTAGCCTGACATCCCATCAATCCATAATAATTCACTAATTACACCAAACCTGGACAGCATGCTCAGATGTGGCTCTTGCTATCTCCAGGAAGATCACTGAGCTCACCACTGTCAATGTAATAACTTTGCAGTGACAGAATCGTTCATCACTGCATTGGGTTATTGTATTATCGGGGGGGGGATCCCCCTCGGATACTCGAACCAGTAGATCTTATCAACCTCTAATGTTATAATACTATACATTCCATTAATTATTCCGTTGAGATCTGTACATTTATTTTTCAATAAACCCAGGAAGTGAAACCTCGTACTGCTGATTGTTGAAGCCAGTGTTGAAGCGCACTGAAATGTAGCCCCTCTATTTGCCATTATAGAAATACAGAATCCATTAAATGTTTTATTAAGGTACAGTTTTAAGTTAACATTGAATCAAATGCCTTATGAGTAGAATGATTTAATAAAAAATTGAAATGGCCCTTAACCTGATCTAACCTATTCATTGGAGGGAAATATGCCAGCTGTATCGTTAAAAACTAAATTAATCTGATAGCCCTTTCTGTATAGTCTATTGCAGCATCCACACATCCATTTACTTACAATCCGTATAAGGGTCATTGCAGGCTAGAGCAAAAAGCCGGCTTACATTGGCAGGGAGGCAAGGTGTAGTTAATAGACTACAGGTATCCTTACCTTCATGTTAGGCCATTTGAAAAGGGGGGGGTGGACCAGAGTTTCCACGCAGAAAGGCCTTAGATGCCACGCAGCTCTTTTGATAGTGATTTCTGTTTTTATATACAGTAGATTGCAAAATTCAACATTTTCTTTCATCTATCTTAGTGCCTGTCTGGAGTGCTTTAAATACATGTACAGTACGTGAGTCGGGAAGGCTTGTTTAGACAGAAATGAGCCTTTTAGTTTTGGAGTGCAGAACAAATACATTTTCATTAGGCAGCTTCTAGCTTTTATGGATTGAGCTTCTGGCTTTCGTGTCGTAGCATGTTCTCTGGGTAGTGCAAGGTTCAAATTGATGCAGCCGTTGTCACCTACGCCGGGGTTCATCATCCGCAGCTGCATAGCGAAGGAAACATGAGCAGCAACTGTATTCACTGTGCTCCATCAGTCTCGCAGTTGATATCTGTTCATTTGCAAAATGTGCACAGTGAGAAAAGTTTTGGCAGCAACAGCGACTAAATATAAAGATGGACCAATTGTCTACATTTCCTCCTGCTGTACAAAAATCAGTCTCCCTGGGGCAGACTGTGCAGCTGTGATCAAGGGGTGGAGATGCTCCATTTTTTGAATGTATTTATAGGACCAAATAACCACATAAAACCAAACGTTTCAGAAGCTTATGATGCTTTAATATACACCAGTGATAATAATTTACAATATGAAGAAAACTACCTTTGAGAAAATGTATGTGGACTGTGACTTTCTTGTTTGGCCCATCTGTTTACATGGTGGGGGTGGGGTTTCTAACCTATACTGCAGCCAGCCAACAAGGAGCTGTCGAGGTGCTTTGTCCTCACTTTTGTGGAGCTGTCATGTCATCCGTCTTCGAATACAATCACTGGGAAGCACTCACAGCTCAATATCCAATCCTTGGAGGTGCATGCCGGAGAAAATAGACTTGAAGCCTTAAAATACTCCCCTGTATGCCGCTATATATAACAGCTTGTGAGTCAGACGCCGTTTATGTCTGACTCACAAATGTTTGTGCACAGTTAATTGGTCAGGTAAGTGCTGGTGAAAAAGCTCTTTGTACAAGCACAAACAGTTGAAGTCGTTGGTGCATGCGTAGAGTGGGAGGCTCCAAGGACAATTTAGACTATTTAGAGCAAGGCCAGCGTCACCAACAGCTGGAGAAAGTTGAATCCCCAACTTCAAGTGCCGTGATTATTACACTCTCAGCCGGTCACGTAGCGCTGTAATAGCCGGACACAGTGATGCATAACAAAACAGCCCAAGAAACACACCTTTTCAGCAAATATGATGTTGTTGATAATGTTGATGTTGTTGTCTTGATGGTGCAAAGCAGCATGACCTGAATAGCACCACAAATCTCCCGCTGGATCACCGGTTCAAAAGAGTCAGGACACTCTGCACCAGTCGTTGCAACCCCGCTTACAAAATATCTCTTAAGTGTTTCCTGGGTGGGATTTATGGCTCATTCAGCCAGGAAGATTTATGCTTATTCTGTATCCATCTATGAAGCCTCTGCATCTGCGTGTTTATGCTGCTGTATAATTTCAATTAGCTGGCCGACACTAAACAGCATTAATAGGCAGCTTAGGTCGTCTGTGTTTTTTAATTGTGTCGCTCGCCCCTCCATCAGCTCAAAGCCATTAGCACACTGAATATTTAATGGTGTTACCCCGTTCTCTAGTACTGTACCATTAATGTTGTATACTTTTCATATTCCCCGGCATAAACTCTTACATATCCCACCAGTGCTGTTGACAGTCACCGCCACTTTATAGTTCAATATGGGGAGGAAATCCATGGGAAGAAAATAGCGAAATATTTCCTCCGAGTTGCTTCGGGGCTTCGTGGGCACTGCTCATTAATTAAGGAAAACATATTAGTCATGACTCCCACCAAAGCTTTTGCATATTAATGAGGAGTGTGTTTTAGTGAGTGTGCACCTTGTGAGTTGAGGCAGCCTCGGCCCAGGTCCAGACTGGTACTTAGTGACACAGTTCATGGTTAAATATAAAAATAAATGCAATTCAGCAGTGCAGCTCTATTGTCAATGCCCTCAGCTGCCTAATCAAAGGTTATGTTTCAAGACATTGTTCAGAATATTTTTTTATACTAATTAAAGATGCATTTACTGAAGCTTAACCTCTTGATAAGCTCAGCAGCAGGACTTGCATGGATAAACACGTTGCAATACATTAATGAATCCCATATTCACAAGCAACAGAGAGATCCATAATTATTATTTCATGTTGTTATGATTACATTGTTTTAAATATGTATGATCAAATGTTGCCTTTCTCCCCTAAAGCTCATTACCAACTAAGCAGCACTGTGGGGCCCATTAGTGGAACATGTGATACGTTATGTGTAACATGTTGCTCATTGTGTGATAAACATTCTGTGGGCAGCTGCAGTGCTGTGTTGAACGGTGAACCTTAGAAGTTAGAGTTGAAAGAAGGGGCTGTTGTTCATTATATGAGTTATAAATTACACCGGGGCCAGCCCTCTGACTACAGGAGCCTGATCAGGCACATCCACCTCACCAGATCTGGCCGCTATATGCTTTGGTTTGATTGCATTTTAATATGGCTTGACTAACTCGGTGAGCCCGACTTCACATGGGGCACATGCAGCATAGATGTAGCTTAATTTGTACGTTTGTGGGACCATTCATGGAGCAGTTCAGGTGAGGTGTGAAGGCTGGCACAAGGCTGGATTACGAAAAGATCAATGTGGGAGACCAGTCCAAGGGCTGCAAATCCACTGGGATATCAGGTCCGTTATCTTCCACTTTGCTTGATGTCATTTGAGTAACTACACATTTGTTGGGGATTAATTCTCATGCTCTGAAGTCTATTTGACACGTAGCAAATGCTCCAGCAACAAAATTGGTTTTCTAGGCTATGGACTTGTATGGCTAGTAGAAACTAAATTGTGCTGCTGAGGAGTTTTTGTTTATTATTCACTAGAATAAACTATATTTAATGATATGAAAATTAGTCACTGTTGGAGTCCATCATAAATCCAAAATTCTAACGTTTTTAAAGCCAATTTCGGATGATGACTACATTTTTCAATAAAATATATAAAATAACACATTCTTAGGTGCTTGGCGAGTAAGTTGACAATATTTGTCTTCTTTGTAAAACATTAACATTAAAGCTGTAAATTGAAATTACTGAATGTATTGATGATTTTATATGCTTATAGTCAGAATTACTCACATTGGTGTGCATAGTTTCTCTCTCATAATATCATAAAATCATAATACTAAATTCCCTATTTTCTCTCGTCTTGAAGTAAAATGACCTATAACGCATGTACGTGCATACCCCAAGGTGTACCCCAATGTAATCATTGAGTCAGCATTTCATGAATGAAACACAAAAGAATTCACACTGCCGACCTTGCAAGCTTTTCTATAATTAAATCGTCAGTTTTATGGTCTTAGAATTTATATAGTCCATGAAGGACCATGTATCTTTTAATGCATGGATAAAGGGAGAGATGCCAAAAATGCTCTCGCAAGGATCTGACCGAACCACCGTCACACTCTGTCCTCAGCTGTATACTTTGGCTGATGTGACACTCTGCACTGCAGTGTGATGAACTCCACTGTTGTTTGTTTTGTCTAATTTTGTCAAATTTCTTTTGCTTTTTTTGTGTTGTCGGGATGTCTCTCTTGCTCTACTTTTCATTCGTTAATCGTAGCCCATATAAAAAAATGGGGAGTATTCATTTGCTGCCATTTAACACCAATTCTCTTGAATAACTGGCCCGTCTAAAATGCTCAGCTTTTTCTATGATATGTAAATGCTGTGTTGTATGTGTATGTCTTGCTTCTGTGTCTCTAGCATTTAAGGTGACATCATTAGGCTAATTCAGTGCACCTGGCATGTTTTTAATTACTGCTCATAACACTCAATCTCTCTCTCTCTCTCTACCAAGTGATGGTGGTTTTGAGCCAGGGTAGAAAAAGTCACATTTATTTATATATCTACAAAGTAACCTTCATATTACAGAATCCCTTTCACAGCCATTTTGAAAGTCTCAAATAGAGCTGGTGTCTGGGAATGTTGGTCTTCTGAAAGCCGTTGTTTCCTATACTTAGGCAACTCTCCCCCTCATGAGGGGAGTTTCCATGGGTTGTCAACTTCAATTTTTTTTTTTCCAGTGACCTCTCCATCTTTTGCACAGAAAACACAGACATACACACTGATGTTCTGACTCGCTGCCTCCCTCCGTATCTCTTCCTCAGAGCACGACGAGTGCACCAGTGGCCAAAATTTGTGTGATGTGAACGCCATCTGCACCAACACCATCAGAGGACACCTGTGTACCTGCAAGCCGGGCTACGTGGGCAACGGCACCATCTGCAGAGGTAAGCCCTCTCCCTGGAACAGCCCGCCAGGCACACAAGAGCACACACAGATACGCACTGCAAACCTCCCCCACATCCTACAAAGGTAGCTGATTCTCATCCCCCTAAGCTATGGTTTACGCCTCCTACACATCACCTTACCAGGCGGCCCCTGCCAGAGAGTTAATGAAAATTAATTCTGCACCGGGTTCAGCCTGTTTTCTCACACGCGCCACGTTTCCCTCACTGCTGACCCTGCTCCCTGTTGACCTGTTAGCCTGCCAGGTGCCTCTCCCCCCTGGCGCCACAGATGAGGAAATGAGGGTTATGTTTTTGTGCAGTGTCAGTATTTGTGTGTTAGTGCACATGTTTTGCAATGACCGGTCTAGATTTCTGTCCCTGGGTGATTTTTCTGATACTTCTGCACACCTACAGAGCGGCCATTAATGCACCAACAGTTTTCGCTGGGTAGAACTTGGCTATGCATTTAAACTCTGCATCTGCAACATTGGATCATATACAGTGAACGGGAAAAGAAATGACAGCTACAGAATGGGAAAGTCAGGAGCCTATAGTCACATTGGGCCACCATATTTTCTTAGTGTATTAAACATGCTGTCCATGATAAAGTACACACATGCAAACACACACACTTCTCAGACCTTGTCGATTTGAAATAGATCTGTGACAACGGGCCATCTGCTACATTTATTGATTAAGACACACGGCATATTATGTATAAGGTTGTTATTGATCTGATTTGGTTTGTTCTTTACAACACTCCCACTAAGGCCTCCAAATTGACAGAACAGCTGTCATGCAGAATTTCTGAAAAGCTGCAGAAGCTGAGATGAATTTGTAAATAGATTGCCTTTTTAATCCACAGAGCTGTGCGGGCATATAGGGGCAGTTCCAGTATTTTAAGAGAGCGCAGTTGCTAATTTTGACGACTGCTCAAACCAAGTCTCCGTGTCTTATTAACCAATCCCAGCGATTAGAAATTAGCAGCTTTGGAAAAGTCCTACTTATGAATTCCAAGGTTTGAACTTTGTCTACTTTGCATGAACCACATCCGCTGTCATGTAAAGTGAGCTTTGAAGCTTTTGTGCATATGTTTGGACCAGGCGCAGGCGTTTGGACCAGAACAAGTTATTTTTCTTATTCAGAAATGGCAATTCTAATAAAGTTTGTGAGCACATCAGCAGTTAATGGTCAGGAATTATTGCTGTTTTATTATACCAAATCAGAAGCTGCACTCTGCCTAAAACTTTGAAGTGAAAAAAATCATAAATAAAGAAAACATCAAAGTATTTATTTTTGTTATCCACTTAAGCGGAAAGCAAATTGGAAGCTGGCTAGGATTTATTTCTTTATAATGTTCCTGTGACTCTATGTTCATGTGTTCACTCAGCCATGGGGTCTATGAACTATATTTAACAAAATGTGTGCAGAAGGCTTCTGCAGTGGGACAGTCGCTGCAGTTCATTGAGCAGATGAAGCAGAACAGTCAATAATAGGTCCTTATGGAGTGTAAGGACACTCGTGAGAGGGTGGGCTGGGTGAAAGGAGAGAAAGTACACTCACAGTATGCTGAGCTCGGTCATATCTCGAACATACTTGGCCAAAATGACAGCATGGGTTTAAGGGTGTTGTTCAGTTGATGATGCTCAGTTACTTTATTGACCTATTAGATACTGTGTATATGGCAGATAGACATGTACAGTATATTACTGCATAGTGAGTATTTTGGTTTCATTATTTGAGATTTCTTTATTTACTATGACATATGTTATTTGTGACTGGTTGCTATAAGTTGGTGGATGCATTTTTTGAACATTGTATTCAAATACCTAATATGATGGCAGTGTCAGTTTTACTGAATTTTGATACGGCTATGGAAATGTTACTATGTCAGACATTCATTTGTTTGTATATATTCTCAAACGGACGAAGAGGCACACCAAGTGCCACAGATTGACGTACAGCTTTACTCAAGTCTAGTACTAAATTTGCAAATACAGTAAAGGGATCCCATGATTCTCATAAGGAGCCCCCCTATGTAATTTCCATTATTTTGTCGCTGCTGGCCAAGAGATGAAAGCATCATTGAGCTTGATTAGACTTTGATTTTTCAAACTACGTAAACATGATCTCAATAAATTTGAAACAAACTATATTGCATCATGGAATATCAGTGCCTGTGAAGGAGACAGCCTCACCAGGTAACGCTTGTATGTAAAGGTAATCTCAGAGCAGGCATTCTTTTAAAATATATAATAAAATAAATAAATAATATAAATCAAATTAAAACATGGTAGATTCTGACCCTCCTGCCATGTTCCACCGCGTTTTCTCTCTCATTAAGTCATGTTCTGTATCTGCACTGCTGCTCATCACCGTGACAACTAATAATGTTGTAATTAGATGGACAGGACTGAGGAAAGCATGTCGGACATACCAATTATTAGCAAGGAACGTATGTCGTATGCTGTAAATGGATGTGTGTGTGTGTGTGTGTGTGTTTGAGAGAAAGAGCTTGGAATTTAAGGGTATGGTAGTTTTATCATAGGACAGCAAAATGAGGAAAGTGATTTCGGAAAAACATAGATGATAGAGAAAGAAGGCGGAAAATGACAGAACAATTAAAAAAATAAAATAAAAGTCTGTTTTTCCAACAGCTCCCATCTACCCCCCTGCACCACAGACAGGAGGATGGTCAACAGATGGGACTCAGGTCTAGGGAGAGATCAGTGCAACTTTGAAAGTGCCCTCCAGATTATTTCAGTTTTTGGATTGTCTCCAGGCTCACGACTTACACACACACACCCACACCCACACGCTGTCCAGCTGTAGCTCATGAAGTAGAATGGGTCGTCCACCTTATTGGTGTAGGTTGGTGGTTTGATCCCAGGCTGCTTCGGTCCCCATACCAAAGTGTTATTGGGCAACATACTGAAACTTGCCTCTAATGGCTGTGCTGCAGTGAGTAGATAAAGTGTGATTATAGAAAAGCGCTGCATATACATGATATACAGGATGTGCTGTATGGACTTGTGTGTGAATGGATGAATGTGACTGATGGTGTAAAAGCACTTTGAGTGCCTGTTAAATTTCAAAACATGTTTTAAAGTATTTTTGAAACTTGCTATAGTATCCTGTAAAGATCTTTGCATTTCCCTGGGCCATATAAATAATAATATTATGCAGTTAATGTAGGGTCCGCCAGTATTCGCATACCACTCACGAAGGTGTCAGTTCTATTCAATGACACTTACATTTAATAATGTCATTAAAATGTCCTATATCTTACCCACCTATGGCCAATTAGTATTATGCGAGCAGGTAGTCGGAGGAATCAGCCTCCCCCTTCCCCTCCCCCTGAGATCTCATTACCGTGTGATGGCAACAACGTTGTCCAATTGACCTGTGCCTCCCATCTCATTCCCCTCATATATCACCACGGCTCTCACAGGAATAATGGAATTAGTTTGAGTGTGAATGCAGCTCCTCAGACTTCCTGCTACTGTTAATAAGGCAAACAAAAACTGTATTTAGCCAGCCTTGAGCAGTGAGTCCATAGCACACAAGGCAAAATCTGGTTTCTGAGCCAAAAGAGTGTGATTAACTTGACATGTTAAAAGCTGAGCAGGTGCCCTTGAGGGACAATAGCTGATTTCCTGTAAAAGCAAACATTTTCACATTCCACTGCTGCACTGGAATGGGTTTTCAAAGAGAGAACATTTTTTTATTTGCAAAGTAGATCTTGGCCTTTTATATTTGTTGTGACTAAGCAGCAAGGACGGCTGGAAATGAGGTTTTGCATAGTCAATCAGCTGAATCTCTTATTTTGTTCTGTTTTATTGCACCATGAAGGTAAATCCATATACAGATCCCTGTCCTCCGATAGAGCTCATTAATGATGCATGTCTCACATGTTGTTTAGAGATGAAGTGTGGATTTATTGCTCCCCACTTAGCTTGCCCGAGGTCCTCCTTTTTCCTTGAGTGAATACATACATTTCCCTAAATGCTTTTGGAACAACCCCTGTAGAATGAGAGTGAACTTTTGGTATTTGGCTGCAATTTAAGTGGAGAAACTCAGAGCACTGGAGCAAGTCTTCCCAAACTTACTGTTGCTGCACACATGACATCCCCTTACATTACATGGCATTTGGAAAATATATAATCAAATAGCAGTGACATTGGTATTTGTAGTGTGGCGTGGGCATTTTCTTTTGTCCATGTCCATTTAGTCAGGAAATTACTCATGCAGTGGCCATTATAATGAATGAATTCAGAAATCATACGTTCTCCACCTTTTCAGTCCCGTCCACATCCGCACCCTTCACATTGCGATTCCCTGTACTCTACCTGCTCGGATTTGTTGCTCACCAGAGAAATGCTTCTAGGGTGAGCCTTTTAGATTTCCCCTGATAGGTGCCTGTAACGGATGTGTAATGTGGCTTCAGTGTGGCTCTCAACGGGGCGATTTCCCCCCCTCTCCGGCTGGATCTTTGCCTCTGTGGTCTCTGGGGATCTCCGTGAGGCTAGACACATTTGCCACAGTCAGTCAGTCAGTCTACCATGGCCGGCCCATTTGTGCTTTCTCACAGACCAAGTGGTGATTACACCTCACATTTAATTTCTATTACCGGAGAGTAATTATGGCTCATACTGCTACAGCAATGCCATGCCCTTTTGGTGACTGTTAACAGCGCCATCCATTTGAAATTATGCAAACAGACAGTATATGGAGAAGTGCTTCACTCTGGAGGCTTAGTCTTAATGCAGCTTTGGCTCAAAATCAGTACTTCAGAATGCAATATAAGCGTTCATATCTGCATCAGAGTTTTCAGTATTTAGGGCGAAAAAAAACCCTTGCCGGTTTGGTCACTCGCTAATCACTTACAAAGCTGTAAATTTAGACATTCAGACATGTACCAAGCTCCTACAAGCCCCCGCTGCCTGATATGACGGAAATGATTGCAGGGCCTCATAAAGAAAGGCCTCCATTTCAAAAGCCCATTTTACTACTATTGATTGTCTGGGCTGACTGGAGGTAAGACGAAATGAAGGGGTTAACTCTTACTCTACCTTTACTTACACTTTCCTCGTCCTTTTCATCTCACTTTCCCTCCTTTTGTATTGCAGTTCTCTAGGGGAGCAAACATGCTACCATGACGTCATCTCCCTTAAAGCACAATAAATGGGCCTCAATAGTTCAATTGGAACACTGCTTGAGATTATAGATCAGTGCTATGTTTTTTCCCCCTACCAGCCTAATTATCAGCGGCCTATTACAAAGCCTTTGTCGGCAGCAGAATGAGTGAGATAATCTTGTTAATGGTCCATTTCATTCCCTAGGATTGGTTTGTATAGACCAAGGAGTTTTAAATAGAGAGGATGAGGGTAGTGAGTCTAAACAGCAGTACAGTGGACAAAGGCATTGATGGGTGCTCTTCTCTTCTTACTAGCGGAGCTAATCACAGAGGAACCATGTTGTAAGCCGCCACCAGGCCAGCAGTGAAACCCAGGATAATGTATTCTGAGAGATGAAGGGGAGAGGGGCGTGTTTGCAGCAGGGAGGGGAAAAGAAAACGTGAGAGGGAGGTGTTGGATTCAGCCTTCATTTCTCCGACAAGTCTGAAGCATTTAATTTTCTGTTTCCATAATTATTGCTCCCCTTCATACTTTTTTGATAAGGGAATACATTTAGCATTTTTTTTCTGAGGTGTAGCGCATTGCTAGAGGGCATGGTGTTTTACAACATTTAATTGGGTGAAAACCACAGTATCCAAAGCTATGATTAATTGAAGATGTGTAAAAAAGAAACGTACTTGTTTTTGAAGTTTTGCAGCAATTATCATTTCAGGCAATTATTTTTGGTCTCTGCCCCACTGTTAGATGTTGCTGTGTTGCGGCAACGAGAAAAGTCTTGTGTTCAGCTCTTACAGATCCTACCATGTATTGCACTTTAATACACCGAGCAGGAAATTCATTCTATCTACTTTATGGTGTTTTTTGTCAATCAACATTGCGTCAGTGTTGCACTTCAGTACAATATCTGAATGGAGTGCTCTTGTGCAATGTGGTGATGCTTGTCAGCGATGCAGTGCCGAACAGAAAGGATGGATAAAAAATGAATACTAATACTCGTCTTTACTGCAACAATTATGCTTGCATTTATAAATAGTAGCCCTTCTGAATGCTTGAATGAAGACATAGGCAGGCATTGCATAGTAAACAGCTCCTGTGTGTAAATCTGTCTGATTTCCTGACCCTATCTTTTGTATGCAGTAGTAGGGCATGGCCTTCACAGCTACGAGGGAAAGCATAACTAACTGTTAGGTGTTTAGGGGGCTTTAGAGCAAAACTCCATGTGCATCTCCATGTGGGTCTTGAGAGACTCTCTGACAGACTTGATATTTGACCTGGATGTGAGATTGACTTGCCTCAAAAAGCCGAGCAACCACTCTTGTGCTGCTATCACTGATAACAGATGGGTTTGAGGGTTGCATGTGAGGAAACAGTGAGTCGATGTGCATATTTTCAGTTTATTTATATTTATGGCTCCTTCAGTTCTAACTAGCTGCTGGGAAAGTTCCGGTATTTATCATCTGTGAGATTAATGGCTAAATAACACTAAATTAAAGACAGACCTATCGCACACTGAACAAAGGTAAACATTGGCTGATCAATTCAGTGACAGACAAGAAGAGAAAACTATAAACTATAAAAAACTTGATAGTAATTAAAGAGGAAAAGGAATATAATTCCATTTTATGTATAATTAAAATGAAATACAGCCTGATTTGTGCTCATTCCCAGCCATGAAATGGAGAATATGTAAAATATAGAAAGAAAGCAAAATGTAAGAAATCTAAGTGTATGGTGCAGTGCATCGGGTTACCGACTTCCATTAAAGTTGTGTGGCTGCAGATGTGGCCATCACATACACGAACCACTGAATTTGTGTAAAAAAACATCTTTCTTTCTTTTTTCTCCTTACTTCGATATGGCTAGAAGGCTGCAGTTAGTGACCATTAGAGTAACTGCCAATTAAAGCACTTTCATGTTGGTTTTACCACTGAGCCTGTGATGAGAGTCTTGTGGGAACGCATTATCTGTAATGGCCTTTTCTTTGGAGTTTAGAGGGAGATTTAAAAACCGCAAGGTCGTGGCTTCAGAAAAAGCCGGGAAAAGATGTGCATCTGTTAATCAAAAGACATTTCTTCACGTATTGTTTGATAAAAAAAAATCTTCCTTCTGGAGAAACATGTTGGTATCCCCTATAAATGGAACCCCATCAAAAGTTTATTTGTTATTGTTACCAGCAGATTATTGCATTTCTGGGTGTGCGTTTGTCTTTGACCGACAGTAATGTATTTTTAAATTCCCTAAACAGGAACACGTGTACACTAGAATGTGTAGACAATGTATAATGCATTCATATACAGTATTTGCTTATTTAATAAGGTTATGCCCATCATCACAGTTTGATTTCTCTAGATGCCTACTGCCTTGCTCAGAATCAAATGTGTTACTCACATTCTTCTCTGAATTACACTGCAACATAATTTGCAACCAGCACTTATAGCATAAAATGTTAGTGGCTGAGTTGTAAACTACACTATTTTCCAACACGGATGGGGTTTTGACTGATACTGAAAAGCTCAAAGACCAGAGGCTCTGGACTCCAAAACACTTTAGTTCAAATCTGTGTCCCCTGATTGATTTATGGCAGGCTGCGGGCTTCACACACTCAGAAACACATAAATGATGGATAGACAGGCAGAGGAAACACTTAAACACAAACTGAAGCTTGAATTGGTGTGGTCTAGCAATGTTTACTTTCAGCCAATGCTGGAGATGTTAGTTATCCATCAGATTGGAAAAAAAAATCCTTCCTCAATGTGTAGTGGAGCTTTTACTCGGAGAACCTCAGGTTACAATTTTCACAGTGTAGTATATTATTTATGTAATATGAAATAACGTAACTCAAATTTTGATTTAAATGTTCAGAATCTGTGATTAATGGACTACAACACTATTTAACTCTCAAGATGTGAGGTCTGAGGTGAAATTAGCTTCAAAATGTGATTAGCGAATGAGCGAATCGATGATTCCAGCCCGTGATTGACTTAGATCAGAGTGATGGATAATTTTTCATTAAAAAAATATATATATTTACCAATAGTGACCAGCTCACTGTTTTTGTTGAGCTTTATTGTCATGTTGTCCAAGCTGCTGGCCTAGCTGGGATAGGATCTGTGACGTAGACTTAGAGAAAATACAGCGGGGGATGAATGGCAGGTAATGGCCTGCTGCATATAGATCTATGGTGTGTGTGTCTCTGTGTGTGTGAAAAATCTAATTTTCCTTATCAGTATAGTACATTCATTTAGAGAGACCTATTTTGCGTTCTGCTCCTACACATTTGTTACCTACCTATAGTTGAGATTAGGATATATGTGCAAATGAAATACCGTGCTATATTCAGCGTTGGAATAATGTACCCCTACTCTGACAGACTATTTTGAATCCAGGATTTGTATCATGTTTGATGGGGTTGCATATCCCTCCTCTCGATTCCAGCGGCATGGGTGGGTCATTGGTAATTCCAGGACTATGCCTCATCGCTCAGCAATGAACCCCATCTTATCAGAGAAACAGCAGAGGTTGGAGAAAACGCTATTGTCAGCGGCCTACCTGTTTGTGTTGCAGTAATGGATTCTGATAGCGGAAATCATTTGTCTTAATCTAAGTAATGAAAGCTCCTCACATCAGCTTCATAGGGCGTCCCTATCCCCCACCCCGTCACTTCTTGGATAGGACCATGCCCTCCAAACTCCTCGTCAGATGAAAGTAGATAAAAATCTCCCTGACTTGGCAGCCATTTAATAATTGGCACAATGATTTATTGGGGAAAGAACCAATAGAAGCATTTATTTTTATTTTGTCTTTTATAAAGTATTCATTCAAACTGCAATGTATTCATTTAGCATTGTTGTCATCCACCTTCATGTCTAATATTCACCCTCCTTCCAGCACTATTTTGGATTTCTAAATACTCATGGGGGACATATCCATCTCTTTAATTGCTAAAACGCCTCACTGTATTTACTAAATAGTCGCTTACTATGTCTGCCTACTTTTTGGTGCGTGGTAGGTAGTGTACAGTGGGTTAATTTTAGATCTCCAAAGTCTGCTGTGTCTAATATTCCCTGACTAAAGTAGTGAAAGGGAAATACCGTATAGACTTGGGCCGCATGTTAGGATATTTGTGTGTCAATACATCTTAACGAGCCTTTAATATTGTGTAAGATGTACATGCCGTGCGGTAGCCAATAATGCAATTAGAAGTATTTTGTGGCAGAAATGCAATGGACAGAGAAGAAAATGCAAAATTC
Source organism: Colistium nudipinnis (assembly GCA_016785305.1). Classification (NCBI taxonomy): domain Eukaryota; kingdom Metazoa; phylum Chordata; class Actinopteri; order Pleuronectiformes; family Rhombosoleidae; genus Colistium; species Colistium nudipinnis. Next base: position 3,151,860 of record JAFBJU010000879.1, read on the forward strand.
TTTCAAAGTCTGAACTAGACCTATCAAGAGGGCCATTAACATTTTGACAGCTGGTCTACATCTAGAAAATGTGGCACAGAAAAAAAATGTGGTTGTCAATTTGCTCATGTTTTTTCAGTCTCCCCGTCTAATACAAACTAATGGCACCTCAGTGTTAGCTCAGTCTTCGGCTGCCATCTGGTAATGGAGGCAACATTTCAAACTCCCTCTCTGCACACACACTATAGCCATAGGGCCAATGAATTATGGTCAGTGTAGTTCACTGGCAGGCTCAGGTTAAAGATCACATTGGAGAGCACCGACCGATGTTTCACCACTGCCAAACAAAGGAGGAAAAAAAACTCATGGTCTGCCTGCTCAAGCAGCTTATTGCACTCATGATTCTGATTTATAGTTGGGTGACCCCCAGTGTCTGTATGACAGGAGCGAAAACACAGAGTGACAGCGTCTGCTCCATCAGAAGTAGGAGTGATAGTTGGGTGAAATGGATGGGTTCAGAAAACAAAGTGCTGTCGTGCACTGTTAAGGTTATTAATCCTAATTGTGTGTGCCAGTGGAGGATCCATTTGAGGACATACTTCTGATCATGCCAGAGGGGAAAGCTGATGTGTTTCACGTTAAAAGAGTGGTTGAAAATGAGTTATGCACAAGTGTTATTGAATGTGTTATGAGTGATAATCTTTTCATTTTTCTTTTCTTTGATCTTATATATGGTGGTGATGGCAAACTAAATTCATTTCCCAGAATCCCACATGCAGTGTTAAATGAAAAACACCCATTGAGTGACCCAACGGCAGCAGTTTATGGAACAGCAAGCAGCTTTTAATAGGAGGAAAAAAACATAATATCGCCAATTGTTATTTCTTTAATATGTTTTCTTGATGGTTGCACCCGCAGCACTCCCGCTCTTCATACCTGAGCAGTTTGTAATGTGTGGAGCTGAATTCAGGGCAAGAAATTTCAGAAAGCACCTGTTAGAATTATTTGTCGCGTCAGCAGTATTGATCAGCCACCCTTTCAACCCTCTGCAGATATATTATGGCAATAAAAATCCCCCTTAATGCATCTTTAATCCATGCTGACCGCCTGGCTCGGCTCCTTATTGTCTTGTAAGTTATCTGTAATGTTCTGTAAATGCTGAACAGAGAGTACAGCCAAGGGTGAGCTGCCTTAACTGTGATCCATTGCATGGGAATTTTATTTCTAATTGGACTGGCTCTCATTTTTTCCTCGCTGAGATTCAGGTCTTCACCGATCGTCTACTCCTGTCTTGTGGTCCTCCACAAAGTCAGACAGTTTGATATTGTTGGCGTTATCTTTGCTTATTTGTCCATTCATCATGCACAGAGTGACATTATTGTGTCTCTTTGGTGATGAGTATGTACACAAAGCTTAGTGGGTTTATCAGAGCTTGTGGTTGCTGCTGCATCAGCACTGCTTAAATGTTAATGACACACACAGCCATACACTCCAAAACTGACATCCATTATGCAGTTGTTGTCACTTTCTTCAGGATCAACTTTGTGAGTGGACTGATAGGATGTGATGTGAGATTGACATAAACCAATGGGTAGAAACAGTGTTTCTAAAATATATATTCTTTTGATTACTGCTAAATTCAAGTAAGATGGCCCTCCTCAATAAATATACTTTGTTGAATGGTGATTCTCTGGGACCTTGCCCCAGGTTTTGCCGCTCATCTGTTAGGGTCTATTGAATGAGAGTATTAAATGTCTGTTTTTCTTTGGAGTTGAACACCAGTGTGTTTGAAAACCCAGTCATTTGTTATTGTTGTTATCAGGGTATTTTCTATATCTTCTCATAACTATCTCAGCATCTGCACCATTATTATTTTTCCTCGAAACGAATGCATACCACTGTGGCTTCAATGAAATGCTTGTCCTATCATATGTGTGGAACATATTGGGGCTAGGCTAGGTTTAACACATTAAAATATAGGAAAAATGCAGATTCAGATTCCAGAGATGTAATGTTCCAGTTAGAGATTACATCATTGTCAGGAGGCTAATGGTGTCTCAATGTGCCGTGTCACCAAGCGGTGCTATACTGAATATTAGCCCAGTTCTATTCTATTATAGGACTGCAAAGTCCTATTTTTCTCCACTTGGATTTATGGAATATCCACTGTCTTTCTGTGATACTGCTGATATTAATTCTGAGATGGATCCTCGGAAGCCCAACGACAGTGAATGTGGCTGTTAGCCACGGCACAGAGTGAAATGATTCCATTCTCATCAGCCACTGGAAAGCAATCGAGGCCTGTAATAGCAAATCTATGGGTATGAGCATGTCTCCAGAAATAACCAGTCAGCAACATGCTCGGTTAAGCACTGCGATAGCTTAACTAGAGGTCACAGGATCTACAAAGAAGAAGGGCTGTGCTTTCTCTATCTAAGGGCCCAGGCATGGCTTATTTTCATTTGTTTTGCTTCAGCAGGGGTCCAGGTAATGTAATGTGGAGGGAGGAGCCTGCAGGGGAGCGATGGAAAAAATGTGTGATGGAAAAAAATGTTGTGAACAAGAGTTGATACACGGCACACGATAAAGGAAGGAGTTGAACGTGTGATGCTCGGTGTTGAGATTAGAGCGGAGGGTTGTTTACAGTGGAGACTTGAGATATTTCCAGGAACAATGGGGCCTGATAGTGATCCGAAGCATCGATGGTAAACAACAGGTTTTGGTGTCAGAGGGGGGAAAAACAAAGAAATCAATTTTCAGAACCACATGAGATGCCAGCGAGACAGAATACAATGCAGCAATACCTCGACATTTTCTCTATGGGATGTGAAATACCCTTCAGCTCTACAGGTCTTGGATGTTCTCTGCTGCGGTTGTGCGAAAAGTTGCACCAGATTTTTATTCTCCTGTTAATGTTATCCTGAAAGGGAAAACCCCCTCACTGGAATGTGTTCTTTGCCTATCCTAAACAGCACACAGCTGAAAACAGCAAGGTCTTCTCTTTGAAAGGAAGCTTGGTTAACAGCTCAGGGAGCACATGGTGCTCACTGTATCTATCAAGCATCTGGCGAAGCGATTTCAGCCCTTCCTGCCACCATTTACTCCACTCTAGCACAAAATGAAGGAATGTAATGTAATTTCCCCCTTTAGACAACTGCAACCCCGTTTCTACTGGCATTACATCTGTTGCCCGTCTTCCGTTGGTTCTAAAGGCTGCAGCTAAAATGCTAACAGATGCTGGTTGAAAACTAGCCTGTGTCTGTGGGGAATCTATTTTTACTTTCACTTCTCAATCGCCTCAAATATATTTTTCTGTGACACTGCACATTGTTCAGTCCTCTGTCAATAGTCACTGTCATTTTTCGTCTGGGCCATTGAACCATTCAAATAATCTGTTATTTGTCATGTTCATAATAGTGCGTTGCATGTGGAACACTAAGAACTTGTCCCGCGTGAGCCGAGCTTAACGTGTACTAACCAATGTTGATCGACTCTGACCAGTATAGACTCTATCGCACCTTGTGAACAAACATATTACTTTGTATTCAAAAGGAACAAATCAATTTTAAAGCGTCCCAGAAAGAAATCTTGTCTTGTTTTTCAGGCTTTTTTTCTCCAGAGCTGTAAAGAACTTTGAGCATCGATTATCTCTGTTCGTTTGTGCTCGGTGCTGCGCAAAAATGCTGAGGTGCATTGCCTCTGTCTCAGTATGGCAATGAAAAACCTGGCTATGGTCTGTATTTATGCTGTCCAACTTAAAATGATAGGTTGCCTATGGGCATAGGAAATTGCTGCCATCAGCTTTGACTGAAATATGTGGGTGTTATAAAACATACCCCACGCCCACTTCCAGCGCATCATCCTCATCTTTGGAAGTCATTAGTTGGACAGACAGGCGACATTATGCTGATGTGGTGAAATGATAATTAGAGCTGGAGATAGATTGAGTCAATATAAGTCTAATTAATTTTCGAATGTGAGGTTTATTAGTACAGAGGCAATCAGGCTCCTAATGAGGGCCTGATAGAACTTCTTAAATAGTGGAACCAGTCAAATGAATATCTCTAACAGATTCTGGCGTCAGACTCTGCTTTTATTTATTGCACTCATGCATTCGTTTGTATATTTAGCCCTTTTGTTTCTGAACACAAGGGTGATAAATAATGAGATAAATAATGTGTCCTTTGATTCATAAAGCAATGGGGACAATCATACGGGCAGTGTATGTGACTATAAATAGATCTTTTTGTACATTAAGGCTCATCTTTCAAATCAGGTTAATAATTAAGCTTAGAAATACTGAAGTAATTTCTCTGTAATGAACTGGTTGAATCCTCCATGCTTTAAGCACTGACTGCCTACTCTTACTCCCTGACACTAGACACTCTTGCTTTTTCTTTTGTTCCACGGATGTCCTTTTTCTGACAGCTCTTCTGGCCTCTGTATATTTGTCTCAGCTGTGTTAATGCACCACACCCTGTGCACTCACAGAACAATGTTGCACTGATATTAGCACTGTGTTGATTCTCAGTCTTCGTTGATGTGTATATGATGAAGGAAACTGCCGCTGACACTGACTTGGTGAACAAAACGTTTATTATAACAAAGAAACAGCATCAAACAGGCTTGCCATGGATAGCCTGGGAGGACATGAAGCCAAATGGTTGTCTCACCCCGAATGAAGTTAGGCGCACAGTTTTATACCTTTCGCAGACTTATTTCAATCCTGACCGTTTTGAGCAATGGGGGGGCCAAGCCGCGCCCATTTGTGTTCCCCTTTACCTTTTTTCCACCCCTACCTCTTTGTTTTTTATATTATATTTCCCTTTGTGTTGGAGAAGCCAGACATGTTACGACTTAAGGCACTGCTTTACTGTATCGTCAAATTCATATCGTAACAATAATGCCAATGATTCAGACACTACAACTTTCAACCTGTTTTTCAGCAAAGTCAGTGAGATGGCTGCACATGCGTGTTCGCCCACATTCTCCCTCACCCACAGTATTGATGTAGATTTTAAACCACTACAAACAGACACGGGTAATGTCATCTTGTGGATTATGCATGAAGCTCTGCAAATTTTCAATAACAAAATGCATCTTCTTAACAAAAATGACCTGACCAATAATTCTAAATCCAACTATCTTACAGGCCATTAAAGTCTGCAAAATAAAAGCATGTTGAGTTTTGGCTTAGTTATTATTCCCATTAGGTCAGATTTGACTTTTGAGATAAGATAAGATAAGATAATCCTTTATTGTCCCACAGTGGGGACATTTGTGGCATTGCAGCAGCAGAGGTAAAAAGTATACATAAATAGAAAAAAGGGCAGTAAACCATGGCTGTGCAAAAGTAGATATAACATATATACAGTACACAAGATACAATATATACAATAACCAAAGTATATACACTTGAAATGTGCTGTCTGTAATGAATAATAACATAATCAACCTAAATGCACTTTGTGAAGAGGAAATCATTTCCATTTATCAATGGAATCCTGGCTCCTGTTATCCTGAAAATACATATGCATAAGTCCAATCCTCTAATTGCTACTCCCAGCAAGATGCGTCATGTAACAAAGTCAACTCAGACATGTGTGATGCACATGACAAAGATTGAAGTGACCTGCACTTGTTTCCAGTCACCAGATGCAAACCGAGTAGAATACCTTTGAGATGTGGTAGAATGGAGGATTTACATCAGGAAAGTCAATCCTGTACAGCTATAAGCACAAACCAATGTCACAGTGAAACCGTCTGGTATGACCAGGCTTAGTTATCTAAAAAGAGGAGGACAGTTTGGGTGGTTGAGTGTCGACGGTGTCAAATCCATGCAGGCTAGAATTTTATCACATGTCTTTCAAACATGTCGCAACAGAAGCCCAGGAAGGTTGTCCTTGATAGTGACCCTCAATTCAGTGTGTGCTGGTTTGTTTGTTATGTGGCCTATTGGCCCAAAACCAGAGTGCGAATGTGTATGCGTAGGAGAAGGAAAGGCTTTGTAAAGCATGATTGCACGGTTCTCAGGGTAAACGTGCTACAGTGTGTGGAAAAAAACAGTCCAATTGAGCCTGAGAGTCCACATTAAAATGATGTCCTTGCGCTTGCAAATCAATACAAAATCGTTTTTTAGAAAATACAAAAAAAAAAGAATATCCCAGTTACCTTTGCACCCTGTGACTGAAGTTGTACAACTGTTGTCATCCATGCTTGCAACAAAACAAAGTTTTACTTTTTGAACAGCTGACTTTACATGGCCTCAATTAATTTAATATGAAGTCATATTCCAATGGATTTGTGTTTTGATGTAATTCAAAATCAAAAATGTGTTGTACAGATAAGAGGTCTGTAATGGGAGATATTTAACTTGCTGCATGTTGTCCTGCTTTTGACCTGGGAAACACCAAGCATGGTTATGGCTCAGTTGGATTAGATGTTCGCATACATTGACTGATTGCCACTTGCTGATGGACAGACAAGACAGTGAGTTTATCAGAGCTTGTTTGCTTAAAACAGCTGTCTATATCTTCTGGATACTGGAGAATTGATGAGAACATCGAGTCTGATTTGAAAATGTGCCAGTGAGTTCAAACAATGAGCTAAAGGAGGCAAAAAAGCTGAGACTTGAGGAGTCATAATAATCCCAAATGCATCATTCTCTTCTCTCATATTCCGCGTGAAATATTTATTGATAAAGCTTTGAGAAATGCAGCACTATTGCCAGTGTCCCCTGAAGACAGTTTTACCCATTTTTACTTTTTTTTATCTCCATCACTCTGATACTTTTATGGAGTAGCTGTCCTCTAGATGACAATGACTGGAAAGACGGATTTGACTTCAGACACTTTCAATAAACCTAAATAAATTTTATGGGAGGACAGGTTACAGCCTTGAGTCGTGCATGAGGTGATGCAGGTCATAAAGCTGTTGCAAAAGTGCTTCTCTCAGAAGCACACCACAGCCATTTCAGATGGTGTGATAATATTTTGTCAGGTTGTCTCATGGCACCCAGCATCCTGAATGCAAAGACCTAAACGCACAGGTCTCACAAACACAAACACACACACACACCTACACACACACACACACACACAGAAAAATTGAGTTTATACGCCCTTGTGAATGCCAAATAAGTGCATGTGTTTCCTGCGAGAGCTATTTCACTGCTTTTAATCATTGTCAGGGGAGCCCATTTGCGCCTTGCCGTGTCTTCAGGAAGCCTTAAACTGCAGGAATTCAAAGACTTGTTTCTGCCGCTGCTGCTGTGATATTTAGCACATGAAGACAGACTGAAGTAACGCACCTCTCTTTCTCTTTGTAGCCTTTTGTGAAGAGGGATGCAGGAGCGGAGGGACCTGCGTGTCTCCCAACACGTGCGTCTGTCCCTCAGGATTTACAGGACGACGCTGTGAGACGGGTAAGTCCTCACTTGACCCCTCACGTGGCCTGCTTGCTCAGTTCCTAATTAAGGCTCAGCTGGAGCCTCTTATATTATTATTTCCCCCACCACAACCACATTTTTGCAGTGACATCAGAGAAATGGTCATGAGACCAGTCTGAGGACTCAGTAACTCCCCTTTGTTTTTGTTTCTTTCCTTTGTCTCTTGTGCACACACACAAACACACACACACACACACACACACACACACACACACACACACACACACAAACACACACATCACACTCCATCTCTAAAGCCTTGTGTTTAAATTGGACACTGCAGCTATTGAGGATCCCAGGAGAGCTGTAGACAAGGACAGCTAATTCTTCTCTCTGCACCTTCCCTTCTCTTCCCCTCATTCCTCTCATCTTCTGCTCTATTTCTCCTCTTACCGCCCTTTCTGTGTGCCTTTTTTCTCTACCCTGTTCCTTTCTGCTTCTGCTCGCCTCCCCTTTCTTTAATCTTATTTTATTCATCTCCCCCCCTTCGTTCACGTCCTCTCCTTTCCTTTTCTTTCCTTTCCTTTCCATTCCGTTTCTTCTCTCTCTCACGACCTCCTCGTCTTCTACGGGTGCTTTCCCTCTTGCTCATCTTTTCTTTTGTCCATGAATGTTTTCATTCCTCCTTTCTTAGTCGCTGTGGTCTCATTTTACAAAGTGATCAACCAGTTCCCACGGTGCACTACATTCATAGCTCAGCTATTCACAGCATGTGGCCACTGTCTCCCTCTGAAGAGGAGATCACACAGAAGTGTGCACATTATTGGTGACATCACCGTGTAGGTACCATGGTCCTACTGTCAATCATAATTGTGTGTAAAGCAGAGGAGGAGTGTAGAGGTTGCTGTCCGCTATATAGTCCCTACTAACTAGTGCTTTCTCTGGAGTGTTATCCACATCAGACAACATAGACATGTGATTATTCTTCTTCCTTCATCCAATGTTGGCTGTGGATAACACTCCAGTTTAGAGCTTATATTGAAATGATTCCCCTTCATATAGTATCACATTTTATGTGATGCCAAAAATAAAGTCACAAGGAAATCGAAATACATGGAATATGTCAGGAATCATTGATGACCTGACTTGGGTAAATACAGTGTGTATACATCTAATGTATATACACAGTCAGTTAGGTTAGGTCGAGTTCTTTTAGTTGATGAAATTAGACCAGTCCTCCCTCTGATTTTGGAGCTCTGTTTTTCTCCATCAGGGCCTTGGGAAATTTACAAATTGCAATACTTTTTTCAATAAAATGACCAGGAATCATAGGTTAAGCATTGTTTGTTCATTACTAAGAAGGTGTCTAGTTTCATCCCTAAAATTATAGAAATCCTGAAACATTATTGTCACAGAATGTAATTAAATCATGCCCTTTTTCTGTGTCTGCGAAAGTAATGATTTAACTAATTCAGAAATACTCAAACTTGTAACTGAGTGTTTGTAACTGGATCATCATTGGCGGTGTGTAACCCAATTAATTAAAGCTGGCAATCAACCAATGGTTAATTAACCTTGCTATAAGCAGCATTACATATTTATCTATTAATTAACATAACAACAATTCCAATCCTCATTTCTGTTCACTGAAAATGGAATGTTATATCTAAATGGTAATGTTTCGCCTTTGCAAAGATTTTACTTACTAGATTTTGCTTGTAATTTGAATTTTGATGACTAACAAAATGCAAGATTGGTCTGCAAAATTACTACATTGCTTCTGCAAAATGATTACGTTGCTTCTCTTTGAAGCACTTCAGAGGGTCTGCGAGGAGGAAAAGATTATGCAAAGAAGAAATTATAAGAAGAAAATATATAAATATTGAAGAGAGAAGCAGATGAGGTGCACAAAGACACCGCCCCCCATGTCCTCATAGTAACAAAAATGTGGACTAACACATCATTTCACTAATGAAGCTCCTCCCTATGGCCCTCTGGCTTCTGCCTGAGGGTGTTATAGATGTGATGTCTCTGTGTGAAAATCTGCATCTGTTTCAGTTTTCAGTTAACCTATGTTCCATGACAGAAAAAGAAAATGAGAACTGTGATAACATGTATTAATTGTTATCATTCTAAGGAAGAAGAGCAAAACATAGGGAGAAAGAGTGAAAAATCCTGAACATTTTGTGTCTACCTTTACTGATCAAACGTATGTAGTTTTCAGACATATGAACAGTTCTGGTTTCAAACCAACTCTTACATACTTCATTTATGTAGAGTAAACATTATTTCAAGAGTTGCCTTACTTTTTATTTGACAGTAACCGCCTGAAGGTTCATACATTTTAAATAAATGTTAAGAAACGGCTTGTTATATTCGTGTCGTGGCAGTGAAATACTTCCCCTGTGCTGTGGAGGTGGTGGAGTTTCCCTTGAAGACATTCCGTGGGCAACTTGTGCAAACTGTACAGAGGGTGCTAGTTTTAACTCGCACGCAACTTGTTCTCTGTGTTTCTCTCTCAACCTGCTTGCATCGGGTGCCTGTCAAACTATATGTCAATACGCCTCCCATGTAAATCTGTCTCCAGCTTCCGCCTCCATCTGCCTCACCGCTGCCCTTCCCTGGTGTAAAACAAATCGCTGCTCCACCGCCTCCTTCTCCTCTGTGGTGATCACCGTAGCACAGTGGGAGGTTAAGAGTGTCTCAGTAAGCACTTGGGAGATGGCGTTTGTCTTCTCATCTTCTCCCATGTTGCTCTGTTTGTTCTTCTCTTGTGGTCTCATGTAGCTGCAACAGATACCATGTTGGATCCTTTTTTTAAATGCCTTACTCTCAGAGATCATAGGCTATTTTCCACTAACAGTGAACTTACACATTGAGAAACGTATACTACTTCTTTGCCAAAACAGCCAGTAGATAATGATACAGTGGTAATGTAAGTGCACTGCAGTGTGCGGTTGAAAGAAGAGTGTAGACTTCAGTGTGGCTGTAGCAGATATAGCAGTGAGTCCTGAGGTTCAGCCAAACATGTGACTCCTGTGGAACTCCAGGTTCAGTCTTAGTCGGACAAATCACATTTTTTCACCCCCATCTTTTTCTTTCTCCTCTTATTTATCAGCAGCACTTTAAACCTGCTTTGTTTCAGTAGTGTTAGGGGAAAAAAAACATCAGGTTGCTATGGAATACATCCATTAGGTTGTTTAGTTTTTTTTTTTACCTCTGGGTGTTTTCACGAAGCGAACCATTCAGACTGAGAGGAGTACTTCATTCTTTATTTTCTTTCTTTCTGGATAATATCACCATGTTGGCGCCGCTTTACCGTCTGTAATTCCCATGTGAAAAGATGATGGCATCTCAGATAGACTAGGCAGAGTACATACTGTATTTAATACACATTATACATATTATAATACAAACATCAGTAATGTGAAAGAAGTGCATGAAGCTATGGAATAACCCACTGTAGCTCCTAATAGGTGGGTGCCGTTTCCTCCTGTGAATATTAAACACTCATATTAGACATATGAATATATAGGTATTTGTTTAACAACTAATATGTTTATAGCAAATATATAGATCATTTATGAATATTTATTCCTGACATAGTCGGACAATAGTCGGAAACTGTTGAAACCACACCAGCATTAACAGTATATGTAATCTAGATTTCCAAACCCTACATTCACAATGCAACTTTAGAAACCACACAAAACCCATAGACAAAATCAAAGAAACATCTTACACAATTAGGAGTAGATGAAAACGATTGTTGACATCAGCACTTGATTGTTGCAGAACCTTCAGTGCTTGGCTATGGTCTGTGGCCACTGTACCTGCTCCGTTATTCCAGCAGGCCATAATTTATCTAAATGTACTGTCCACAGTCTGTCAGGTAGAAACAAACAAACCCTGGTGGTTCTGCATGAGGACACTTTTGTGTTAAGGCAGCATGTGACACAATTTCTGTGATGTTGTTTCAGTAGGTCAGTAGGGCTGAGATAAGTGCAATTATGGAATGCTCTGCAGTGCAGATCAGTCTCCGGAGAGCTGAGGGAATTATTCTAACTAGGAGTTCATGAATTCCCATTTCCTTGCTGTGCTAAAACTCACAGCTCTTCACAGGCGGGGGGCTGTCACAAAGTCTCCACACTTCACACCAATGGAAGAAATCTACAGACAGAGCAGAAGTGAAGCCCGGCAGAAAGCACTAAGTGCTCTCCTTGGCCTTGTAATGGAGGGAAACGGAGAGAGTTGTGAAATGCTCGTCTTCCTTTCCCGTAGCTGTAACAAAGACGGATGGAGTGTGTGTGCGATTGTGCTTTTGCTTATTGTACTTCATACCACAGGGAGGTCACCTACCCACGTTACTGAGTGAATGACAAACAAACACACCGACACACACTCACCAGTTAACGAATGGCTTTATACGACTGTTGAGCAACAGGAATTATTGACTGTGTGTGAGTGAAATGAGCTTTTATTGCTTCTAAATAGAAAGGTCTTATTGGGTGGTTGATAGATGGCATTTTAAATAATGGACACTCTCCAGTAAAAGGAGATTCAGAGTCCTGGTGGAATTAGGTATTTCTGTGCTTACAATTGCAGCTGTAAATTACCACAGGTCTCAGATCGCAAAAACAACTAATTACAGTTAATTTTGCAATTATGCATTCATACTCCTCTTGCACGGCTTTCATAGTAGTACACAGACAGATGCTGGAGTGCAGGGCAAGATTGGAAGGCAGGCAACTGACGCTTGTTGTTTCTCTGCTGTAGATTGAATCCACTCCTTTTCTTTGCAAATTATTATCAACAAGGAATCGTAAACATGTCCATTCATATATGCAAATGTAATGTTTTGCGTTAGCCCACTGACCATGACCCTACTTCTCACTAAACATTGTACGTTCTTTGCAACCGAGACCACTAATTTAAATAGTTTCAGCATCAGTGAGATTTCATTAGGTTAGGATAGGTTCATTACTGTGACTGCATGCTATATAAAGTTAAATGTGGCCTTTCCATGCTGTATATTAGAGCTGGTGGCAGATGTGCCTCTGTGCAGCAGAGTAACTGATGACATGTCACAGGGCTAATTAATGACACTAAGCTATCTCGCTTTTTGCATACAAACCCAAAAGCTTTGCAATTGTCAACAGCTGAATTCATCTATTATGACAATAACATGATTATTTGCCATGTTATTCATTTCTGCTTTCCATATTTGTATCATTACCGCTTTATTTAAATTTCTCTCTAAATGTACATGAATTTGAATAACTCCCATTGTATCTTGTTAATTCCCTTTCCTGTATTCACAGCTGCCAAGGAGTACCTTTAAATTGTTTTATCTTAATATTATATAATTGTTGATGCATCACTAATTATCTTGTATGTTAGCAAATAGTCCAGACAGATATTCTATGCGCTTAGGTTTTCTCATTTACTAGTTTTCACAAAACTAAACTCCAAGATCAACGATACCTAGAATTTGGGCACTGTTGTCCAAAGTAACTTGAGAGATTATGTACTTTTATGTACTGAATCGCTGCTGGATAAATCTTACTACTACTGGATTAAACACTTACCGCACGCTGTACATTTATCATGCCTTGTAATCAGGCATGATAAATGGACTTTTGAAGCCCTATCTTCCACCTGCTCAATGTGGCGCAAACTGGTGCAACCCGCATGATCTCGAGGCAGCAGAAAATGATTTTACACGACTAAACCACAAAAACCATTGCTGCAGTATTTCACCGTTATTTTAAGGAGCAAGATAATATGGATTCTCAGCAGTGATGATGAATTAAATTGGCTAATTACGTGACTAACCCAGCCAATGCTCACAGGTATTTAAAAATAAGCCTTTCCTCGACAGAGCACTGTAAACTTTTACTACCTACTATATCTGAAGTTATAATAGCAATTTGCCAGGATGCAATTGCACCGGGCTTTTAAAGAGAATGGGAGAGGGGGCACTCTGATTGGTTTCTTGCATGTTTTTTTGTAACATAACTATGATGAGGATAGGAGAGTGATTACATATTTGAATGCTGGGACCTTTTTGATCTGCAATTGAACTTGTGAAAATGGATTTGGATATGCACCAAATTGCTCTTCAGACCATCAGCTCGTGCATTGAGAATGTGAAAATTGAACGCATGCCCTCTCATGCACCCACACAGCATTGTTATTTTGTTAAATGGTTAGCTGCTCTCAGCCACAGGCCACCTATAATCTTTAGAGACTGACAGAGGGCGGTCGTCCCAGCAGCTGTCACGTCTTATTACCTGCAGCGTGGCAGCACAACAGCAAAACCCCAGCACACACAGCAGCATGGCTCAACCTGATTCTCCCTTTCTATCTGTGCGCGGATACATATGTGTATTTGTGCGTATGCTTGAGTGCTCTTAAGACCAGGTCAAAGCTATTACATACAGAACAGGAGAAATACAAATATCAGAGGGCACGTTTGGTCCTTTTTTATAGATCAGTGCGTCTGCTTTATACACAGAAATATAGTTTTTGGTGGGGAACACTGCATGCAGTGACTTTCGAAGCAATGAATGTAGCGAGCTTACAGGAACCCTCTTACAGTTCAGTACATAATAAAATAATAATAAATAAATACCTTGTGATCAAGCCACAAACGTATGGACCTTATCTTGTTGCTTTGCTTGAGATGGGATTTTCTTCCTTTAGCGATGATACGAGATATTCTCAGTCATATGCACATGACACTTAATGAGGGCTCTGGCACAACCTTTTTTTTTTTGGTTTGCTATGATTTGCATTTAGGAAATTGAAGCTATGACTGAAGGTCACTCTTTAACCATCAGGGGGTGTGTGCGGTTCAGGTTTCACAGCCTGAAGAGAGCGGCAGATGAGAGAGATGCCCGGGCGTACACCATGCATAATGGATGAGACAGTTTTGAGAGAGTGAAGACCTAACACCTCTGGGCCGGGCATGTGTATGCACAGCACATGCCAGAGACAAAGCGAGTAGAGTACAAAAAAGGCAAAATGAGCAAAATAAGGAAAAATAGGAAAGTACAGGAGGAATGGTGTGATTTTTTTAAAGTGATCCCTGCTGTGCCAGACAGGCTGCAGAGATGTTGGCTGTCTCATGTGGGCAGTCGCTGACCCCACTCTACTCTTGTGGCCGCAGTTTGTTCTGATTGTTTCAACACCCACTGCTGCAACTATAGCACAGCACAGATCAAAGAGCCGTCCAAAAAACAAAACAAAAAAAACACATCTGAGCTGAAGTTTCAGGTTCCTTTTCCTTGTCATGGAAAAAAATCATTTAGACTGAAAGTGATGCTACTGTGTGTGTGTGTGTGTGTGTGTGTGTGTGTGTGTGTGTGTGTGTGTGTGTGTGTGTGTGTGTGTGTGTGTGTGTGTGTGTGTGTGTGTGTCCACAGACATCGATGAGTGTGCAGAGGGCCTGATTGAGTGCCACAACCACTCCCACTGTGTCAACCTGCCCGGCTGGTACCACTGTGAATGCAGAAGTGGTTTCCATGACAATGGCTCCTACCTGCCTGATGGGAGCTCCTGCATTGGTGAGCATTCGCTGAATTGAAAACATCCATATCACTGCTTGAAAACAGTATTACAGCTTCCCTCTGTAGCCCAGCACCTGCTTTTCACTGTTTTCTGCCCTTTCAAGTCCAATTACTCTGGAGAAGTCAGAGTAGCGTCACTGTCTGGCTTCCTGTTCGGCTCTCTTTGATTTCAGGTCTCCTACATGATTGTTATCGTTTGTCACATTCATAACATTTAGACCCGGGGCGCAGATTTCAATGGGTGCACTTGCGTCCAACATGATATCCAGCAGGCATACTAAGAAGCCAATTAAGAGGTCGTCTCATCTTCACAGCTCGACTTCTAACCATGCAGAGTGAAACCCACAAGAAACCCTTTGTGTGATATTCATGAGGAACACATGGAGGCCCTGGGCCCTCTCTCTTGGTAACCCAGAAAAACAGAGAGCCTTGTGTGCTTGCTTGTGCCAAAACAGTGTTGATGGTGCGTACAACAGGAGTGTGCGGTGAAAGAGATGAGAATTGTAAGATCAAATATTAACTTGCCAAAATAGACAGCATTCAGGGTTTTTTTTATCTTGTTTTGGTGCGTTTTAGCAGTATTGAGTCGCTGTATTCTTGTCCTGCAGATACTCTGGCCTGATAAATGGCAAGTCAGAAAAGAACTCTTGAACATGCATTCCAGGGATAAAACCACCCTTAAATGTCAGAAACAACAAAATGGGGAAATGTGATCTGGGAAGTAAGTAAGTAAAGCTGTGTATTGATGTCAGTAACTGGCACTATCTGAATATCAGAATCTTCAGTGGTTTGTGACCAGGAGTGTTTGGCGAGCGGGCGTTCAAAATATCGAAATATCCCTCACTCAGTGTCGGGTATTGAAGTCTGATTTTAATCCACTGAGCTTGATGGTCCATGTTTTCATCTTGTGATTTCCCTTTCTCCCTGAGTACTTTCTACTTCATCTTTTTTCTCACCCATTTAAAGGCTATTAATAAACCTCCTCCCTGCATGGACATCAACGTTTCCATTATCATGAGGTTGTTAATAGCATTCAGGGAAATAAGGGCAGCAGGTTCAGTCAAAATGGAATTCAAATTTGCATTTCGCATTAACAGTTTATTTCTCTAATCGAATTATGAATTATGTTTTAAGTTTCACGTTTTTGTGCTTGTCAGGATTTTTTGTCTCTTCACTTCATACATGTTGATCTTTTGTGTTTTCACTAACTTCTAAACTTCAGTTACATTTCTTTTTAGCCTTTTGGGCTATGTTTCTGCACCTTTTTCCCCTTTGCAAATTGACCATGGGCATAAAACCTGGATGATGCTGAACTTTAGAGTGACTGCCAGCAGTGCACAAAGTAGCACACCACTGCAACAGCTTTCACTTTGTCTCGTTTTTCTACAAACAAACATCTGAAATAGGAAATCAACCCATCTCACATCTGCTACAGAAGACAGAGATGTCGCTCATCCTCCAAGTCTAATTGGATATTAACTTTGTTGTTTATGCTATGTAATCAGTGGCTTTCAACAAACATAGAAATACATTTTATATTGCGATCAGTGTCAGCAATTAGTTGTGTGTTGTTAAGAGATTCTAGTAATGGTTCATTCAGTTAATCTATTCCATACATTGCCTTCACGGACTTTACAGCATAAATACAATACATGTGTCAAAATGTCCTCTATGTATGCCACTCCTTTACCAAACATGTGCATGCAGCTTCGACAGTATATACTGTATGCCACCTTCTCTCCTCCCACGATGCAGTATTAGGCTAAAAGCCAGCAGGGGAAATAAGCAAAAAAAAAATCCCCCTCAACAATATCTCTCACCAGTCAACGAAAATGGAAAGTCACACACATTAGTTGCTGTATTCTGTCCAATATTATTTGTTGCTTGTGCTATTTCAGTCTTGTCCTCATGTTTCATGCCTTTTCCGTTCTTTTCCTGTTTTCTTTTGGCACTCCCCTCGCTCTATCTAAATTCTAAGCACCTAACTTTTCCCGCTCCTCTGATTACCTGATGGCGTCACCTGTGTCCAATTGTCTCCCAAACTGTCTTTTTTTTCATTATTGTTATGGCAATAGAGTTGCACGCTCTGCATCTGAAAAAGGGGTTTATTATGCCTTATGCTTTAGGGAGAGCCAGGTGGCTTTGATAAACAGATGTGCATAAAGATGAGGACAGTACACCATAAACTCCCACTGTCTCCCTGTACGACAGACAGTGTGTGTGTGTGGATCATTTCCCTCTCTCTGTGATGTACATGACCTTTCCATATGCGCTGCCTGGAGATGTACCCACTGAATATCTTTTAAATACTCCAATACTGAGCTTTCTGATGCCTTGTAATTACCAACATCTGTCAGAGGGATTCATTTGTTTTGTTTCTTTGTGCATAAAAACATGTTGCCGTGCGCATGCGCTGCAGCATTAGTGCTTTCATGTTTAACGGCACATGTAGGTGTACGGGGGGGGGGCTTGTTCTGCTCAGGTTCTCCTGGGGCTTCTGTGTTTGGTTATTACAGTCTTTTACAGCCCACATTTATGGGTGAGCTTCATCTGCGAGCAGCAGCTTGTGGATATAGCATGAAGGACATTAATCCTTCACCAGCAAGCCTATAGTATGTCTGACTGGCTGATGGGGATTTCATTTAGGGAATGCAAATAGGCTGTTGCTGGGACTATATATTCTTGGATGAGCCGTCTTTCACTCTCTATACAGAACATTGGATACTGCAACTTATTTGTGTCTGTATATTCGGTCCTGCAGTGTGTTGTGCCTGTTTTGGGGGCAAATGTAGTGTCCACAGTGTTACTTATATTTTGATGTGCAGTGCTGTCAAGTTGTGTATTTGTACTGTATTTTCTTTCATTATATCACCTTTTTGATAAGATTAGGGTTATAACCTGTATTCATTAAGAAAATGTGGAATCAACTTAACATCAACTTTCATTAGTCAATGAGACATTCATGATTTTAGGTTAAAGTTAAACAACACTTTTTTCATGATCATATGGGAAAACTAAAGCTCTTATGAAAAAGGTCAATGGAAACATGGGTTCATAATACGGGCTTGGTTTCATACATTTCTTCAATATTTACCAACAATCGCTTTTGAAGTCTCTCTGCTCTCTGAAACAAAAAACGTATATTTCTTATTACAGACATGACTTAGGTGTCTGTGTCCTCTTTCTGGGGTGGGCCTGATGTTCATTCCCTGGGGTCTCAAGATTTTAAGGGAAATGGGGTTGTTAAAAGCAGCTTAAATCTGAGGCAGACGGCATACTGTTCAAAAAGGCTGGGTTCTGAAAAATGTTTAGTAAATTGTGTAATTGTTGGTGGGATTTAGATTTTCATTTTTTTTTTTTACATATTTAACATTTTAAGGTCAGGATTCACTCTTGCATTTTACACCATAAAATGATGCATGCAATGTCAGTGTAAAGTGGAGTGCAACCTGCCTTCAAACGCTGATGTAAATGTTAAAATAAAATTAACATATAACAAATCACGCATTAGCAAGGAAACTGGGAGCTGTGTAGATCTTGCTTTGTAGAACTTTTGACGGCATCCAAAGTTTCCTAATTCAATTGTGCATAAAGTAAATAGCAAGACGGCATGATTTGAGCAAAACAAAAACACCATTACCATTCTTTCTTTAATATTTTATGTTTTATTTTTCTACTTCATGTTTTTGTTCATGATACACTGGTAGTGTGCTTTAAGTGTCACATTTATTGAGGTTAAAATAGAGTTAAATGTCATGGCTTTGATGAAACGGTAGGGACAGACCTTTTGGCACCCAGTTTCCTGAGCTATGCTGATAGCTGTTGGTTCTGCTGGTTTGAAGAGAGGAAAAGTGAGTAAAGATAAGGCTCTGTAGCTTCAATTATGGAATCCTTCTCAATCTACTAAGTCTATGTTGAGAGAGCATGATGTATTTATTCCCACAAATTAGAATTGATGACTCTATGCATAACCAAAATACATCTTAAAATGTGTTTATGGCCTAGGAAAATATACTTTTTTATTTTTTTTACTTACAGTAAAAATGGTGTATATCCACACATAGTTTCCATCTCGCATTCAAGAATTATCTTAAAATCTTCACCAAGACATTATATAATCAAAGTCTTGATTCAAAAATGCATGTGAGCCTGTAGCACCTGTTGTTTCATGCATATCCATTAGAATACATGCACGACCCAGTCATATTTTCCAGCCTGCAGCTTGCAAACCCTGTCCCAAATACAAATGTAATATAAAAAAATGTTTTGTTTATAATTGCATCGACATGCAATTAAGTGATCTGATCACAAATGGCCATCTCTAAGTACAACAGTTCCCACCTGGCATTACTATACACCTCCACATGCATCCTGAAAGACCACTTGTGATCGGATCTCGCTCACCCACTCTATATGCAAATCGAAATGTACATAATTTCTGTTTGCAAAGACCAAATATGTTTGTATATGTATGTTTTTAGCCAAAACATTTCCGCTTCTTCATTGTAAACTCAGCCAATTATGTTTTTGCTTGTTGCTGGTAGGGTAATTTTGGAAGGCAAATTTTCTCTTTGTCTTCCAGACATTGACGAGTGCAGTTTGCAGACACACACCTGCTGGAATGACAGTGTCTGTGTGAACCTCCCGGGAGGCTACGACTGTGTGTGCACATCTGGTCCGGGCTGCAGTGGCGACTGCCCACAGGAAGAAGAAATCCGACGCAATGGAGAAGACTGGAAACCCACCTTCGACCGCTGTGCTATATGCTCCTGCAAGGTACAGAGGCGGAAATACACATGTACAATTACTCAACACTTTTAATCACAGCTATGACTAAAACCTATCATTTATGATTTTTATTTTTATTTTTTTCTATCCATGTACTTTATATTATCTGTTGGGAATACATTTGGTATTCATGAGAAAGGCATTAGCAGTGGGAATATTTGAGCTGATTGTATGGCGTCCAATATAGATACTGATACAAGACTGCATGCATAAAAAAAAGTGTCTGACGGGGGTTGATTTAGCATATCGTGATTTCTTTTGACCCCAGGAGAGAATAATACTCTTTGTATAAGGTTGACTCGAGGAAAAATGTAACCCTTCACTGCTCCTATCTGTTTGTCATTAGCCGGTTTTACATTTTGACAAATATTTGTGGCAGTTTAATGACTCATTACTGTGCTCAGGATTGTGTCTGCAGTGAGATATTGATCAGATTTGTTTTTGCCCTGTGGGCAAGTTTATTACAAAACTAGCACAGACATAAACATAAACAACCCAGTTAATCCCAAAGGTAAACTAAGGCAAATTCATGAGTTGTGACATTTTACTTGTTGCTAAGTGGATTCACGTGGCTTGCATTTCTCTGTCATAATGTGGTGAAGTTGTATCTGGAGTGGGTTTTCAGCATGCTGGTATGGTGTTGATTATTCACCACCTGCGGTCTCACAAACTGAACATTGTTCCAGTTCATGCGATATATTTAGAGGCAGACAATTACTTTGATGTAAACCTTGTCTGCTGCATTGCGTTGTTCCTTTGCTTCATGGAGGGTCACTAGTTCCCTGGAGGTGTTTCAGAAGCAGGTCGTTTTCAATGTAGTTCCCACAGTAATGTTGGACATATAAGACCGTATACCCCCCATATTCTAATTTATTTTTAATATTTTATTATTTGTTAATTGTTTGTTTATTCCTCCCCTGGCCTATGTTTGTATACAGAGCAAATGGTGTTTTAGTAGGTCAATGATTGTGTTTTTATTATAACATAATAATGATTTATTATTTTTATTATAGGTAAAGCTCAAGCATGTCAGGCAGCTCATGGGTCCTTTGGGCGGGAAGCAGGGGGCGCTAGGCATGCTAGGTTAAGTAATAGTATAAGCAGACATTTTCTTTCTTAATTACAATCTAAGATGGCAAGAGAATTTGTATAACCAACAATGACAGACCACAGTTTTGTTGCAGTGGCGTGAATGCATTTGTCAGATTTCAGTTAAGGCAGTACAAAACTTATGCACGCCTTAAAGCCCCCCTTCAGGCGTGCATTAGTTTTGTACTAAGGTCCACGTGTGCAACATTAAGTAGTTTGTCTTTCAGCGGTCACGCTTTGCTTTAATTGTATGAATGTTACTAGCACAATAGTCAGCAGCTCTTGTGATGTATTACCAGATACATTGTTGCCAAACTCATTTAATTAGTGCATGCATAGCACAGTCTTCAGTCACAGTCCTCAGTTTGAGTCTCTCGTATTCTCTCCCATGCTTCACAGACTTTGTCCCAGAGGTGACGTTATCAAGAAAGACTAGCTTTGCTACAAGTTGGTAAATGAAATGCAGCAATAAATATTTTTTTGTAACGCCAATTGCCAGTGAATGTGGGCATGTATATAATTTCACAAGGGAATTCTTGGTTCAGAGACGTCAAGAGGTGTCCCAGCTAAATTAGAAAAAAAATAATAGCTGAGAGGCAATTGGGAAGCGAATAACAGGCTCTGCTCGCTGTGGGGATCAGTGTTCAGGATCCATGGCCTTGCTGCTTTTCTTTCTAGCTGTGGAATCTTGACTTGAGTCAAAGATGAGATACTCACTGAATGTAAACAGGCAGGGATCTTGGTTCTGGGGAAAACCATCGGACCATTTGGTTTGAGGCCGCCTAAGACTTACTGTACTTCATGAGGAGGGAGAGAGAAAAGAAAGATAATCAGGTCATTTTATTCATATATATATATATATATATATATATATATATATATATATATTAGTGCTGGGCATGGTAACGCGTTAACTAAATAACTCATTAACACCGTCAATTATTTCCTTGCGCTTTAAATGCGCTACTCATGTATCTCAACCAATGAGAGCATTTGGGGGCTGGACCAAAGACTGCTGCAGCACTCTCATGAACAGGAGGAAAAGTCAAAGCAGATTCCGTAAAGTCTGATGAATGGATAAGTGCAGTTAATGTTCTCACTGTGTAACTATTCAACCTGCATAACTAAAGTTATTTTTTTTTTTGTTGACTGAGATTCTCAGTCAGGACATCCAGAACAAACATCAACTTCACAGACTAAAAGTCCCCTGCACAGTAAATCCCAGCTGTATCCTTTTTTTTCTGCTCTACTTCACCTCACTGGTGCTGCTCAGTATGTCCTGGTTTTATATTGCATTTGATAACATTCATTAATGTTTAAGTTGAAAGTTGAAAAGTGTTACTGCAATTTTGTTCATACTACTTATGTACTTTAAAAAAAGAAGTAAGCGAAATAATTTTGATTGCATTATTGAATTATTATTGAAATGAAACGTAGGACATAATGCGATTAATGGCAGTCAAAAATTGTAATTGTTGCCCAGCACTAATGCATATACAGTATATATATATATATTAGATTAGATTAGATTTGATTAGATTAGATTCAACTTTATTGTCTTTGCACAATTCACAGGTATATAATATATATAAAAACATATATATTATATATTTTATATATATTTATATATACAGTATATATATATGTTTTTAGGTCAAGTTTTTAGAAACTCTAGCACAGGGGTGGCTACAGTATTGGCCCCCTTAGTAATTCTAAATATATTGTCTCTAGATGTGTTAGCATTGCAGTGAAACTCTGTATGGCCCCTTCAGAAAAAAACAGTTTGATCACCCCTGCCCTAGCATGTGAAATAAAAGTTGGAAACTTCAGGGCAATCATCATAAAATATTTAATTTAAGATTTCAAACAGGATATGAATACATCTTCCTGTGATCTACACTCAAAGCAAGTGACATCTAATAATAAAAAAAAGAAACAATAATAATATTATTAATATTAGTGTAGTAATCACATTTATCGTGAGGTCAAGGTTGCCAATAAAGAATAAATAAAAGTCGTAGTCTGGGAAAGCACAACTGTGCAGCATTGGCATGCAGGCATGCTCTTATTTCTGGCATTAAAATGAACAGTCTTCGTATACCCTGCAAGCACGGTACAATTGGCAGTAATTTCCCAGCAAGTCCAGGGCCGGAATTGTAAAGACCAAGGCCATCGATATTGGCACCCTGGGACACAGCGGTTACTGTAGCAGGACAATATGCGTCGATAAAAAATTGCCTCTGAATTGCCCTTTTAATGGCATGCAGAATGGTTTTATGGCCCCCGTACATTTTCTAACAACCATTTTATGTAACATTTTTACATCTCCATTACACTGTCGTTCCCAGGCCAGACAGTGCTGGCTGTGCTGAGTAATATGGCCCATAAACGCACCTCCGGGTAGAGACGGTGGGCCAGGGACACAGACTCAGAAAGCGGCCAAACTCTGTTGCATTTGACTTTGAATTCCACCCCAGGAACGGAAACTCCCAACACATTTTTTGCCTAAATCAGAGCTCTAATAAATGGCAGTTACAAAATGGAGATTTGAGAGTTGTCAGAGAGGCCTTGACTAATTTGCCGTTCAAGATTATTAACCAACTCTACTCTTAAGGCATCTGGGGGGTTTTTGAGTTACTTACCATGATCGTGTCCCCTAGTCTTGGATTTGTTTGACAAAGTCTTTATATTATAATATTATGCTTTAGGGTTTGTTTTTTGTTGAACAAATTGTGACCCTGCTTTTGAATGGCTAACAAAACAGATGTTCTTCAACTCTAAATTCAACTTGATAGAAGCTCATAGTGAGAGAACAGTTTGTTTGTCATTTCCTGATCTGTTTTTAAACATGAAACAGAGTATTGAATATTTGCCCTGTCTGTGGCCAGATGGCCATTAACTGAGGTGTTAACGGAGTATTCAAATGTAACGTTTAACATTGAATGTGTCATTTACACTAATGATAGAGATTCACAGTCGACAGGATTTTCCATTACAAACTCTGTTATCTCTCTCACTCTCTCTCTCTTTCATAATTGCTGTTAATATTATTTATTTTGTTGATTTGGTATGTACATGAAGCATCTTTTGCACTTCTGTCCATCCTGGGAGAGAGACATCTTCCTTGTGGCTCTCCACGAGAGTTCTGCATTTTTTTCTTCTCCCTTTTGAAGCGGATTTTTTCACTTCATTGAGGGTTCAAGACGGAGGTTGCCCGCTGTGAAGATTGTGAAACTCTTTACACATTTGTCAATGTGGACTAAACAAAAAAAACATATTTGACTTTATGACTCATGACAACCCCTCACCGCTACCTTGGTCCTCTCTAAATTTTTATAAGGCTGTACTTTTGTTGCCAAAAGGCACCAACACTTTCAAGTTTGTGTCACTTTGTAAAGAAGAGAAGAGATCGAAATATATATATATATATACACACACACACATGTACTATTAAAGTACCTGTTTCTTGTTTCTTTTAGGTCAGCCATGTACTGTATGTCATGACCACGACTGCTCCTTGACCTGCTTCCTCTGTTGTGCAGGATGGGCAGACTTACTGCAGAAGGAGACCCTGCGATTGCGGAGACCCGGACGAGGATCTGTTTTGCTGCCCCAGCTGTGACAACAGGCCCAGTAGTCAATGTCTGGACCAGAGTGGACGCACACTCTACCGCAGCGGAGCGACCTGGCCGTACGCCTGCCGGCAATGCCGCTGCATGGTGTGTACACACAAGCAAACATTCACACCAAGCTACTTGAAAGCTGACCTTCATATTAAATCCCTGTTTGTGGTGAATTAGGTTTATTAAATGGAAGTGATGACATGAAGGAAAACAAACAAAATCTCATCAACATAAAGCTCAGAGCTGGGCTTTGTTTAATACCCGGCCCTGATCTGTTGCTCTGTTGCGTTTGGGGGGCTCTGATAATTACCACCTCTCTAATTAGAGTCGCGGCAACAAATCAGTGTGTGTGCTGTGAGAGCAGTTGGTAAATCAGGTAGTTTACAAACAAAAAACAACACACACTGTATTCCGGTATCACTCTTTTTTTTTTGCCCCTGTATGTGCCTCTGCAGGAGGGGGAGGTGGACTGCTGGCCTCTGGTTTGCCCCGTGTTGATGTGTGAGTACACGGCGGTGGCAGAGGGTGAGTGTTGCCCGCGCTGTGTCACAGACCCCTGTCTGGCTGACAACCTGTCATATGACATCCGACAGACGTGCCAGGACCCTGCAGGCATCGCCCGCCTCAGCGGAGACACATGGCATATGCCCAACTCACCCTGCACCACCTGCAAGTGTAAGGTAGGTAAATAACCACACTGGTGTTTTGCAGCATCGATGTTTGGTTACCACTGGTGGCCAATTAGGGGGTAAAACAGAAAAATCCATGTACTGCAGATGTTTCTCGAATGTGTACAATGGAGTAGGTTAGCTAATTCGCGTTGGAGGATGGATGTAACGTCTGCGTCTCTGTAGACACAAAGAAAGTCTGAAAATCTAACTGCCACAGATGATGGAGGAGACATTCAATTTCAAATTAGTAAAATATGGAGATCAATGTGTCAGGGACATGTCACCACAACTCCGATCATCCCCTCAAATTTTGTAATTCTGCAGCATTTCTGTGAAACTTAGCGTAAAGCCCATTTTATTTCTACTGACGATTTAAGGCTTTGAAAATGGGTCACAAATATAGTTTTATTGCAAAATTAAAAAACCTCTTCACATTCTCCTGAAACTGTGGGGCAGTAAATGTAAGCAAACATTACTCAGACTAGAATTAACGGTGTATTTGTCCAACAGCTTGTTAATACACATTTGCTGCACTAGCGAGTATTCATAGCAGAAGAATAGTATGTGTGTGAGGGGACTCAAACTAAACTGCAGTTTAAGTTGCAAAGTTCTTTACCGTAGTTAGGTACTCAGCTGTAAAACCACTTTTAATGGGGAACATTTTTCAGTAGAAAATAGATCCACTCGGAAAGGCTAAAAATACACTATTTTCTTTTGTCATGAGTAAACTGACCTGATACTGCAGAGATCATGACTTCACAAGTTCCTTTGACGAGAAGGCTATGAATCTATTCAGATTGTGGCCAAATCATATTTTTTCATACAACTTATTCAGCATATTATATTTTTTATTATTACAGTACCTATTTATATTGCTTCTTTCCTGTCTTTTCATGCTTTGTCGCACAGAATGGGAATGTCTGTTGCTCGGTGGATCTCGACTGCCTACAGAACAACTAAAGCTCCCTTCCTCCTGCCACACCCCCTCCTCCATCTGACGACTCTCCCCTCAGATCCATGAGACAGACTCACGCACACATGTGCATGCCAGTTAGAGCACAGAAAACACACACTGGATAAAATGAGGTATTGAGGCTGTGCTTTGCTGTAAATATGTCAACAATGTGCGCGCGCGTGTGTGTGTTTGCGAGCGTGCGTGCATGCGAGTGGATTGGTGGGTGGGGTGGCGGCGGGGAAGCCTTGTCGCCCCCACCACAGTCACTGTGTTGTGTATGTGTCTTTGTATTGTTTCCATTTCGCCTACATGTTTTGAGGAAACATGCTCGTCATGTGTTGAGCTGAAAAAACAAGAGATAAGCAGCTCAGCGTTACGAGTGTTACGAGCGTTCAGAAAAGGATTCACAGCCGGACAGATTATACAGATCTCCTGCTGCTGTAACTGTCTCCCTAACATAGGCTCACCGTTGCTTCATCACCCGCAGGACTTTGTGTCAATTATTGTGGGAGTTAGAATTGTATCCTTCTAAATAAGTAACTATGGCAAAAACCTTACCCTAACATATGGGATTTCCTGAATGGATCCTTCCACGGACCCTGGACCCTGTTATGTCCATTTCTTTATTAATATCTAATATCCAAGAAAAAAACTGCAACTGTCAGTATCCAACAATTCATTTAGCTGTCCAGTTGATTGTTTAATTATTGTGACTCACATGATATATACTCAGATGATATGAAGAATATTTACTGGCCTTGTGCAAGAATTTGCCATTTGAAATGGATTGAATGAGAATTATTTGAGGGCCACAGCTTGAGGGCTAACTAAAATATATTGATAAGATAAATAAGGTTTCTGAGAAATGCATCTTGGCCTGTTGCCCCAACTGACTGACTGTCACTGCCATAGGATTAAATGATTTAGATCAGGGATTGGCAACTTTGAAGATAGGGATGGGCCACACATTGTGACCATGCACTTTCACCTGTAGGATATTATAACCCCATAATTCAATTAACCAACTATGGCAACTAATTGAATGAAAATACCTAAATATGTACAGGCAATCAACGTTTGTTATACCCATTTCTTGCTTGTTTACATCTGTGAAGCAAATCATTTTATTGAGTTTTGTAAATTGACTCGTGGGGCGCAAAAAGTGAGTTGCCCATCTCTGATTTAGTTTAATAATTAAGATTATCCAAAAGTACAGGTGTTGTTGAATGTTTAACTCTTGACCAGAAACACCTGAACACACCATCACTGTTGATCTCTGAAGTAAGACTGTGTTATTCTGCTGAACAAGATGTAGCGGATATGTGTGTGGAATTATCCAAAAAATAGTCCGACATTTCAGACATATAGCAATATTGCAGACTTACAAAGAAAGAAAATGCCCATAAATGAAGCTTTTGTTTCATGGCTTTTTTCAGTTTCATTCAGAATGAAGTAGATAGATAGTTATAGGTGCAAGTTGAGTCAAACCCAATTTAAAAATTCCTGTACATATGTACAGGACAGAAGGAACGCCATTGATCTTAGTGTGTAAAAATCCAGTTCTCAAGAAACACAATGAATAGGAGCCAAAATAAGCACACATAAGAACACAAACACAAGCAAGTTTTAAAATCACAAACAAGCTAGAAAGAATGTTGATTTAAATGCAAAGGTGGGAAACGTATAGGCTATATAAGGCTCCCAGCTTTGAAGCATACAAAGAAAACAGGGAGAAAGCGGCAAGAAAAAGCAAAAGAGAGAATGTGGATAATTAAAGCCGCGCCATACAGGCCTGCTTTGGTTATGCCAGCTGGTCACCAAGGGTCAATAGTGTTTACAGACGGCCAGGCTTATTAAAGCAGGAGAGTCTGCGGCTTTTCCTGCCCCAGTTCACGTGTTCAAAGCTCTGACCTTGCTCTGACATCCTGACCTGTCCTGTCCTCCACACCACTCTCCATTATCTTGAAGCCTGTCTCAAGAGCACTCACGTTTTTCTCAAGTGTTGTTGTCACCCTGTGTGTCCATCTCTGTTGTATTTTCCCCACAAAGAAGACTGAGGAAATGTTCTTCAATGTGATTTTCGAGAGCTAGGTTGTGGTTATACATTTTGCTTCAACCATGAAATGACAACATCAGCAGTATGTCTTGACCGGTTCACCATCAGGAGAGGAGAAAAAGTTACTCAGAAAACTGTAGTTACGAAACACTCAACAATCACATTCATCTGAAGCATGTATAACCTCTTGGTGAAACAATACCATATTAAATATAACAACATTGCATTTGTAGAATGGGGAAGGCGAGGAGAGAACAAAGTTGCAAGGGGATAATAACATATTATTAACAGTTCACTTGTTCAATGACATTTGACTCATTTGCGCCGGCAGGCAGTGGCCAGGGAAAATTATTAACATTTCTGGAGGCGCTGCTGGAAAGGCTACCAGGCATTTGCATTGAAATAAAATTGCATACCTTCCAACCGATAGCAGCTCAGCTACTTAGCAGCATGATGACAAGAAATCACTGAGTTGTCTGTTTATTAGGTACATATAGCTAAAACGATTGTCAAAAAAAGGTTATGATGTTCAGTGTCTATTTAAATGATGTAAGAGGCTATATGGTCATATTAAAATATGTGTTTTGTATCCTACTTCCATCGATAAAAATGGTGTGAACAGTATACAATGCGAGCACAACACACAAATGAGGTCAAAAATGATGGAGGGACTGAATGCACAGCTATAAGTCATTTTTTCTGCATTTATCTGCAATATTACAATTATTGTTTCCAGCTACAGTTCACTAAATCACATCATCATGCGTGTGTCCCCAATGACAATGTGACTGTAAAATGTCTTGTATTGAGAGCAATACAACAATAGCGCATTTTTGAAGCTTACACAGGTTATAATGGAAAAAGTTATGCATTTTATTTGGAACCACCGTAGCGGATGACTACTACAGAGTTAAAAGCAAATCTCTCTGCCATTTCTCTACACCTGAACTTCTGTTATTTAATGTTAAACTAGTTCTTCTTTCTGGTCTTGTTTCTGACCCCTGTAGAGACGATACCAAAAATATATTTTGGTACCCTTTCAGTACAGGGCGCACTGTTTGTATTCCAAAGCACAGTGGTCATTTTACAAACTTTTGGGGAGAGGTGACGCTGGTTGTTTGGCCTCTGGATGCGACAGTTGGATACAGCGAGATGCGCTGCTGTTCTTATCTCTCGGCCACAGTGTCCTTGTGTCGTCTTTGGTTGCCACTACATCTGTTTGTGTATCACAATGTCCCACACACACAGACAAACTGACACCTTCCCGACCCACCCCACGAAAAGTGCTGTAAATGCTATCTGTACCCATGGAAGATTCATGCAGCAATCAAAAGCATACATTTGTACAAAAGATCACTGAAAGCAAGGTTTTCAGATTGCTCTGTTGATTGATTTGATATGAAATATGACTACTGTAAAACACTATTTGCAAGTCTGTGTGTAAATGTTTTTACATACTGACAATGTGATTAAATTATACAGTTTTTTAATTATCATTGTGTTAATGAATAATGTGTTACTTTTAGTGGACTACTTCTTTTTGTGGGATAGGTTCTGTTTTGCTGTAAATACTGTGTAAAGTGAAGGGTTCTGTAAAGAGAGTAGGACTATGTGAATAATTCTCACAACCACAGCTTCTTAGGATATGAGCATTATAAGTTGAGTAAGAGAGAGATGCAACATTTCTATTGTTTTTACTATTTCTTTATTTTTCTATCTTGCCTTAACCCTTTCAGTATCTTTCACAGTATAATGTCTGTTTCGCTGTTGTAGGGCAACATTGTAGATTTGACAAGCCTGTGTGTATGTACATATCTCTGAGCAGTGTCTCACATTTAGAAATAAGCATAGTCCATAGTCTGTGCAAACACACACGGAGCTTGGACACTGCACCTCCAAACATTTTATTTTATGTCTGTAGGAACTGAAACATCTCCTCATGGGAAAAGACAAAACAGAACTATGTGCACATGTAAAAAAAAATGTTGAAAATAACAATATTGTTCTTGATTTAGTTCGTACTGAAAAAAAGCAAGCCATTGTGTTCCTCTTTAATGTCTGACTTTTTAAAAAGAAACGATTTTGGAACTTCTAGATCCCAATGTGCTTGTTCATGTTTTTGATAGGACCATGGAGGACATATCCTCCCAAGTCTGTTCATTGTTACTTCTCCAGATCAGAGTGGACAACTCAATTGTACTCAAAGGGTTAAGTGTCATTTGACTTGAAGACTGTGTCGTGTAAGAGTTTGCTGTAAAAAAAATCTTCATTTAATAAATATTTTAGTTGTTTACTTTATTTGCTGTGATTATTTGGCTTCAAAACATCATAGATTGGACTAATGTTTGCTGGTGGCCAGTCAGCACAAATAGACAAAAGCTATTTAACAGCCATATGAAAGACTGATGCCTTCTTCGTATCGTGCTTCACAGAACAAAACTAAAACAGAGTTTCAATGTTTTGAGTAGGCTAGAGTCATTCATGTCTAATTTTGTCAAACACTTCCTGTCTTATTTTGTACAGAGCTCTTGTCTCTCATTCCAGATCCCTTTACTTCCTGGCTTGGTGTGTTTTCCCGCCATCGTCAGCGTTTGTCCCACCCTTGATTGTCTCCACCTGTTCCCACTTAACTCAGGTATAACTAGTCCTGTCTTCCCCTGTCCTGTGCCAGTCTTGTGCCATGTGTCAAGGGGTCCAGCAAATGTCCATAAACTTGTGTTTAAGTCAGGTTTTCCATGATTGTGTGGTTATAGTGGGTAGATATGTTTACATCTGTGGTAAATGTAGTTTAGTTTATTCTCAGCTTTATAGTTTTGTGTATATTTTGCTTGTCACAACAATTTGAAAACTGCACTTTGAGTTGTGCATTTGAGTCCTGCCTTCCTGTGTGCTCTTCTGGTAACAGTGAGCCATATTGTGTGGAGAAAAAAAACTAATAGACGCACAACATGGAATCTAATGTTTTTATATTTTCCTGCAGCACCACAGTCAATAAAAACACAGAGCAAAACAACTTTAGTAAAATAATAATTTTCATTAACACGTACAATTATATTTTTCAATTCACTCCCATCCTAGTAAAAAGCTGAATTCATACAGAGTAAAGCACACATCAATCCATATCAAATAATTTGTAATTAAGCAATGTTTTTCTCTTCTTACATATAGACACATTTCCTCCGTAGTGTCGAATTCCAGATCCCTTTACAACCTGCCTTTGTGTGTTTTCCCACCATCTTCCGCGTGTGTCCCGCCCATGATTGTTTTCACCTGTTCTCACTTACCCAGGTATCTCCACGGTGCCTGGGTACATATCCTGTGTCAGTTTGGCTTGTGCCATGTGTCAAGCTTTCCTGCAATTATCCCTAGGCCTTTGCTTAAGTCCAGTTTTCCATGTTAGTGTGGTACAGTAAGATAGATTAGTATCTTGAGCAAGCAATTGTGTATGTTGTGCTTATCACAATGAATATTTTTTTATTTTACAACTGTGATGAGTCACATTTTAGTCCAGCTTTCCCGTGTGCTCTGATCGTAGAAGTGAGCCAAATTATGTGGAACAAAACCTGAAGTGTGCATAACATGGAATCTAATGTTGTACTAAAGTCAATAAAGCACACACACAGCACAGCAAATACAGAATAATAAATATATACATTTATTTTCAAAAACAATAGGAAGTTTCTTTCAACTGAGACTTGAGACTACATGTCGGGGGGGGGGGGGGGGGCTTAGCATATATGTGT
The DNA here is from genome assembly GCA_016785305.1 of Colistium nudipinnis. NCBI lineage: Eukaryota > Metazoa > Chordata > Actinopteri > Pleuronectiformes > Rhombosoleidae > Colistium > Colistium nudipinnis. Next base: position 3,183,722 of record JAFBJU010000879.1, read on the forward strand.
GTTGCTGACACAACTAAAATTGTTTAAGTAGTCCCACATTACAGTGTGAGAAGTTTGTTTGACCAGATGTTTTTTGTGTTTTAAAAGTGTATTTTCATGTTTCTCGTTTATTTTTATCTTATGGGAAGACTTGTAAAATGGTATTTGGCTACAAAATCCGATGTTTTGGACTAATGTTTGCTGGTGGCCAATCAGCACAAACAGAGGAACGCTATATAACAGCCATATGACAGACTGATGCCTTCTCGCTGTCATGCTTCACAGAACTAAAGCAGAGTTTCCTGAGCCTTAGAAGAAATGCAGATCCCAGCATTAGGATACTATGCTGGAAAAGTCTTTCATGTTTCTTCCTTATATCAACATTTCCATTTCCCTCAGGAAATGTATATAAGACTGCATTGCAGTAAAGATAAGTAAATGCGTTTGATGCTGTAATGGAACCCATCTGTGCCGCTAACAGGTGCAGGTATAGCAACATTTTTGAAGTGTGTCGTCTCGTACAATATGTTAGATGGTTTTTTGTTTAGGTTCATGTTTGGCCTTTGTTTAGTCACGGCTTTTTCTATTCTTGTCATGTGCACTTTAAGTTGCAGTCACTCAAGTCTTATTTTGTACTTACCTTTTGTCTCTCATTCCAAATCTCTTTACTTCCTGACTTTTCCTGTTCTCCCACCATCGAGAGTTCTTATCTTCCCCTGTCCTGGTCTTAGTTTCTCCTGTGCCAAGCATTCCAAGGATTATCTGTAGTTTTGTGCTTAAATCAGGATTTCCACATTAGTGTGATAATGGTAAGTAGATAGGTGTTCATCTTTGGTCAGTAGAGCTTAGTTTATGAAAAGCTTTCTTGTTTAGTCTATATTGCGCTTGTCAGAATATAGATAATCTGTTTTACACTGGCCTTGAGGGTTTGCGTTTCAGTCCAACCTTCCTTTTTGATTTGGTTGTAAGAGTTAGCCATATTGTGTGGAAAAAAAACTGAAAGGTAAACAATGAGGAATCTACTGTTTTATATTTCACTGCAGCACCACAGTAACACAGAGAGCACAACAAACTACTAATTAAATAGCAAGGACTATGCCTCAAGGCTATGTAGATATCTATGTAGCTATAGGTTTAATGTACATACGTTTTGAATGGTGAACGGGTCAAGGTGAAGCCCGGGAGGAGGCTTTGCCTGCTGATGGAGGGAAACTAAGGTTTTACCTAGATATTTTGATCTCGTAGGGAATGGTTTGAGAAGCTGCACTGAACCGAAATTAGTCTGAATCTCTGGCTCCGTGCATTGATGTGGAGGCGATCGGGTTGTATGGGAGTGCGCGCACTGGGATGACTTGCACTGGGGAGGTTTTAGACAATTAACCTGCTGTCAGTTGGCTGTAAAGCAAGTCAATTTTTCTCCCCATTTGTTCTGCCGCAGTCATGGAGAGTGGTAGCCCTGGGGTCCCTGTACAGCCTTGCTCGTGCTCCCCTCAGCCAGGGGCCGCTCCATCCAAAGGTGCTTACCATTCATAGGCTGGAACGGTGGAGGTCACCACAGCAGTGATGGAGTGACTCCCTCAGCAACAAACCTCGTCTACTGTATAGATGTAGAGATGGAGGAAACGGGGCGCAGAAGGTGAATTTCACCTTGCAGCTATTATAAAACACAGAGAGATATTGCTTTCTTCCTATTGCATTTGTTGGTTTAAAACAACGGAGGAGAGAAAGCTTGGCATCAGTTTAGCAAAACAGAAAGTAACTTCAGCCTCGCTCACTACCAGCGGTCAATCGATCAATTTCACCTCTTTCTATTGACATTTCGTGAAAACCCGGGGCAGCCCAATTGAAATGCAAGAGGCAACAAATGCAAGTGCTCTACCTCGGGCTAAGAATTAATACATGGACTACGTGCACGCTGCTCATGTTAATACAGCAAGGATTAAGCTGCTTAAATGCTTTATCGACATCCTGACTAATCAATGGGTGTATAATTAAAGAGTGCAGCTGAGCCAGTGACAAGGCAACCCGCAACACCACTATTGACCCGCGGTCGGCTACAGCAGCTAAGTGTTTGTTTAACCCAGTGCCATGGCGCGTGTGTGTCTATGGAATGTATTTATATGATCACTGTGACCCTTCCCTCTTATTGATTTAGTAAATGTTACATTTGATTGAAATTCATACCTAATTCTTTATATGTTACACCACATACGGGCGGGAGGAGGAAAGGAAACAGTGATAACCATTGCAAATGTTAATTTACTTAATTTATGTTCAAGTAAAGGTGGAGTTTTTAACTGTGAAGCCAATAACAGATCCGGGAGTTTTGCTTTTGTTTGCTAATGGCATAGGCCTAGTTAGCATAACTAAAGGTTTTAAATGTATTGGCGTAGAGTCCGCTGTAGGAGAAGACCGTACCAGCATGCAAATGAACAGCATTGAAGTCAATCACTTACAGTACCATCCCCATTTAAAGTGCAGATTCAGATCTGAAGAGCTGGTCTGAATATACCAACATATGTAGAAAATGAATGATTTGTTAAATAAGAGTGGGCTGTTACCATCCTCGGTATGAATTTTTCATCGAGCCCCTGAAAGGAAGAATAAAGATGAGAAGGATGAGACAGGGCTGTGGGAGATCTAATAAAGGCTTCTGTTTTAGAGATGCTGTTAGGTGGATTTTATTGTTTGGACCGTTCCAGCCAAGTTGTTACCCTTTTCTTTATAAGCTGAGCCAATTGTCTCCTGGCTTTAGCTTCATGTTTAACTGATAGATATGAAAGCTATGGCTATATTTTCATCCAACTCTTAACAAGAAAGTGAACATCCTAGAGATACTAGAGCTCACCTCTAGTAGGCAGAGGGTAGGCAAAGCAAACATTTGCTAAACTGGGCTCTATAGGGAATGTTTTTAAATCTATGTCTAAGAACTAACCGGGGAAGCACTTGGCCAACTTAATGTTGCAGGGACTCACATCTATCCTGGAGCCAAGTCATTATTAACTGCATTACATGTGATTAGTTAACACATAAGGCTCCATTGGCTCCGAGCATTTTTTTATCACTAGGGGGCAAAAAAAATAATCACGCTGAGATAAACAACCAACACGTATCATGCAAATTACCTAAGCTGCACTCATTCAGTCCTTTGGTATGTACAAAGCAACATTAGTGTTCATTTGGAGTGGAGTGTCTGTCCAATTGACAAATGCTTCTCAGCTCTGGTCAGGTGTCAGCCTCTGAGTAGAACACTGATACACCTTCCACTTTCACTTACTCCTGTTTTCTACCTTTCTCTGACTGTTTGCAGCTGCCCACAGTATAGCTCTCAATGTGCCCACATGTGAAAAACACCTGAACACCAGTTTCCAGCCTTTCTCTGAGATGTACTATAAGGCATTCTGGGTAATGTGGAAAATCAATGAAATTGATCAAAGGGATATCATTGAACATCAGATAGCTAATACTATAGCCAGGAAATAATTTATTTTTAATGCAGCAGATCAGTCTTGTGTAATTTGGGACACAGGAATTGGATTAAACTGTAAGTGTGGCAGAAATGGCCATCAGTGGAGTTTTAAGGCTACTACGTCCTGCTAGAAACTACTTGGGAGCAAAGTAAAAACCAATTAAGCTGTCAGCCTTCCACCACGACCTTCACACACCCACACTGACCACCGCCATTAATTTTCTGTCACAACTTATTAAGTGATAACATTTATCAATTAGACAAGCTGATTTTAATTGGCGAGGCCATGCAGCCTAAAGGCAAAGCCATCCACACAAGTGCCAGGCCCGTTTAGGAAAAAAAAGAGAGGAATTCATTCTTGAAAAGACCTTGTATATCAGGATATGTCAGCAGTTGTGTTGCTCTCTAATATGCTTGTTTATCATCGCATATAGAGACTGTGGATAGTAAGTGGAGCTGGCAGCTGGATTGTAATAGAAAAGCATGCATTCACAATCAGCTGTTCAAGCTTCATGCTCTTATCATCCCACTACAGAGGCTGGTTATGAGAAAAATACAGGTTCTGATTTCCTTCTGAATCTGTTTTCTGATTTCACGTTTTTAGCATATGCAAAACAGAGAGTCTCATTTAAGAAGAGCACATGACATATCCTCCATCACGTATGTCGTGGATAAAGTAGAGCTTTTTACAATTAGCTAAATGGATGCTGTTTCTCATTTAAATGTTAAGCTTATGTTACACCAGGGTGACACACAGCGCCTTGAAACAACTAGAGGAAAAAACAGATTGCATAGCACTGAATAATTACATCTAAATATACATTCCCCAATTCCTTGTGTCCCACTATTTTTGTGTTTTAGTGATTCATTTTCCATCGACTGCACTGTGAAATCCATAATGTGGGCATTAATGAGATACTAGGCCAGATGTGTATGATCGATAAACTTTCTATGATAACCTGACCTGATGACCCAATAACTCAATTGATCTGTATTCACACTGACTGGTCTTGAATATAACAACATCCAGCTTGAACCACCTGTTGACAAAGTCTACATTTCCTGGAGTGACTGATGTTTAGGATCACTTATTGGCTACTGCAAGAGCACTAATAATTGTCCCAATATAATTTTCTTCAGTAGCAGCACAACAAAAGCTCAGTAAATATCAATATTTGTGTGTGTAAAAAAATATTGTTCTGAATTATTTACTTCAGATGTTGACTCCATCCTGGGCTAGCTTACACCTGCAGCATTAAAACAACCACCAGTCTTTTTCCCTCAAGAGCCTTTTTTCTTATTTTTAAAATGCTCAAATTGGAGCATGACTTTGAAGCGTTGCTTTTACATATTTCTATTCAAATAACATAGGGTAATAAGCCTTTCCTAGCTTATTTGTTTATTTAATTTATAAATACGAGAAAGTATGTCAATCACTGAGCTGAATACTTCACAGCACTTTGTAGATATGACTGTATTTACATATTGTATGCTTCTGCATGAGCACACAGAGGTACTGATTAAACACTGACTGATTATTCATTACAGGGGCTGATATCAGGATTATGTCACCAACAAATACGCCAACTCTCCTCTCTCAGTGTGTGCGTGCACATGCGTGCGCACGCCTTACATAAGGCAAAGGTCTGCTCTGTAAATATGACTGGAACAGATAACACGAATCTCACTGGGTAATGAGACAGGACGAAATGTTAAGGGAGCCACGAGAGAGACGTGTAACGAAGCATTGTTATAGCGGAATGATGATGCAGACACACATACACACACACACACATATATACAGGTAATGAAGCATTGTAGAAGGCTGAGCCTGGCTTATGCTGATAACATCCTGTTGTGCCTGATAGAGAACAATGGGTCGTAGAAATGGAAGCCCATTCTACCATCATCATCCCCATGCAGAGCGATGGGTCTCTGTTAAAGCAGTGCTGAAAGAGATCAGTGGGGCCTCAAGAGGAGAAGACATCTGGACAAAATAACTACTTTTGATCCTTAATCTGCCAGCATCAACCTGGATGCATGACGCCAACAAGTTTAATTAATAGAAACATTTTCATTGAGTGTGTTCCAAAGGGAAGGGGGTGATGCCCTGCTCCTGTGATTGTGTTTGTGTGTTCCGATGTAGGGGGGTTGATGCGCTTGCTCCCGTGTGTGTCAATGGGGGGCCATGCTCATGTACGCAAAGGCGCTTGGTGACACAAGTGACGTTGCGCATTCCAGATGTTGCCCCCCATGCGTACCTGCGTACCGCTTATGTGCGCCGCTGTACATGTGGCTTTCCAGAACAATAAATGTGTAGTAACTTAGAAAGGGTCCTCTGGATCACTACTTAACATGGCTTAAAGATTTATTTTCCTTTGCCAAAAGATAAGTGCACTGTCTCCACTATACACTGACCGTTTGCAGGGTGGGTTAGCTAAAGCAGACTGGTAAAATCGTTGCTTCTTGTAGCTCTCACACAGGCAGAGTACAACAGGAGTGTGGCTTCGCTTTCAACACAAATGGAATTGCTTTATCTGGGTGAGCAGATGGAGAACACCCCCTGGAAACGGACGGCGCCTCAGTGCACACTGTAGTCTAGACAGAATTTTTACCAGCAGTGAAAGTGCAGAAATTAATATTTGGTTTGTTATGTTTGGATCGGCTGTTTTGTTTGCTGGAATAATGGAGTGATATTGATATGGCTCAGGCAACAGAGACGTACGAGTGCTGGAAATGGATTCTAAGAGTCAATTAACCCCGCATAGATGGAGGTTGCAATTCACTTGCTTCCAGACGCCAGTCTCAAATTTTGAATCTCACACAAGGAACGCCTGAGGAAAAATGTTGGTTTTTCCGTTGACGTCTTATCGATAGACTGGCATGTATTTTCATCTGGTCATTTCAATTACCGGTACACAAAATAAGCAAGTCGTTCTCGAATTGTAAATGTGTCTCAGATATGGTAGCGTTAATAGTAAAACTTACTGCTGGAGAAGTAGAGAAAGTACATGATACATTTGAGCCGATTTCTGCTCACTGTGTCGCCCGATATGCTTTCAAATTGAACAGCGTGCTCAATGTGAAAGGTATTTTTCAATCACATCCTATACATGCCCTGATTCGTGTTGAGTACCCTCAGCCACAAACTGCACAGGATGCACAGTCATGTCAGGATATTCTTCCTGTTTCTCATTTATCGTCTGCTCTGAATGTGACATGTAGGTCAACACTGTAACTCTTCAAACAGTCCCATAGTGTTCAACAACCCATCCATAACAGTATTTCTGGCATCTACACGCACACACCAACTGCCTCCCCGTCACCCTGGTGCCAAATACTGTGGCCTGATTTAGAGACATCTGCTGCCTAGCACAAGAGGAACAGGAAATGGTGTGACAAACGACAGGGAACAAACTTTGTTTCAGTTTTTTTCTGACTGGATTGTGTGCTTTCCCTATAGTTGTTAAAGTTACGATTTCTTTTTTTAACGTTTTTTTACAAATCAATTGGTGGAGCACATGCGCCTGTTGCTTGTCCATCGAATACCAAAAACTGTTATTACACAGGAAGTCAACCAAAGACCCCGTTGGCTGAAACTGGAGCAACTCTTTAATCTATCAATTAGTCACATAGAAAAAAAAAAGCCTGCATGTTACAGAGTTCTATCTACCTGGTATTAGCCTAACAAACAAAAAAGCGTTTGCAGCATATGATATCATTTTAATCTGATTATTTAACCAAAAACATTGAAATATGCCAATTCTAACATCCACAATTTTTAGGTTATAGCTGTCAATGGTCCTTTGGCACAGCCAAGCTAGGGTGAAGGGTGTGATAAAGACACTGCTGCTGCTTGCTTCGCCACCCCACCCAACATGTTCATGCGAATAAGTGTGTTTATTCACAATGTATTCTACACTTCCACCTCGCAGCGGTGGTTGGACGTGGTGCGATCGTTACATGACCTCAGACCGCACAAAACCTTCAGAGGTTGCCGCGGGGGAGGAGTATCTGAGCGAAGAGCGAGGGGAGGGAGTCAGACCACAGCATTTGACATTTACTGGCCTTTGGCTGTATTATCAGACACTCTGCAGGAGACGCCACTGAAGACGGAACAGGCAGGAAATCCTTGCCCTCACACAGTATTTCATAACCTTGGGTTGAAGCTCCACATATGGTGGACAAAGAACAAGTCTGAATTATCTTGTTCCACTCTAAAGAATGATGTGATCCAAACGGAAGTCAACTTATGTTTTCTTACTTGATGCTCATATAAAACAATTACAATAATAGCATCAAGCACTCCTCACACTGTTTTAGAGAGTTATGGCAATTCTAAAGGGACCATTTCTGTTTCAGTGATGTTGTCCATTCATTTTCAACTAAGTAAATACCTTCATACCATCTGTGGGCAGAATCCCTCTTCATACAGTCCTTGATCAGCACTTGACAGAAAAACACAGACAGAAGATTGACCCACCATTAATGAGGGATGATCCTTCATGAGCTATCGAAACAGCAACAGATTATTAGAGAATTAGGAGAAAGAATTGAGACAAACGACTAAATCTTTGTCCTTTGTATCTTTGTCTATCTATTGTTTGCTCTATCCCACACAAACATGCAAGGACTGAAATTGCCATGTGGGAGGCATAGGCAATGGTGAAAGTTAATCGAGAAGATATGAACTGATGGCCCGGGGATTTTGTTAAAGATACTTTACTCATCCAGGTGGCTTCTTAAACTCTGACTAACTGTTGGAGAATCTTTGGTATTTAACCTCTGTGGAGTTGTTAGAAATTGTGGAATTTCAAGTGGAGGATAATTAGTGTTGTAAACTACCTCAACTGCGCAAGTATTATTTCTCCTCTTGAATATCCTTTCAATAAACGATGTTTAAAGCGAATCAAATTAACGATAAGAGAATTCTTAATAGAGCAGGAGGGAGATTGTAAGATGGAAAGTTACAAAAATCCATTAACAAGTATATAAATCGTATATAGTAAATATAATCAATAAGTATTGGCAACTTGGAGTCCTCTCTAATGTGCAAAAAGATAAAAATATCTCAAAGGCTAAAATCTAATCATTGGGGTGTTTACTAACCAAGACAAATGGCTGTGTCAGGAGTGTAAAAAGCCAGAAGTGGAGAAAATAGAGTAAAGAGAGAAGTCACAACTCTGCGACTGGTGACCGTCAGGACTGCAGATGGTAAAAACAAGAATGGAGAGAGTGGGAAATGAAATGGTCTGTGAAAAACTGAACTTGGCCTGTATGCCGACAGGTCATTGCTAAACCCGCCTGAGGCTGAGAGCAGAAAACAAATCCTCTCCATTTGTGCAGGATATCTGGAAAATATACATATTCATGATGATGGGGGTAAATGGACGCCTGACTGTGTGCAGGACATGCAATGCGACTCTCCTCCTGATACAATGGTGACATTTCAGTCATCACCAGGGGGGAGGATACGGATGGTGAGAGGCTATCGATGCCCTGGGTGGTTTCAAAGCTTTCTGCTTGAGTGCAGAGCTTTGCATAATTACAGAACCACAAGTGTGCACCTTTGTGTCAGGCAGTGTTGGAGGAAGTCTGCACAACTCAAGGCGATGAACACGTATTTTTGTGGCATCTCATAGCATTCGAGATTCAAGAATTTACTATCATATACACAACAATTCTGGATGTTCCAAAATAGTTTTAAAAGAAGAAAAAAAAATAACAGCATGGATTATTAAATGAACCATTCAAAAATATTCGAAATAAAAGAAAGTAGAATGTATTAGTCGTCATCCTTAGTACTTTTCATGTCTAGTCTTGCCACTCACTTCCTGTCTTATTTTGTGCACACCTTTTCCAGATCCCATTACTTCCTGCCTTTGTGTGTTTTCCCGCCATTGTCAGTGTTTGCCTCGCCCTTGATTGTTTCCACCTGTTCCCACTTACCTCAGGTATAAATAGTCCTTGTCTTCCCCTGTCTTTGGCCAGTTCGCATTGTGCCATGTGTCAAGTGTTTTCCATGGTCTTAAGTCAGGCTTTCATGTTATTTTCCGCGCTCTCTTTTTCCATGCCACTGCTGTCATCCCAAAGTAACGTGGGAAGAAAAACAAGGCCAAAAAACGGAATACTGGTTGACAAATTGGAAATCCCACTATGAAACTTTTTTTCTGCTCTGTTGGTGTCCAAATATTAAAGTTACCCTATTTTAGCAGTATAACATGACACAGATTTTTTTCCCCACAAATGGTTTTCTTAATTTAATTTCAACCTCGGTTGATTTCGCAAACATTTGGTTTCCATTTGAACGTAGACAATTTCCATGGCCACATTAAGTCAATAAACCTTAAACTTGCCTCCTCAAGGTTGAAATGGCTCCGAGCCTTGTGTTTGCATAAGTATGTATGACTAAAAAGTCCCTGCACAGTTAATCCAGCTGCGACCAGTTCCCCTCACTCTAACTGTGACACTTGCTCCTGAACATAGACTGTTTATGCTGCTCCCTGATAAAAGAAGAATATTTCTGTTGATACCTGCTCAGAAAAAAAAGAGAACAGATATCGACATTTTCCCTTGCAGTTATAATGTTATGATTTTGGCTCTGGACTCAGAAGGTAACTTGTATTTCTTTAACAAACTAGAAAAATGTTAATGCCCTTTGGTTTTATGAGTTGATTACATTAATTAACGTTTAAGTTAAGATTTTCAATAAATATGTGTTGCGGCTCCCGAGAAATTGTATTTGGGGGAAGAGGAGGCAAAGTGGCTCTTTGGATTGTAAAGGTTGCAGACCCCTGGTATATGCGAACAGGATTATGGGAAATGAAATGAACAACAAATAACTGAAATGGATAACAAACTGCCCTGATGTGCTGACGAGAAAGAACGGGGAAACAAAGAAAGAGAAGCAGAGAGACACAAAACAGATGCAATTGTTAACCTCGATCAGAAGAAGAAGGGGGAAGACTAGGTGCCGAATAGGAAACTGAAGGTTAAATGTCCCAGCCCCTTCAGCAGCAAGAGAAGAGTAATAGAGACAGCCAAAGCCAACATCTTCATCTGAGATCAATGCTTTCTAATCCAGGGTACACGCATGCATTAATGATTTCTTAACCTCTCACATCCTTTTCTTTAGCCCCCATCCTCCAATCTCTGACCTCCTTGTTGCCGCCAACGCTGTAAGATCAACATCCGAGGTCCCTGAATCCCATTAACTCCATCGGACTGGACAAACACAAGTTGGCCACCAATGTTTTATAAGCTCCCTCCTGCTGTAAAGTTATCTCCGTGCCTCACAGGCACTCTCCTCAGGATGCATATCTCACCGTTAATGATGACATTTTGTTGAAAAGTTCAAGAGCATTATCAACCAGAAACTGAGAGGGGCGCAGCTGACATGAATAGCTAAGGACGGGTAAGTGTGCAGTATCCGAATTGAATCCTAAAACCATTGAAACAATATACAAATACCTGTTAATGCAGGTGAACGCGTTCATCGTACTCATTCAATTCTATTGTGACGTCGTCTAATTCGAGGCATTGTGAAGGTTTTCCGCGAAGAAAGCACAGTCAAAAAGTGTAGTTATGGTTTGTAAAGATCACATTCTGTGTTTAACTTCTCTAACTCTCCCCATGGCCCAGTGTGTTATGACAAAGAGATGCTGCATACAGATGCACAGAATAGCAATATGGGTGGGGAGAAGAATTTTACCGGGAGACCAAGCTTGGATATCCCTCATATCCCACTATGCAAATACACAGTATCTGTGTAAATTACAATGGCATGTTCTCTCATTAGATGCAGTACTACTGATACAATCTGTGGCAGAGGGAGATTTGTTTTTAGGCTGTGTAGCATTTCATGGGTGGATTCAGACATTCAAAACCTTTTGATCAACACACGTTTGATAAGTATGCCAACGCGTGGTTGTAAAATCAAATTCAGAAAAGCTCGAAATCTAGGACATCTCATATCCATTTGATACGCTGCATCTGACATGAAAAATCCACAAAATGCAAAGGAGCTTTTGTTTATATTTTCCCTACAGAAGTATATCAACAGGACTATCAATTAGATGATGCTTAAACTCAATTACCATTTGAATCACTTCAATTCACCATGCTGTCATACAAGAAATTCCTTATATGATTTTAAAAAATCTCATCTTCATTTCATGAAATCCCATCATCCAGGATAAACACTTTCTTTCCGCTAAAAAGAAAAACATTATTTGTGACATTGTGCTCTTCACTATTTAATTTGTGTAAATTCTAACAACAAGCTAGCATTCAAATATATCACCAATAAAACATTTTCAAAAGTCTCGTTCAATAATGTTCGGATAATACTGCCAGTGTTCTGCTGTCCAACATTGCCATGAAGTATACCCCCTCTCATCCACTGTACATTAAGTTAGATCCCCGCCTCCCAATACACTGAACAGTAAAATCATTATAGAAAGTGAATGGATAGATATCTTCAATACATCTCACTGTGTTATCTGCCTTACAGCATGATGTCAGCCCTCACCATCAGTGTCCAGAGGATGCGTTTTCCAATTCAGAGTCAATCAAGGAGAAAATGAAAATCCCACTGGGCTGTATTATTCATACACAGAACCTTACCATTACTGCGCACACACAAACACATATAAAGACAAATACACATGCATGCAGAAACCATTCTCCACCACACTCCCACTATGGTACATCCCTGCAGCAATAGCATCATCATGTGAAACCCATGTACCACCTACTATTTCAGCCATCAATTCTATTGAGGTGGTCTGGATGAATGAAAGACAGAGTTTTCAGTGGCCATTTATTAATTAGGAATGTGTTTGTTAGTAGTTAATACTATGCTATTGTCACCCATAGGTGATTGGTCAGCTCAAATTGTACACAGTCTTCAAACAAAACTGCACATTGTCTAAATTGGCCACACTGTGCACACAGTATGGTCTACCTGCCCTATCCGTCTTCATGAAATAATACACTGTAAAGCTGACATTTGTAGCATGTTAAATATGTTTTACCTAATAATCAGATTGTATAGAACAATTAAAAACATGAATCTGTATTTCTGCCGCATTGATTTTATGAACAAAAGCAGGAATAATAGAAAAAGAGGGAACAGTGGAGTTTATAGGATGACATAAAGGCTGTGGGCTCTTAAATTCTGACGAGGACCCAAATGTGGCAGGGACCATCTCCCAGACACTCGAAAAGTTTAATCATCACTCACACACTTTCACACATCACCGCTCCGTGCACCAGATTAGATAAATCATTGTTTTTAATAAAGCCTTTCGAGGAGTTTGCAGACTCTCAGAGGAAACTGTGATCTGCCGTTTCTCAGACAGCGGTGGTGTCAAATATCTACATAAGTCACTTACACCAATGCTGATTTATTACCTTGTTGGTCACAGAAGGTCATAATGCCAAAGCTTGTCACTACTTCATGCAAAGTGAAAGTGGAAGTAGATGGTGACTGTCAGTTCTGTGGCCTCAAATGGTCTAAAGGCATCAGCCCAGTCGGCTGCACTTAAAGGCAAAAGCATGGTGGCACTTCAGGTGGTCACTGTAAAACAGAGGTCCTGTGCGAGTACAGGTCACTACAAGGTGAACCTCATCTGCTGTACGTTTCCGATTTAGACGCTAGAGTCTTCTCTTCCGACTTTTCCTGTTTTTTTTCAGTTTTTCCCCAACTGGTTGTCTTATTTTGTGTATTGTTGTGTCCCCTTTTTTTTGAAACGAAGACCAATAAGCAATTTGACAGTCAAAATGAAAGTGACAAGTTTATTAACAGGGGAGAGAGACAGGCAGAAGGGAGGGAAACACACACAAGCCTGTCGTATTTATTTCCTGCTTTACTATGTACCGGTAGTTCATTTCCTTTTGTGTCCCTGCGTAGTTTTACATCCTGCCTTTGTTTTGTTTCCCCCCTTTTTGATTGTTTGTGTCTCTCACATTACTTTCACCCATGTCTCATTAGTTGCACTTGTGTTTGATTAGCCTTGCCTCCATTTTGGATGTAGTCTCTGTATTGCCCTTTTGTGCTGCTAGATCTGGGTTTGGGCCCTCCTCTCCTTTGGCCTAACTATAACATTTAGTGATATTTTTTTATTTTTGTGTTGTTAATTTTCCTCATTAAGAGCATTTTTTCAAAATAGCAGAGACAGTCCTACTACTACTCTTACTTCTCCTTTTAATACAATGAAATAGTGGAAAATATAAGAAATATGTTTATTTGAATTATTTATGGTCATATGAAGCGGATGTGTGAAACTTGTTTCATTGCATCCCATCCCCTTCTTTCACCCAACTTTTATGATAGCTGCAGGCAGCTAAAAGAAATTCTTGCGATTGATTTACAATCCCTCCATCTGTTGACTACTCCACACACATGTACTTCTGGATAGCGGTGGCAGCAGGTTGAACAAAGCAGCCCAGATGTTCTTTATTTGACAAGAACAACCTCCACAACTCTCCTGGGGAATCCTGAGGCATTCCCATGGCAGATGGTTATATAGCACAGTCCCGGTGTATTTTGATTGTGCCCCAGGGTCTCCAACTATCACCTGGGATACCCACGGGAGATGTCAAGGAGACATAAGCAGAGGTCCAAACAACCTCAGTCAGGTCCTTTATTGAGAATGAGCAGCAGGTCCACTCTACGCCCTGTATCCTATCCCTGTGGGTGTGTCCAGACAACTGTCCAGCGAAGGAAACTTGCTTTTGACTCTTGCATTTTCAATTAGACTCCCTCGATCACTGCCTAGGGCTTGTGCCCCCACATTGGGTGGATACATTCATATAGTTTCAATTGACAAACACAATCTTGAAGAATGCATCCATTACTTCAGAAATGTACACATTTTTGTTTTCATAACGAGAGCTACTTACCCTCTGGTTTGGACACCTGTGGGACAGTTCCCTCTAACTTTGGAATAACTCGTACGACCAGAATATGTTAAAGAAAAACTCTTTCCAGTAAAAATTAAGCAGGAAGTCATTTTGTTAATCAAAACAGACCAACAAACAGCTCAGCCCACCTGCCTTTAACAGAATGCATAATTTATTTGGAGTCAACACTACTGGCACCAATGTTTTATCTATACGTTAAATAACATGTTTTTCTTAAAAACGGCAGTGTTTAAATAATGTACAGTATAGCTCTCCAGGTGATTCAAGCTGTGAGAAGAAGTTCTGTCACTTTGACATCAACCTCAGCGAGGTTAATGGGGAGGAAGCCACATGTACGACTAAATATGTCCAACATATGGATTCTGTCTCGGTCCCTGGAGATAGGTTAGACACTGTGGCACTGCAAGAGGAAGAGTCTATTTAAAAATAAAATAATTTACAGAGTGAGGAAAGGATGATGGATGAGACACTGCCGGCTGTTCAGTGCAATTTACGTTTGTGCGTATGTTACGTATCCTTATTTTCTCTGAGCTGTTAAAGATTAAAAAAATATGTGCTCATGCTGAACTATTATTTCAAGCTAATTGATTAAGCTTCCGGGTCCTCAGTGGGACAAGTAAAAGGTAGTCTTTAATTAAGAGCCTTGCCTTCTAGCTTTCTGTATTCTGCAAATTAATATATGCTGTAAGCTATCCGACCTTTAATCTATTTAAAAAATACCATCCTGACCGCTGGACATGGTTTATAAAGGCTGTCTTTAAAAAGTCTGCCAGTTCAGTGAGCAAGTACGAAATGTATTGTTTTCTTGTTAAAATGTTTTCAGAAAATGATAATTACTATCGTCAGACACTTGTAACAGGAACATCTGACTGCTTCACAGTATATGGTAAGGTTTGTTGAAAAAGGTTAATACATATATATAGATATAAAACACTAGAACATACAAAAATCTTAAACGCTACAATAGATGAAATGACTACACCTACAGAAAGGTGTCACTTGTAGTACGGAATCCACAACGCCTGAAAAAGCTCCACTCGTTCTATTCCTTTGGTTTACTGTGCGTTCACATCTGACTCGTTTCAAGCAGCAGGAGACAACTGACTTTTTCAAAATGCTCTGATAAAGCCTTCAAAATGCTATACCTACCAAGCACGGCCAGAACAAATGAGCAATTTCCCTGAGGTGTGGACACAACTACAGGAGAGAATTCACTATAGGTGGCCAGAACACATCCCGGTGAATGCTGTTAGATGTGTAAATAGAAACGTTTTTGCAGCTCTTAAGGTGTGGTTAGAGCATGTGTCACTGCCCCACAGTAGCCAGAATATAAATAAACAAGTGCAAGCATAATCATTTACATTACTTGACAATCATACTGCATGCATGGGCTCAGATTGTGCTGAAGTGCCGAGACTGATGCATCATTCGACTACATTAAAAGAAGGATGGTGGCAGCAGAAACCAGGCGGCGGCCCATCGCCACAACCTGACTAAGTCTTCTTAGATGAAGGGGACGCTTCTGCCTGACAGCCGGATGAAAGAGCGGTTCGGCCGATCAAAAAAATCAGGAGGGAGAAGGACTATCTTCAAGTTAACTGTCACAGCTGTCAGCGGCTATAATTATCACAAAAGCCTTGAACTGATCGCCATGAGATAAAACAAGGTTAGCTCTGTGACAGGCCTGCCCGCTATCAAGGGACAAGCCGCGGTCGGTCCGACCATTTTGAGGGTAATACGGTTTGACCCCTTTCTTTCTCAAGCCCTCAGTCATCAGGTGTCTCAGCAAATCCAAAGAGGGAACATTAAAGTTCTACTCCCCCAAAACATATTGATCCCAGAGTATCAAACACCCACCAATTTCACTGCAACATAAAATGATCTAAATATTAAATTATTCATTTGAAATTCTTAAACTGCTTTGAAA
The DNA here is from genome assembly GCA_016785305.1 of Colistium nudipinnis. Classification (NCBI taxonomy): domain Eukaryota; kingdom Metazoa; phylum Chordata; class Actinopteri; order Pleuronectiformes; family Rhombosoleidae; genus Colistium; species Colistium nudipinnis. The sequence continues at coordinate 3,200,023 of JAFBJU010000879.1, forward strand.
TTCTTTGACATGCAGCAATTCGATGCATTGACCATAACGGACAGATTGGCGAAGGCAAATTCAAGGTCAGGAAAGGTTCAAGTAATATTGAAATGAGTAAAAAAGTTGTCAAAAAGGAGATCCATAACACACACAAACACAGAAACATTTCTAGATTATTATAACTCTCCGATCAAAGGTTAATTATCTGGACTCTCAATCATCAAATTTGAATTGAAGGTGTAATCTTTTAGGAAACAATTCCAAGTTGAGAGAATGAAGTTGTAGGATTGTTTTACAACAGTAAAAACACACCCTGACACAAAGGTAGGCTGTAATAGACAAAGTGCTCTCTTGCAGCCCTTCTCTGAGATAATAGCTCCGACGATGGACACATCAATATGAAAGCTTTCACAGCAACAGGACACAATTAGAGTTGCACCTGAACCTAGACATTAGTTTCACACAACGGTGTTGAAAGTGTTGTGTCTGTCTGACCACAGTATTTGTTCTGGTTACTGGCCCATCTCTACCACTGTCAACAGTGAGCCCTTATTTTTCCTTAAAATCCGCATGTCTTTTGAGTTCCCCTATGAACACCAAGGCTGTAGCGCAATATGTCACGTCAGCATAAAAAGGCCACAAGAGTAGTTATTACACCCTTCAGAATCAGAAGTCCTGTGATTGTATTTAGTCCGAATATAAATCCTAATGATGAAGATGCCATACATAAAACTAAGATCATGTTACTTTCCAACACGATAACATTTCTTATGTCATACATGCACTTTACCACAATCTGCTAATCTGACTGCATTGTTGAACTTCTACTCGAAATGAGCAGATGGAGCGTTTTAATCGTTTTCTTTGTTTGGGAGCTTGAAGGAATGACATTCCATCTTAAAAATGCTTTCAGAATATATGTAAATAAGCCACAAATATTGCACATAAAAGTGGAGAAATGATGTGCAATGTGCGGCTTTATTTCATGCATGCTTGCCTTCCTTTACATGTTTTTCATGGCTTTCGGTACTTGTATTGTGTATTGTGTATTTGTTAGTCTTCCTGATGTTATCATAGACACTAGCCTGTATCACATACATACTGTACTGTATGTGAACACATGTGAAACACCAATGATTATTGTACAAAATGTAAATACAGCAGTGTTGGGAGGTGTTTTTGAAAGGTCCAGGCTGCAACCTGCTTCTAAAATATACATTTATAAGAAGCAATTTTCTGTTCCCTCTTTCAGAACTACAACTGCAAATTTAGAGCACAATTCTTACCCTGGTATCTAACCACATGAAACCAGGGAAAAGATTGGGTACAACATTTTAAATAAATCATCAAAAATTGGCCACACTATTCAAATTCATGACAGACTACTTTCACATTTTTGAAACATTGAGTGTTCATTTTCAAATCACACAGAGGAGAAATTACATTTCTGTATTTTTCTTTCTGCAAAGTAGTAGCCAGGGTTATTTTTTCTTTCAATGTTCACTACTTTCATTGATTGTTTTATTTTTTTTATTCCTAACACTTTGCCAACACTGTGTAGGAAGCCTTAAATGTAGATGATTTTGGTGTCTGTAAATCACCTACAACTGTTAACTGTAAATGATTTCACAAATCCTTAACGACAGATTTACCTTCCAATAATGTTCCCCAGTGATAAATCAATTATTGTCAAACTTATTTCACACTGCCTCTTTTGTACTCAATTTTGGTATAACGCCTGTGGAGTTCAGTTGTGACTTCCTGGGGTGTAAAATCTATTTAATCTGCCACTCTAAAAGTTGTTGTTACTTTTACCTTATCCACTGTATGAGCCTCTTTAGTTTATATGCTTCTGTAAAAACGTTTCTTTGTGCTTTGTTGAGTTGTGCAATTAGGTTCTGGTCTCAGTTAAATTCTGACAATAATTCAGCAAGTTTGTCATTAAAGTCAAATGACTATTACCAACAGTACACTGGGTTTGTTAATCATTTTACTTTTGTGTCTACAGCAAAACAATGATACTACAGTTTGTATTTAGTGAAGAAATTGTATTTTACCACTCAAGATTATTATGCCTTTATTTATTTACTGGTCATCTTGAGCTTGGTGCTTTAGTTTAGTTTATTTATAGAATTAGAAGAATTAGAAGAATTAGAATTGCGCATCGTCCCACACGCAGATGCAAACACACACAAGTCTGGGGGAAATTTGACCTCTGCATTTAACACATCTGTGGCGCATGCAAGGCCACAGAGCAGTGGACAGGTGAGAGCGTCCGGGGAGCAGATGGGGTTAGTGCCTTGCTCAAGGGCAGTAGAGGTGGCGTGTCTTTTGTTAGTGGCGGGGGTTCGTGCATCCTTCCAGATGGAGACCACCTCGACTGGGCCTCGTTCCGGCAACCCTCTGGTCCGATGCCTGTCTCCCTCGCCACTAGGCCACCTGTCCCAAAATATGTTAAAGATTAGATACGATTAGACCTAGCAAGCATGTATGTAAATAATGTATCTTTACACCATCAAAATAAAGTGCAAGTATTTATTTTTTTTAGCAGAGCAGCACACTTCAAATGACTGACTGTAGTAGTCATCAGTTTCACAATGTGGTGTCATTTTGAGGTATCCTAATAATTTATAACGTGATGTACTTCATTATGTTAAATGCAAAACAATGGCGAACCTTTCCTTTCACAATAAAACATTTCAGACAGTTTTTGTTTATGTGTGCTCACATCTGAATCCAATTATAGTCCAGTGCCATGTCTTATGGCCTATACTTTTCTTTATATGCAACACATTTCTCTCAGGTGGCCTTGTGGCTTAACATTATGGAGTCTTGAATGTGAGGGAGGAGTTTGTGATCCCCTGCATTATACCTGGGCAAATTGCTATTATCTGTTTCGCTGTTCAACGCTTCCAAATCTCTCTCAGTGATCTTCAGATCTTCTCTGAAGGCCTCTGAAGGACATCTTGTGCTGGAGTGCCCAAATAGCCTCTCATTGACAGTCAGGCCAGTGGTGTCTAAGCACATCGCACTGCAAGGATAAGCAATGCAGCACAGATGGCATCAAATGTACTGCTTAAAGTCATCATTCACTTTAATGTCACAGCTGCCTGGCCAGGGGTGGCTGCAGCTCTACCTTTTTCTGTCTTCTGTCTCCGGACACTAAAAAGTTACCTGTGTCCCCCCGCTGACTCGCAACCAGCTGTTCTGTATTCTCTATGACAGGAATGCTATCTCCCACCTGCAAATTGAGCAAAGAGTGGATTTTTTAATACTAGGCAAGTCAATAGCACACTATATGGTCAGCAGAAATAACAATATACCCTCCAAAAGCTGTCGTGCCCCTTTTACGAGTCGCACAAAGGCTTTTCAGAGAGAAAAAAATCCCTCCAGAATTTCTTTTGTCCATACACAGTACTTATTCAGTCTTTTATTATGCAGCCTCGGGAGATGTCGCTTGCATTAAAAAGATGACACATCATAATCACCAATACTTTTGGAGAAATAACGGATGTATTATCTCACTCTTGACTTTTGTCCTTAAATAACCCACTTTTGTCAAAGAAACATAATCACTTCACGCACACTTTTCATTTTTGAGAGGCATAGGTGTCTCAAGCAGCTGTGATATTTGCAATGTGGGTGACGCAGAGAAATAATCCTCAATATGAAGTGATGATTCATGTGGATGTGGTGGCTTAAACAAGAAAGAAAGTGCGCACTGGGCTCCCTAAAGCTTTTGAAGAGAATCCAAACATACCAGCAATTTTACTTTATCACTTTTCTTTCTAATCACTCACTGTCTGCAGCTGCAACCTTCAAATGAGAGAGAACAAATGAATCAAGGGACCGTATCTAAAAACAATTTCCTTTGAAACATATCTGTTTCTTATTTGCCCATATGGGGTATAATAATATCGGGTGAGGATGGAGATTGAAAATGATTTTCACACCATATTATATTTTCATGTCATTCTGCTACATGTCCCCTGGTTAAGATTGTCATTGTCTTTTTGTTTAGCAGGCCTGACATGCATCTGTTGTTGTACACCGACATAATATAATTATAGCTCAAGATATGAAGGTTGACTGAAGCGTTCATTAATTTAAATAAATACTTTTTGACTTATATAATAATTGACAAATAATTGTAAACAAATGTCCATTGACAACATGTAGATATATAGGCAACAAAAAAGACATATATTAGGTCAAAAGGTCAAATGGTCAATATGTTCAATATGAACTCCTACAGAGACAAGATGTACCTAGTTAAGGGAGTGCAGTCAATCTATTGTCAGTTGATAAGTCATGAACCTATGATTTTTGTCAATGTTACTTTGTACCTGTTGTTGTTCTTTGTCCGCACTCTTGCCTTGAAGACCATACAAGAAAGCTATGTTGTAACAAGTCGGGACATTACTTGATTTGTGCATCTAACAGGATGAGACAGATTATCTCATGACACACATGCTGAGTGGGCCACATTAATTTCTGGTTAAATGTCTTGAGAGAAAACCAAAAAAGAAGTAACAGAAGAAGTTTCAATGGAATTTGGATGAATGTCGGACAGAGCAGTGTTTGTATCAGCTCTCAACCTCGATCCTGATCAAATTCTTTTTTTATACCAAGTTTGACATACCTGGTTGGACGTTCCCAGCTCACCTCTCTGACACGAAAGGGTTGCGACATGGCTAGGACACAGTGCTGAGGGCTCCCGCTGATGCTCTGTCAGGGCTGACCTTGAGATAGCGAGGACAAAATAATAGTTGAGGACAGAGGGAGCAGATCAGTGAGTCAGAAAAAGTCGTAGTCCAAGAGACCAAGTTGGAATGTGAATAAAAAGCTTGCAATAGGACTGAGGCGCAGTGCAACATTAAGCAGTGTAGGGATCTGACAATATGACAATGTCTCTCCCGGCATGGTTGTCACTCACATCAGCAGCGATGGGGGACAAAGAGAAGGGCTGAAGCACATAGGCCTCAGCTGAATTGAATGCCATCACTGACTGACCGGTCTTCAAGTTCACCATTCATCTAAAATACTATGTCAGTATACAGTTTCTCATCATGAGTGGTAATGTGAGATACAGTTGGGAGATAGATGAGATGCAAGAACCAGAATAAATGAGCGAAAAAACGTCCTTGCACAGTCATGCTGATGGGTATAAAAATCATGTGAATCAATTTTACGGTGCCATTCTCTAACCATCATCAAAACACCAAATGGGGGGATCTCTTCCTGAACAATGCTTTTTATCCCACAGTGGCGTTCCAGAGAGAAAGACAGGATGCACCTGAACCCTTTTTTTGAGTCTTGTAGTGGATAAGCACCTTTTTGAGAGACCAAGAATAAGCATAATGGTCCCCATCCTGCATACATTGCAGGCATACATAAGCATTAGAGACACAGTAAAGAAAATTGACTGGCAGAATATCTTTAGAAAAGAAAATCCCACTAATACCCCTACGTGTAATGTGTATTCCTTCAAACCTTCCTACATGATCCGTCAGAAGTTGGTTGTGTCTTTGAATGCATGGCATTTAACTGAGATATTTGCAGGAATGCTGTTTTTGCTGCAATGTCTTGTTGTGCAAGTCAGCTTTCCTTCCTATTTTTCACATGTCTCCGTCTCATCTTTCTCTTCATCTCCCTCTGGCCTGGTCTCACAGTGCAGCTGGGGCTGATAATAAGCCACGGTCACACTGTACGGTCTGCTCTCCATCAGGATTCAGAAGCGGCGGTGGCTGGAAGAGAAGGAGGAGAGGAGCGTGGGTTAAGAGGGGCAGAGGAAATTTGGGTCACGCTTGAAGCCATAATGATGGTATAATGCACCAGCACAATCTATGCTGCAGCACCGAATAAATCATAAATGCAACAGCCTTCACAGATAATAACGAATGGCTCCTCACGACACCGCAAGCCAGAGCACAATACGAATTGGCACCCAACAAGTTAGAAAAATGAATCCCACATCTGACATTGAATATCCGCAACCACACGCATGTGTGTACGTCACCTCTCAAGCCACAGCCAATGACATTCACAACTACCTCAGAGGCACCGAAACAAAGATTAATCAGAGCAAAGGGTATCGAGCAGGAGATTATGGGACCAAGTTCCCTGAGTTTCCATTACCGACCTCCTAATCCGTTTATAAGGGTATGTTCTTAATGGGCATGAGCAGTGAGAGGTGTGCATATTGTGTCTGCGAGGGAGAGGTCATCCATCATGGACAGCCGTGTGAGAAGTCCAGGGGACAGCAGGGAAGGTTAATGTCACTGGATCTGACTGAATCTCACGCCCATTCGAAATTCATTCCTCCTTGTGTTCTCATCTTCATCTGTGAAACATGTAGCAGATAAGCACAGGCCAGTCAACCGACATATCGCGCAACACTATCAATGCTTTATGTCTTGCTATCCCCCCAAAAGCTGTGATAAATCCAAGCATGGTTACATCTGAATCAGATAGATGGACATTTGGTTCCAACTTTGGAACGAATCTTAATGATTTCACCTTTCATGCTTTTGTGCATTGTCCAATTACCTTTATGTTTTGATCGAGACAGGGAGGGACAGACAGGAAACAGGATGAGAGAGCAGGGGAATGTAGAAAATGGTCCGGCGGAGCTGCTGTTAAAGTAACGTGCCCGTGTTGTATGTACCCTAACCACTCGCCACTATTTCAGCATTCTTCCGTAAATCAATTCTGTGATAGCAAGCTTTCCCAACAGCCTGTGCTGACCTGACTCTGTGTATGTGCTGGGTGTGCTCCAAATATATGTACTTGTGTGTAGTTGCTGGGACTAATTCAAACTCTCGGGTCTCCTTGTATTTCCTGGAAATGCCAAAACCTCTCTGCATCTCAACTGCCTAATTCCTGTGTATTTATGCTGGGCCAGGTACCCTAAATTACCCTCCAAGTTTGTGCATACTCCATACTGGCAGTATCCTCCAAAACTACTCAGGGAGATTGCACTTACCATGAGGTTGTATTGGGCAAACTAAGCAAACTCTATCTACTGAATATATAGTTGAAATACCCACTTGCTCTGTGTATTTTCTGGGAATATGTAATACTCCCTCTAACGTGTACATGTATTTTTGGGGCAATCCACAATCACCTAGGCTCACTGGAACCCTGCATCGTTATTGTGAATTCTTTTTTTGTTTTTTGAATTTTTTTGTGAATTTCCCAGCTTCACTGAAGTTCGTGCTGGCTCTGTATTTTCTTTAAACTCCATCATCTCTGAGAACCTTTCAATACATGCTCCCGTGTCGCAATGCTCATTTAGCTAATGTGATGGATATACTCCTATTGACACCAACAAGAGACCTTTGCATATTTGAGCCCAGCTGTTTCCGCACCTGACCCATAATTATCTAAATCCTTATCTAAATCCTAAAAGTGACGCAGTGGTTTAAAAATAAGAGCCAAATTGAATTCTGAACATATTCTCAAGGTGGGAGGATGTGTTTTATAGATGTTTTCTACTAAGGCAACTGGTACTTCTAGTCCTGGCCTTCTCTACAAAAGAAAAACAAAAGAATAACAAGATGTTAAATTAAATTCTTAGATAAAAGGATAAAACCCTGTGTACATACAAACGTAGAAAAAAAGTCAGTCTAGCAAATCTGATCATTGACACTGGTAATTTTCAGGAGCGGAATAAATCAACATGAACTGTTAAGCAGTAAAGCTATATTTGCTGTTGATATGAAACTTTCCTTTGATCGCCATCTGCACAGAAACCTAAATAAGCGTGTTCAGAGCATCAGGAAAGGTGTAGTTCCCTCTGGACTTACACTCACAGGGCAGCCTCCTCGGGCAGCACAAACATATTTATCTCTTTAAAGAGATGCTCCATCTCAACTTTACTCTCTCAGGTGATGGCTACATCCTCCCTGAAATACTCAGGAAACATCTGTGGGCAGCTGGATGTTCCTCATCTCCCTCATGGGATCTCTTAAAAGCAGAACAAGAGCTGCCTCCGGTCACAAAGTCTTGTCGGTGTGTTCTCTCTGATCGCTCTCTGCAGTCCTGTCAATCACAGCCCTGAGTCATGCATTTCTACAGGGACAGAAAGGGAAAAGAGAAAGCAGAGAATTAAACATATATATATATATATCCCTATTTATAAATCCCTTGTGGGCATGTGTGAAAGCAATAATAAGTGTTTTTCTGCTTGTTAAATGATATTCGATGGACATATTGTGGGGACATGAGCAACACCACAGAAAGCCTACACAGAAAGGCCAAATAAACAATAAAAAGTTGGTCTGGACACTAGCTGCGCATTTGCAGCTCAGTGGCTGACATTCTGTGTTAAATCACTGAATTCATCAGTAATATCAAAAATAGATGAACATTTTTTTTTAATTAGCTCTGAAAAAATCATATTACATTTTATTATTTTACTTCTCTGCTGCATTAAAAATAGAAGCACTGCATCACTGTGAAAAGTCAGATATTAATAATTTTATTAAGATATAAGGTTCATGCTGATGTGTTTTAATGTGTTTTATTTTTAATTAACAAACTTGCCAGAAACATAGCTATTATTGCTAATTAAATAGCTGGAGTGTGGTGGTTGTGTGGGTGCGATGGCTATCCTTCCCTCTGTGTGTCAATTAGTAGATGACAACTTGAGGAAAAGTTTAATGTTTTGAACCACTAGATTGTCTTGATTGATGTCTACTGGTTTGGGTTAGAACAACAAAAAGCAATCAACTGGATGGACATTAACTGCTGCAAAAAAAAGACTCCTGGGATGCTCTGAGATCTCTGGAGTTAATGACTGTGGTCTGCCTTAAACAAGACTGCATCCTTAAAACTGCTGCTCTGAAATCAGGTGTCAATTCACAACTAACGAGATGAATAATCTGTCACTTGTTCTACACCAAATAATGAGTGTCCTTCACTTAGGACCTTCACCCTAATCTTTGCAGAAAGTTGCAGAGCTACATATGGGAATATGTCTTCCCAGCAGTTAAAAGATCAAAAACACTGACTAGTAAAATCCTTAAGACCATTACCCTGTGAGCTTTTTAATATTTGTCACCACAGTATCCTCCGGGGGAGAATATGCAAGCAACCACACCTGACACTAGACAAAACTGCCACAAAGGTAGATAAAATATCCACAAAGAAAAATCTGAGGTTTATTGTTAATGCTCTCTCAGGAAAAGAGGTCCAAACCCTGAGATGATGGAGGATCATTTGAACTAGATTTATTTTTAACCTACGTCACACCGACTGGATATTGCTCACACCCAACACTGTGTTTTGTATGAGCACATCTTGATTTGTCTAAATTACCTACGGGTATAGATATTTGCTTTTATTTAAAAGGGGTGACAACTGAAAGGTTATATTATACTGTTGTATTGCATTCTGATTTGGAAGAGTGATTAGATTCAACGCATTGTAACAGAGCACTGCTCAAACTTTAAAATCAAAAAAACAATTCGTTTCAGTCTTCATTGTTAACATCCAGAATCCATGCTATCCTGTGCAGCCAAGGTTATTCAAGCAGAAATGTGTTTTTTTTTTGCAATACTTTTCTCAGCCAACACACTTTATTTTGAACTCCCTAACGATGCTAATGTGTGAGAAAATATGAATATTCAAAATAGGAATCTTCGAAATGGGAAAAGGAATTTTGAAATGTCATGAATTTTGACTTTTCGAGTGAACCAGCCTCCAATGCAGGTTTACACAAAATGTGTGATGTTTCTAAGGAGTGTTTAGGACCTCATCGGTGTCACAGAATAAATCCAATGAGACGCTTATTACACACGTGACTAAGATAGCGTTGGGCCACACATGCATGCGACTGGTGTTCAACTGCCATCTGGTGGTGAAAACATTGTACAGCAGAGATTGACAGCAATGAAAGGCTGGAGGTAGATTTTCTGACTGTATAAATCCTTAGTTCATTATTCACTGACTATTCCAGATTTCATTATTTCAAATAATGTATATGTATATCACCACAAATAATCATATTTATGGTTACACATGGTCATTTTGGCCAGCCCCAGCGTTAACCAATAGCAAACAGTGTTGTTAAAATATTGACTGCTGAAACCACAGATTTGACTTACCATTGACATACCACAAGTACTTTAAAAATGCAATGGGGTCAAAAGGTCTCGGAACTACTACTAATAAGTGGTCTCATGCTTGATCCCCGATCAATTACTGACATAAAGTTTATGTGTCTGGACCAGGTGTGTATGCCAGTGAAGCCACAATTGAATTTAAAGAAATGTAACAAAGCTCATCTTCCCCTTGCTCAGCACCACTCCCTATTTTCTCTTTTCGTCCAACACATTGTTGATGTGTTCAGGGAAAGAAAACAATTATTTGTTTTTCTTTAGAGGAGCATTCCAACAAAAGAGAGAGAGTTAGTGACTCATTTCAATCATTGGTGCACCTGTCGATGTTTGTTCACAATTGTGTTCACTCTCGCAATGGAACGTAGGTAAATCAACGAATGAAGTGCAGAGAGTATTTGTCGACGCACTGCAGCGTCCATGATCACAAATCTCGGGATTATGTTGGTTAAAGGTGGGATGCCACTAAATTTCACCCGACATGTAAACGGGGGTGATGGGGACGCTGGTGTGGGATCTCTTCCTGATAACGTTTCAACCTTTTACGGCAATTTACACTTTACGACACAGCGCCACACGAAACCAAAACGTGACATCCGGATGTCATCGATTCGATTGAAAACATAATGTAAGCTAACGTCCGAAATTAAAGCAACATCTTCAAGTACGAATACGAATCGCTTGCGTTTGTTATAATATATAATACGCAGGCCTGCGGCCCTTCGGACGTTTACGTCTTTACATAACCTACGTGTTTCTATTAACACGTAGCCCGAATGACCGGAACAGCCGAGCTGCCAGAATCCACTTCTCCCCGGATCAGCATCATGCTGCAAAGGTGCTGGATGAGAGGATTTCCTGAGGGAGTTCCCCCGGGTGTCTAATAAGGTAAAAGGACCTCCTCTTGATCTTGGAAGCTTCGAGTGTTTTTTCTTTTCATTTCAACTTCCACTCTTATGAATTGTATTCATTTTCTCTCAAAGAAATATGCAGTTAAGGTGCAAGTCTGGGTATTGTGAAAGGAAAATGCCCAACTGCCTTGGCACACGTCCTGGAGGCACGATTATGTGATATCATATTATATTCAAGGTACTTGGTTGTCCCACACTGATGCTGATAAACCAGTGATGCATGATGTTTAACATTTAAATAGATAAAGGAAGACCTAGCCAGCATATAACTGACATGTATTCTTATGATGATGGCTTCTCAGTAAACCGCATGACCTAAGGGCATGCCTGGACTAAGAACCTCCTCGTTTAAATGAAGTATAATCACAGGTCCAGAGATTCAGCAGCAGTCCCTTGGACCTTTATCCAGCTGCTAATAAACACAAATGTGGTTCTGACTGTTACATTATCACTGCCCTGTGTACTGACTATTATGCAATTTATCACAAAATGTACATCAGCCACAGTCTGACAAAAATGATTTGAGCTTGAAATCTGACAAAAACAGATATGAAATGCAGTTTGTCGTGTTGGCCTCTGTCTATAGAATTTGCTATGTTTAATGTTATAGATTTGCTTGACACAAGTGGATAAATGGTTCCAAAGCACTGAATTGGCTGTTTTCGCCCATGACACACATAAATTGTCACAACTGAAATCTTTCTCCTGGAGGCAGACGATATTGATTATTCTGATGGTGGCCTGCTCTGCTGTGAACTGGAGCAGAGGTTTTTATTGGCATCTGGTTGTAATGCTTTTGAAGAAGACGCTATACTGTAATTTTCATCAGTGAGCTTCTGAAAGTGCAAATTGGGTTTTTGATAAAATCAGTTGTTATGTAATGAGGGTATTAATGCGGAAATCATCTCCATACCTCCTGAAGATGACTGGCTCGAACACTTGTGATAGAAAAGAGGAATTTAATGAAAGTGTGAACCATTTAATTTTTTCACATAGAGAAGGGAAACAAAAATGTTTCTTCACAACTATATACCGTACATATATGTGTGTTCAATAGAAGAAAAGCATCAAAGCAAAACTATAACAATGATGTGTTCAAAGTGTAATCCAAAAATCATCAAAACAAGTATGTACAAAAATAGTATGTAGTCCAAAATCTTCACAGTAGAGTATGTGGTCTAAAAGTTAACAAAAAACATCATCCTTTAATTTATTTTTAAATCATCCTAATATGTTTTAGTCATAGTTTCGTGAAAGTGAAAGATGCATTGCGAAGTTGGCAATGCAAAAATATTTGGTAGAGCTGTGAAAAAGTTAAAGTATAGTTTGTTGTTAAAAAATGTTTAAATTAGAAAAAAAAAAAGGCTTGGAATGTTTAACTATGTGTGTAATGAATCTATAAAATATGAGTTTCACTTCTTGAACTGAATTCCAGAAATAAGTGAAGAAATATCTTTTCCTCAATATTCCAATTCATTGATATGCACCTGTATATATACATTAAATAATTTTAACATAATTTTAGCACCCCCCCGTCCGTCGTGTTTGTCCCTCCTGTCCAATCCGCCTAATGAGGAGCACCTGGAGGAGAAGAGTTTAAGAGCCATCACAAGCCTGAGGCTGTGTTTGGTCTATGTTGCCTCGCAGTTTGGTTTTTAACGTCTCGCTCTACAACTTTTGGTAAAAGTTTTTTTTATGTTTTTTGTTTTAGTGAGGCACAAAGCTATTTAGGGTTGGATTGAGTTGCGAAGGCTGTTGTGAATAGTATTTTTTTCTTTTTTGCCTCAAATTGTTGATTAACTGTTTCATGTATTATTCTTGAGGTTATCGCTTTTGTTTGAAACCTGGTGTCAGTGTTTGCTTGTTTTATGGTCAACTCAAAGTCTGCAAATTTCTAAACTTCAAAACATCTTTCTTACCTTGGGTTCCATTCCTGATATTGTCTTGTGCAAGTCCGAGCATGGTGGACTGATGATTTCTGAAGGCCTAAATTAAAGTTACTGCACGAATAAAACCAACAGTCAGATAGTTCCCTGTATCATTGTATTTATTTCTTCTGTGTTTTATGGTTACAGCAGGTGTCTTGAACTGTTAAGTTTGTGACCAAGGAGAGTAAGAGGAACTCATTGGAACCACTACAACGTCTCAACTTTGGCCTTCATGTTAAAAGTTTTTAAATTTAGATGTAAGTGGAGGATGTTTTACTTATGAAGGTGTTACCTGCCTTTTGAAAATCCATATGTCTGCGGGACAAGGAGATCTTCACATCCCCGAGTGCAGGGGAGGATTTTATTGGAGCAGAAGCAACGCTGACCACTGCTGTTAAGTGAAGTATAGTAACTTCCAAACAAGTTCCATTTTCCAATTGGTCAATTTCCTTCCTGGTTTATCAAAAAAATCTTAATAATGTGTTCTGGCCATGGTTGGAAAACCTTCAGTATTCCATTTAACATTATTTTAATGATGGAAAACAGCAGGTTTTTGGTTTACAATATCAAAGAAAAAAAATTATAAATGGTGTGCAGTGATTTGTTGACTGGATGTAAGAGGTGATGTGGTGGAGTTCAGAATGCAGGGAATTATTGTCAGAATTGGTAAGGAAACGACTTTAATATTCTTAAGCATGTCTAACAGACATGTACTCCATATTCCAGGATGTGTTGACTTTGCCAACGTCAGCTGTGGATTGCAGGCATATCTTCTTTCTCTTGAAAATAAAAATGTTTCGATATATTTAATTGTTTGCATGTTTTCAATTTGGGCAAGAAGACCTATGGCACCTAGGGGGAATATGGGAGCTTGTACACATCAAGCATGGAGAAGAGTATCACAAAAAAGTGAGAACAGCTAATGAATAAATTATTATACTAGAAAACACCTTGATTTCTTTATGAAGCAGCCAATGCTAAATCATTAGGAAGGAACCCTCTTCTCATCGATTACCAGTTACCTGACTAAGAAGCAGAAAAGGGGATTAAGTACATACATAAATAAACTACTTCTTAAAAAAAAAGAGAAAAAAAAACGTGTCATTCTAACGTCAACCTTCTAAAAGCAACATAAGTAAAGAACTTCTCTATACCCTAAAGACATCAAGCAAATCAGGGAGTGAATAACCAGTACTGCTACAGTGCTTTTGCTCAGATGGTGTCCAGGTACATCTGTGTAGAGACAGGAGTTCGTCGACCAGGAGACGCTGTCACATCCTGAGGAGGAGAAAGAAAACAATGTTAATTAAGTGAAAAGCCTGAATTGAGTTATTTACTACTTCAGTATGAAACTTAGAGGTGAGAGGAGGATAAATGAACTGAAGACATTTAACTTTTTTTTTACGACGATTGATGCAGAGGAACTCTGATCTCCAATAAATGTACCGATCAGGCCGACACCATCACACATTCAAATTTGGCAAAGTTTCCTCCAAAAAACCAACAGTAAAGTATTTGACAAATGTATGCAACACTGGCAAAAAGTGAAGCTGCTTTAGCTAATGCATGAAAGCACATGCAAGAAGATCATGCACAAAACGCATTGATTTTAGTAACCAAATGTTTTTCTGTGTGGCTCCAGGACCCGGACCTGAAGGCCTGTAGGGGGTGTGCCAAATCAGGGGCGTTCCACTATCACGTGAGTCTTTGGATCAAACTACAAATAAACACAGGTAAACACTCCTCGTTAATACATCAGATAAATACATTCAATTGTATTTTGGTGTTTTTTTTATAAATTTTATAGGCAGAGAATGCATTAAAATGACCTGGAAATGTTTCATGTCTTTGGAGGCTTAAAAACTGACATGTATCCGCCTGTTTCTTTTCTTTATTACTACAACCTTTACGAGGATGGGCAACTGGAGGTCTGCTGGGCCTCATGCGGCCACCACCATCACTTTGTGCGCTTGCGAGTCAAATAACAAAAATTAAGATTTATAATAATTTGTTTCACAGTTGTGAACAAGCAATATATATTGGTATAATAAAGCTTAGATAGTCTTAATACATTTACAATACGTCATTCATTATATATTTATTCAAATCTCAAAGTTGCCAATACCTGCACTAGATTACAACTATATTAGAAGACGACTATAGGGGGTTTGTGGGTGTGTGAAACGATTCAAAAGTGTTGCTTAAATCTATAAACACCAACATTTCGTCATGTATAACTCTCTTAACATGTTGAAAAATAGCCCGTGAATCGATGTGTATTTCTCTCACATATATCACCAATGACTCGGATTCAGATCAGAGGCGTTAACTTCCCTGTGGCGTGTTCACCACAGCTGCCGTGATAACATGCCGCAGTTGTGAAGACGTGAACAGCTCATATGGGGAGAAAATGTTAAAATGTGTAGATGACGATGACAATTATTTAAGCATCACTCACCAAATGTTTATTTTCCTCGTGTCAGTAGCTCCGTAAGGCTCTATGGATGTCTCCTGGGGGGAAAAAAAACAGAAGTGGAGGATTCCAATGCGATTTGTAGAGAGGGGCAGGCGGAATGTACAAGTCCTGCAGGGGGAATATTTTGAAAATGTGTCTTTACAGCTTCAAATTACAAAATAAATGAATAAAAAGTCATTCGAAAACAACGACCAAAACGAATGTGCCAATGTATTTAACCTGAAATTTAAATGTGATTAATTGAATAATTAAATTACCAAACATTTAATGAAATTATAAATAATGTGATCATCAACATTTATAAAAGTAGTCAGTTTTCCGTTTTGTAATAATTTGCAGGCACCACCCTGAATATGGACAAGAGGAAACAAAGCAAAGAGTTTGTTATGGACATCAGAAATACAAATTATAGACTAACACAGGTAGCTTTGCAAAGAAAAGAACAGCGTACCCACTGTGAAACACGTAAAAGGCTCATGGCTCATGTTTTGTGGCAAGCCTTCAGCCTGTGCAGGGGAAATTTAGCCTGTGACCCGTTCGTCATTCCTGCAGAGTCCAAACCTCATTTTCTGTGAAACTGCCAGAGACAGCATTGAGTCCGAGCGTCCACTCTCTGCTTTTCAGGTGCGAATTGAAAATATATGTTGTGTTTTCATTTTTGTTTTTTGTATTTCGTAGACAGGGTGACAACATTTGGATAGTTTCTGAAGCATCACTTGGATATTCATGTTTTAAGATGCTGAATGGGTTTGAAGCAGCTTGTTAAAGCTGCAGCTATTCAGTGGCCAGTAGAGAGCAGATGTAGAACTTCCTGTACATTGAAGCGTGGTCATTTAATTGTGGGTTAATTAATCCATAGATAGAAAATGCATAATATTGTAGGATAGGATTTATCTTAAATAACTGAAATAACTTTTTTGTAACGCATTTCTTTATCTCCCATTTTCAGGGTGTAACATACACATCTGTATGTCAACATGCTCACGATGACAACTACACAACCTAAGGAAGAGTCTCTGGTTACCTCATCATCAAAAATATGTGAAGATAGTCCTGGAGGACCACTCGTACCTATGGCGATCAAGTGAAGACTGTCCTGGAGGACAAATCTTACCTCTGGCGATCTTCCTGCTGGGTGAAGCTGAACTCCTCCCTGGCGCTGCCCCTCCTCTGCTACAGCTGAGTGCCGATGGGGGTGACTGGATCCTGGCTCGAGCCACGCTGAATCTTGTCCACCCTTTTGGGCACCCCAAACAACAGCGCACCACATCACAGCCGTCCGCAGCCGTCACCACCTTTCCCCGTGTGGCGCACCGGTTGACATTGAACTCAGCCATGTCCTCCAGGTCCTCGTCTTAGATGTCCTCCCTCTGGGTAACTCCTGTTTCAATACTTAAAGCAACATGTGAGAATGAAATAAGATATCATGGTTTAAATGAAAAGCACAGGATATACAAGCTATAATCAGGACAGGGTTTTTTTCTGAAGGGATTTAAAAATGTAAACGTGACATCTAACATCTTCGGAGACACTCACTCTTGTGTCGATAGGACAGGCTGGTCGGGACACTTATCTGTAGAGAATAAACAATGAAAAACGTGGAGTATGATGTCATAATATAACATCATAATCATTATAGTTTAATATTTTGTCCAAAAATGTGAAAACATGTCAAACACACGTAAATATTTGAAAAAGGTTTTTAAAAAAAAAAAGTCCAAAATGTGAAAACGTCCTAGTGTTGTATGTTGTCACGTGACAACATGACCCCTGCTTGGTCAACATTTGCCCTGCATATAGCACGCGTGGAAAATGAGTTACACAGCGTTTTTTTATCATAAACATTCGTCAGAAAGGAGGAACTCACCAAAGCAGAAACAACAACGGATGCAGGGGAAGTTGACAAAATGTTTGATCATATTTAATCAATTTATTTATTTCATATTGAATACTTAAAATAAAAAAAATACGTAAAAAAGACTTAATGTTGTATTTACTACTTCTCTTAATTTAGAGCTAAAGAACATTAATATGTTCCTATGAACATTCCAGATGATTTTAGGCCAAGTCATTTTTAATGGCTTTACTATTTGAAATATATATACTCAATTAAACATCGAAAGCAAAGTCTGATTCTTATTACATTTCTATCAATGCCAATCTATTTCAGGTCAAATTGGGCGTTCTTTTGCTTTCGTGGGAGGGTACAAACAAATATGTGCACGTCTGTATTGTCAACATGCTCCCAATTACAATGCTGATGCTGGTCCACTACACAACTAAAGGAAGAGTCTCTGGTTACCTCCTCATCAAAAACATCTGAACCAAACATGTTCGTGGCTAAAAAGCTACAAATCATGACTTGAGCCTTGTGTTAGTTTTTTTGTGAATAATCGTAAAGTTTAAAGTGACTGATCGAGCGTTAATTATTAACAAGTGATGGCGATGCCAGCAGCTTAAGCCTGTGCAGACATGTCCTGGGCCAGTGAGACAATCATTGAGGACAACTCTTACCTACTGGGGGAAATATCTCGTGTTGTCCCTCGTGGAAATGCTGCCCCCTGCTGTTCAGGTTTGTAACTGACATCTTCTCAAACTAAGTTTACTTTGTTTTATTAATTAATAATTCAATTAGTAGTATATGATAGTATGTCACACAAACGTATTTCTCCTGCTCAGAGCTAAGATTATTTCAGTGACTGACAACCTTCTTTAGACTTTAAAAGTGTGTGTTCTTTAAAGTTTAGAGAATGAACAATGAAAATTCACCATAGTATAGTTTGTGTTTCAAAAACATCATAAAGTCAATTCACTCAGAGAAAAAACGTTATTTTTGGTTTGAAAAAGAAAACCACATTTTTGAAAAAAAAAAAAGGAAAAACACATTGGGGACTTGATATGCTGTGTTGAGTTTTTTGTCTGGGCTCTGATGGTGGAAAGAGAAAAATAGAATTATTGTTCTTATGGACATCGAACAAACCTTTGAAGTGTTTACTTCAGAAATGAGTATAACCAAATGAGTACATCAAATGTATAAATTGCATTGTCAAATTAGTACATAGCTTTCATTATTTATCTTCTATATGACAAAAATGTAAATCTCATGGATTAACGCTGGTGATTGAAGCCATTGTTTGGGATTAAATCTCAGATTAATGCATCATTTCTCCTGAGTAGAGTAGTGTGAAAGTTTTTGGTTCAAGAATTTCTATTTTACACATCTCAGCTTAGATAGACAGAGAAATAAGTCTTTGCGATGCATAGACGTATACTAATCTGCCCATGTATTAAACCTGAAAGCAAATCATTTTCACTGAAAAAATAACTTTGAAATACTAAAATCTAAGAATTGTTTTCTTTTGTATCATTAAGAATTACTTGAATTACTGAATGAATGACAATTAAGATTCATATCTATCTATCTATCAAGCTCTCTCTCTCTCTAGCCAGCTACCTAGCTAACTAGCTATCTATCTATCCAAATACAGGGCCACTATTGCCAATTCTGATACCATTTACTTAGAAAAGCAGATCATCTACTTTCGTGAAGGGGAAAGAAATGCTTCACTATTTATGAAGTGAATGCAATATGCAAGTTTGAATGAACGTTTAAAATGTCATGATCATTCTGTGATGTTTCCTTTAAATAATTACCACCACTATGATCATAATCCGGTCTGTTTTAGATGTTTGTATACTTTTGCAGTGTTGCCACATAACCTTATTTGTTTTCTGCAAACATCGCAGCTTGCAGTATTTTGGTCTGCAGCTGTAAAATAACACCAAAGGGCGCTCCTCTTCTTCTCTGCCATCCTGCAGGCAGCAGTGCGCGCCGCTGAGTGACGTGACTGCACGCCAATCACAGTAAAGCAGTGGGAGGGCCAGAGTGAGCATGAGCGAAGTGAGTGAGAGGAGGGGAGCTCGCACATGCACAACCACTATGATCGAATGGGAGTTTAGTGCCGAACGTAGAGAAGAAAAGCTGAAACTTAAGTATCGATCCCAACACGCAATTATCGATCCGATTCTAACATTATTATTGATACATCGATATTTTTGATCGATCCGCCAACCGCTACCGGCCTCACCAGGTGACGGGACTCACGAGGGAAAGATGTGCGAGGTGGAGGGCCGGCTGGCAGCAACAACAACAACACGGCGAGTCCCGATAGCATCACAACCTCCCTCGGTCCATGTTGTTTAACCGCGCCGGGCGACCCCACCCGTCCGCGCCTCCTCTCCACTCCGGCCCCGTCCCCTCCCGAGGCCCGCCGTGATGTCGGAGGAGGACCTCCGGCACCCGCACCCCCCGCAGAAGCAGGAGCAGGCGGAGCAGGAGGAGCGCGGGGCGGGGAGCCCAACCGGCCTGCTCCCCGGGCTGCACGGCGCCGAGGCCAGTGCGCTGCAGCTCCGGATCAAAAACTCCATCTGGTGAGGACGTGTTCACACACACACACACACACACACACACACAACTGTGCACTTTTTCATTTTCACAATTTCATCATCACACACCGTAGGAAATCCTTTTCCTTGCTCAGTAGCTTTATGTTTACACTCATCAGCAACTGGTGTATCATTTTACCACATTCTTCATACTTGGTGGAGGAAGTGTATCTAAATAATATAATCAGCAAATACTACAATGTATAACAACACTCAAATATACCAAAAAAGTATTATCCACAATATCTGATGAGCAGAACGTAGCCCCCCTACATTATTACTATTATTGTTATGTATTGTATGAAGCAGATAAATGTAAGTTTTACTGTGGAGTAGTTTTACCCAACAAAGCACCATATTTTATGAGCTGATTATATGCATATATATCTATGAGCAACTAAGTTAATTAAATACAAGGGACAAAAGGTACCAGATATGTTTAGTGTGTCTGTGTGTTCTTAATGATAATAATAGTATGATGTTTCAATTAATACCTGACAAAGAACTTGTATACTATACTTGAATAAATGTACACATTCTGTTACTGTGTACTTTACGCAAGTCAATTGGAGTACAGCTACTTTACTACTCCAGCTGCTGTATGTGGTTCCTGTAGCAGTGGGTGAAACTAAGTTTCATTTAATGCAGTGATCACAGCTAATATTGATTGCTGCACGTTTGGTTCACAGCTGCAGTTACAGTACTACTTGATTGACTAATATTCAATCTACTTTAATGAGATTAGTTTTCATAAACTATGGAATAAAGACTCGCACCATTTACTCAACAAATTAAACAAAACGCTTGTCCTTTGTGTTTTGAATTTATATTAGATCCCATGCACAATTTACCTGTCTTTTAGTTTGTTTAATTGTTTGTTTGCTTATTTGTCACCAATTCATTTTTTACCCTAACCATTACATTTTGGTGCAGTTACGGTTAAAGGGGCTGTTCCTGGAATTCACTCATCTATGTCCTTTCCTTTGCAACTTTTTTTTTTACCAGGAAATGATGTTCAAATCTTGATGTAAAAGAACCAGACATAATTCTGGTGTGGTGACACATGAGTTAGCTCAATTGGATGCCTTTTTTTATAAGAGCAGGTCAGAAATGTGGGATTCTTTGCCCTGGGTGGAGGTATGCACCCTTGTGCCATTCTAGTTTAAATATTTAATAGTCATGAAATGTCAAAGGGCCAAACTAAAGGAAAGAACAGCAGTTCAGAGTTAAAACGTCTCAAAATACACCAACAGAGAGCATTCCTTGTGCCAGATTATCTATAACATGTAGAGATAGTGCGTATCCGTCCCTCTCTCAGCATCTTTAACCACTAACAGGATTAGAGCATAAATATTTGCGTCTACCTCAGTGACCTGCTGCTGAGGGGTTTATGGTAGAATGAGAGCGCCTTAGTTGGGGTCAGCAAGTTCATTTGCAACTATCCTGTCACCCTGTCTTCGGGTGAAGTTTTGGTCTATAACTGAGTGGTACCTCAAGGGATGCACTTGTTAGATTTCATTTAAACCAAAAAGGATATTACTGTATATACATTAGGATTCAAAGGATATGTAATTAAAAATGGCCTTAGGTGTCATTCAGTACACATGGCAAATCTGACTCACAAACAACTTAAAGACAGTCTTTCAGCACTTGGACATCCTCTGGGCCCTAGTAACAGTGAATTAAAATGAGTCCTCTCCTTATACTGACCTGCCCAGTGTCAAAAGTCTTTACCTTCTGTCTCACAATCAACAACACGACCTGTCTGCAGATTAGGAATTAGACCTAGCGAAGTTACTCACATTTGACTCTAAGCCGTGTTGCTCTGCTATGAATCAGCAGAGTCCTCTAAAGCTCGTTTTGAGTGCTAACCTGTACAGGACCATGGGTCAATGTTGTTAGTTTGTGATCTTTCTATCCTGTCTGAGACAATGTTACCACATTGCTTGTCTTCTTCTTTTTATAAATGACAACATGTGTTCCCAATGGTGGGATACATGACCTGCGAGATGCTGAAGGGAGGGCCGTCTCATACCAAACATTCCATTGCTTTATAAATAAATACACTTTAAACACAAGAGCTCATGTTACACCAGCTTCATACTAATTCCTACTATCTGTCCATTTTGCAGCAAATCTGTTCAATCAAAAGTGGAAAACATTTTGGTGAGTATATTTGACATGTTCTTTTTCATTGTTGATAAACTCCAGTTATTTGTTTCTTAAAATATCATTGCTTGTGGCAAAACCCTTTTCTGGTCTGAATAAAAACAATTCAAGTGTTTCCATCGCTGCAGCTCTTTAAATCAAACATACAAAATGTTACAATTTTCCAGACTTTAAAGTACTGTCCTTTAATTGACTGTATTTCAGTCAAGAAGTGAATACCAATCCATTATGATTGTTAATGTACGATGTTCGGCCAGTTATCATGAGTTATGGTTTGATGTCCATGGTTTATCTAAAACTTATGCCTGAGGCTTTTTTGTCTCTGATTTAGTGGATTTGTGCGATTTGGGTGCACAGAGAAATCCTTTTCAGGCTAATGTCACACTTTCCTTGTGCACTAGATTGATCTCTTAGCAAAACTACAACTATTTATTTTAGATGATAAGGTGTGCAGCCCCTTAGAGAGTGTGGCAGTCTGCTTTTTCTAAACACTCATGGGAAATCAGTGTAATTCTATACAATAATCATGGATGCATTTTTAATAGAAGTTTAATCTTCAGCTTTTAATAGAAGAGAACTTTATGGCATAACAAATCATTATGGAGCCAAGAAGGAAGATTGTTCCATGTTGTTCTTATGTAATACTACTTTGTATACTATATGATGTTTATGTGATATTATATGTGTAGTTTTGAATACAGATCAGTGCATCTACTCTCATGCCACGCAAAGAAAATAAATTCCATCCAGTGCTCACTCATGTTATCTCACCTCACCTGATGATTCTCAGGCCCTGAGTAGTTTCAGCCCCTGCTTCATTTGTCTGTTATGAGATTGCAGTGCTCCTCCACATATGGGAGGGAGATGCAATTAGTGAAACAACTCTGACCCAGTGATTTACTTTGGAATCAAATCATTCAGTCAATTGCAAAAATGAATAATTCAGAGTTTAAAAAGTATAATCTCTCAAAACGGTTGAGTTTAGATATTTCATATTAACACTAGCATCAATAAAACAATGTAAGGATGTTAAATGTATTAAATAAATGTGTCCTAGTTTCAGTGTTTGTAAATAGTTGTAAGTTGTACCACTAAAATATATAGCAAATGTCATGGTGGTTGTTAAGTAGACCTTTTGTTGTGTACAAATAAGGGTTAAGGTTAGGCTTAATCCATATTTGAGCCTGCAAACAGTTACAAGTAAAGTGGATTGAAGGGGGAATGGAGTCAGCGGAGCAGGAAGTGAGTCACATTGCAAAGGCCAAGGATGTCCTCAGAATGATTCCCAACAATAATTTAGCCTGGGTTTAAGAAGGACAGTGAATAACAGAGAGTTGTTCACTGGTATTCCTTGAGTGTGATTCTGTTCGGCGTCAGCTACCATTAGCCAAGATTGACCCGCGGTTCCCCTAACGACAAAGACGTTAATCAGGATGGACGGGATGACTTTTATTCTTAGAGGACAGTTAAAAATGGTGAATATGTCTTGAGTGAAGGCGGGTGTTGGCATTGTATGAATGTGTGTCTGTACACTTTGCGTTTGCAGCTAGCTTTCCTGGGAGTGGGGTGGGCGGCAGAAGTTTCGATTTCACCTTACAGGCTCTGAAGAAGCCTGACTGTCTCTGTACGTCTGTCTGCAGCTGTTTATAATGAATGTGTGCACTTGTTTCTGTGTCTGTACTGCTGTATGAATGAAGCATAGCTATGCTTTGTATTGTTGCACTTTCACTTCTAGACCCAGTGCTTTGTCGCGTTTCACTTATACCAATCATGGCCTTTACTTTCATATTTACATTCTATACTATAACACGAATGACATCTGTTTTTTCTACTTGAGAGGTTTGTACTCATCCCCACTAAAAAGTAGCTTAGTTTTTTGAGACAGGCTGCTTTCGGGGATTGATTTAGAGTTCCATAGAACCAGATACATTATTATGTTTTTCTTACTCCTAAAAACCCACAATGCAACTCAACCAGCCATTATTCAGTAGGGGGTGTAGGGTGTGTGTTGAGCTGCTGGCCTGCAGCAGAGCTGCAGATATCTCATTAACTTACTTCTCTCTGACTCCACTCCCCAAGATTTGGGGCATCTATAATGAGTTGATTATTTCATCAAAAACATGTTAAACAAAATGATACGTTTGTGAAATAGTGGTAATAATTAGGTTGCAGCTTCAAAAAAGACGAACTGTTGAACCCAAATAATTAATTAATTTGCATTAATATGTCTTTTTACACCCTTCATTATAGTCAACTCTCATTATCAGCAATCTGACTTTTAAAACCATTTTATTTTCTACAGCAAGATGTGGAGAAGTTCTCAGACATCGAAAAACTCTACCTCTACCTCAAGTTGCCTTCTGGTCCCTGCAGCATTACTGAAAAAAGGTGAGGTTACACCCGTTTTCTGACTAAATGGAAAAATAGGCTGTGAAATATGAAACCACTGAAACAATTACAGAACTGCTAAATTGTTTAATAATGATCCACGTCTTTTCTCAGTGACCAGAGCGCGCTCTCATCTAGCCGCACACAGCAGATACATGCATTCAGCTGGATACGCACTCATTTAGAGGAATACCCGGAGACATCTCTTCCTAAGCAGGAGGTTTACGATGAATACAAGTATGTTTTATTCTTCCTTTTTACTGAGTTTCATGCTGAATATAATAGTTTCTCATGTGTATATACTTTGAAGTAAAAATTATCTGTTTCGTTTTCTATTACTTATAATTAAACTATAATTTGGCTATTTGTTGGCTAACTCTTTATCTGTGATCTTTTACTTCACAGCCACTGAATTTTTGTTCTCCGCTAAATGACTGGCGGCTTAGCGTCAATATAAATAGACGCTGCAGGCATGAAAATCACAGCAGCATGTGTTGGTAATATTAGAATGGAAAGTCTGAGACAGCCATTGAAATGCTTTAACAGTGTTATGTAACTGTCTTTTTAACTCTACCAGAACAGAAATACAGTGGCCTCCAGAAATATTGGCGCCTTTAGGATGGACAGGTGAAAGGGATTTAAAGAAACATGATGTGCTTTACTTTAAAACAGTAAAAAGGTTCTGTTTGGTGCCATGAAGCTATCAAATTTGCTTTTAATCTTTTTCAAATTGTATTATGAATGTCGGTTGAAGTTTTTCTAGGGGAGCTATTTCATTCCCCCTTAAATGTATAGTTCCATGTTGATGAGCAAATGACAGGAATTTGCCCCAAAGAAGTGAAGCGTCTAGACGTCATCAAGGCTTAAGTTAACTCTATGAATTATAGTTATTTGTGATATGTTTCTCAAATATGTAATAATTTATAGCATTTATAGTAATGGGGTTACTGGGAGAAGATACCTCACGTCTAAAAGAGATTTTAGAGCAGCTTTTTTTGTTTCAAAACAATAGTAGTTTCCATTTTAAACCTTTTTTATTTGCTCATATTGACTCATTGACTGATTGAGACTCATTGATTTGTGTTGTGTGTTTTAGGAGCTTCTGTGACAATCTTAACTACCACCCATTGAGTGCTGCGGACTTTGGTAAAATGATGAAAAATGTCTTCCCAAACATGAAAGCGCGTCGACTTGGTATGAGAGGAAAATCAAAATATCCTTTACTGGAATGGATTGTAACAGATTGGCCTCTGTCTCTGGCCACGGACCATCTGCTGTTGCAGTTCATGAGCCCTCTAAATATAGATGTGAAATAGAATAAAGTCCCCCTCGGCCTCTGGAGCAGAAGCATATTACAGAGACCCAAAGGGATTACTTCGAAGTGTACTAGATTTTTTATGACCTTTAATACACACTAAAAGTGTATGTCATGTTTTTATATTAAGTGTTTCGGGAACCAAGTTATTATATGGTTTATTGGCAGCATCACCATTTTATGAAATCACATGTTTATTTTCTTAACACCAGCTTACATATTGTTATAGTGGATTAAGGAAGAGGCCATTTGTTCAAATGCCATCATTACCCGCACTGGAACTCCATAAAACTGGAGAAGGAGTAAGGATATTTGCATTATTCTAATTTGAATTCATTCATTTCCTTATAACCTTGAGTCTATTTGTCATATAATATACTTGTGCATAACGCCATATCTAATGCGTGTAGCTCCAGTGTGATGTCCTAGAGTCACCGGGCCAGCTGAGCAGCATAAAGGAAGAGGTACGATTTGCGGCCTGTGACCTGGTGTGTGAGTGGGCCCAGAAGGTGCTGAAACGCCAGTTTGATGCTGTGGAGGATCTGGCTCGCTTTCTAATCGACAGCCATTACATCAGCAACAAGTCTCTGGCTGCACTCACCATTGTGTCTGGCACAGCAACAGGTAAGAGGGTAGATCTCTACCAGCCTCATGCCCTGAGAAATCACAGGTTCATTGTGACATCTAGTGGCATCTTTATGTTACTGCATTTATTAATTTTTAATGTCCCTTAAAACTGTTGTCGAACCAGATTAACATCAAAGCTTTTTCAAAATATAGAACAAGTAGTGGCGGAAGTATTCAGAGCCTTAACTTTAGTAAAATGACCATTGTATCTAGATCTAAGTCTTATTCCTCCTGTTTTATTTCTGCAGAGGTTCAGACTCCACAGTCAGTCTCAGCGTTCATCCCAACTGCCGAGGCTCACTCCTTCCAGCCTCAGGTGACACACCTGGCGTCACCTTCTGTCGACGCGAAGCAGCAGCTCCAGAGAAAGATCCAGAGAAAGCAACTACAACAAGAGCAGAAGCTGCACTCTCCTTTACCCGGAGAGGGACAAACCAAGAGGGCGGAGGATGGTGTGCCGTGCTGTAGCCCCACCCCTCCGTCACCACAGCCAACTATAGGCATTGTGGTCGCTGCTGTACCAAGCCCCATCACGGTGAGAAAACTTTTTTTTTTTTTTTTTTTTGTATGTTTGTCTTTCACAGCTTATCAGCTATCAGAAAAACATATTGGTAAATGATATGTGTATAAGCGTCTCATTTCCTTGTACGTAATACAAATTGAATAAAATTAACTTGGAGAATTCAATGTCATTTTTTGATTGAGCCTCCCTATCCTCAGGTAAAGAGAAGCAGGCAGCTGATGTCGCCAAGTACGGTGGGAACAGTGGAAAGCAAAGTGCTGCCCGTTAATTTCCAAATGGTGACGCAGCCATTTCAGCCGATGAAACTGAGCCCCAAACCCTTGCAAACTATTCTGCCCAGTCCAGTGGGAGAACGCACTGCCCGGCAGCGCTATGCTCAAATCCTGCCCAAACCTTTAGCCACGACTTCCATCCCTTTGCATTCTCCCTCCACCATGATCCTTGCCAACAGCCCTATCAAAACCGTGATGACCACATGTCACGTCAGTCCGGTCAGTTTGGTCAAGATGGCAGCCATATCGCTGGCACCTCACAGCCCCAGCACCACCACATCCCTGACAAACCTAACTCTGCGGCCGGCCTCCGCAGGTATCAGCGGTCCAGCGGTTGTTGATGACATCAGCTATAATCTAAACGGAAGTGCCTCTGTTGTCCCCATTCTGGCCCCGGTGGCCAGGCCGGGTCAGAGCACCGGCACTCATGGCAACGATGTTGAAATGGAAGTTGAAGCTATACACAAAAACGGCCAACTGCAAAATCCTAGCAGTCTCATTTTGACTCAAGGAGCAGCTGTGAATAGAAATGCAGGGGCTGTGCAGAGGGCTGCCAGCGTGCCCATACCTCAGACTAAGGGCTTCCTGGGTCTGGAGGAAACATCTATCACTAAATGCAATGGAAAGTCTTCTAGCACCAACACTGCGGCAGCCGTGGAAAGAAGCAATACTGGTGCTAATAATATGAGCACTCTGCACGTAACTCATTCCCCTCAAAATACCAGCACTGTTCCTTCACTGAACGCCAGCAAGGCATCTTCAACTGGGGAATCCAGTAGTGTAACACCAACAAAGGAGGGTTTCTTGTCCACCAAGAGCGTCCGGAAACGCTCAGGGCTCAGCTCAGAT
This sequence comes from Colistium nudipinnis, assembly GCA_016785305.1. Lineage (NCBI taxonomy): Eukaryota > Metazoa > Chordata > Actinopteri > Pleuronectiformes > Rhombosoleidae > Colistium > Colistium nudipinnis. Next base: position 3,228,030 of record JAFBJU010000879.1, read on the forward strand.
CTGTCGCCAGCCAAGAGGGTCTTTATGCCCCAGCAACCAGTAGGGACTGCTGCCGGTCTTGGATATGGCCTTAGAAGGATGGCCGGTTATGTCGCCAGGCCAGGAGCCCCGGCTAGACCTGAAAGTGCCCCAGCCACCAGGGAGGTGGAGGTGAGAATGAACTCCTTCCCTACCCCTCAAATCAATGCACTTTGCACTTCCTCTTTCAGAGCCAGTGGCTTTTACTCCGTTGCCAAAACACAGAGCCCAATCCAGAGGAAAAACACTTCCAGTGTTATGGAAACCAGCCAGTCAGTCAGTCACACATCAATCCAGCAACAGCAGGGGCTCACACTGGCTAATGTACATGTCATACCAAACACCTCCTGCCTCCATAAACATCCAGTTGATGGTACACGTTCAAGTTCAACCACGGCAAACCTGGATGGAGCTCAGTACACTCAGTCCAGCACTGCCACAGAACCTTTAGAGTTTATGAGTCAACGTTCGTCATCCAGTCAGCTCCCCATGCATTCAGATATGGACTACTTCCCCTTCGACGATGATTTGACTCAGGACAGCATTGTGGAGGAGCTGGTGCAGATGGAGGAGCAGATGAAGCTGAAGGCTCTGCGGGAGTTCGGCGACTGTGCCACACTGCAATGCCGGCAGGCTGTGGTGCCGGACAACATTATGGCCACTAACCAGAAAATGACTTCTTTCTATCATACTGCAAACAACGGCAGCAACCCAATCTACACCCCAACCCCGACCCCCACTCCCACGCCGACATCAGAGATGATGGGAGGAGCTCACGGTCTCACCGTCGAGAGTCCCTCCTTTCGCATTGCCTCCACAACCCCAGTGGATAGCGCACTGGGCAGCAGTCGCCACACACCAGTCGGCACGCCACACTCTGGCCGCAGCAGCACTGTGCCCCCAAGTCCAGTCGAGTGCAGGAACCCATTTGCATTCACGCCCATCAACTCCGGCGTCACTTGTTTCCATGACGGCAGCACCGTCTCCAGCAGTCCCGTCAAGCCCATGCAGAGGCCCATGGCCACCCACCCAGACAAGACCAGGCTGGAGTGGATGAATAACAGTTACAACAGCGGCAGCGGCAGCGGCAGCGAAACAGCAAACGGGTCAAATGTCGGGATGGGAATCCTCCCCAGTTATCAAGGCCTGATGGATGATCATTTCCAAAAACCTCACGCCTTCGCCGTCCCTCATGCGCGGCACAACGACAGCAGTTTTGGCCGCTTGACTCCAATTTCGCCCGTTCAGCAGCAGGTAGCTAACATGAACAAGCAGGAGGGTTTTGCCGTGCCTGCCCCGCTGGATAATAAGACCAGCAATGCACCTGCTGCAAATTTCCGATGTCGCAGCGTAAGCCCAGCTGTGCATCAAAGGTATTTCAGTGGAAACACAGGAAACAGTGCCATTCCAAGTGTTCCACGTTCAGTGGTGTCTCCCTTTAGCTCTCCTGTGACGCCGGAGATGTTGAGCATCTTTGCAAACAACCAGACAAATCTCGGGGGGAGCAGTATGGCTCAGCGGAGCCGCTCTGTGCCACTAAACGTCATGATGCAGACCGAGGCCCTGTCCGCGCCAGGCCAACAATGCAGCAACATGAGCATTGCCAATGTCCTCCTGAGCAAACTAGACGGTGACCATGATGATGCTTTGCGGGGTCTAGGCCTTAGCAATTTGCCAACCAGCTACACCGCACGCATGAACCTGACCCAGATCCTCGAGTTTGACCCCAGCCTCTCCTGCACTGACAACCACTTCAACTTGATGACCTCTGACTCCACCAGCACATGCAAGTTGCAGAGGCCAGATTACCTCATAGAAAATGCTAATAATGAAGAAATGATTCTCTCTGTGAGTGACGGAGTGCAACCAGCCTGTAGCGGACATCAGCAGACCCAGTCGATGTTGTTAACGTTAAACCACCAACAGCAGCAGCATGAAGATCTACAGCAGCATCAGCAACTGGATTTCAGCAGCACTGCCAAAGATCTCCTGACAGCTAACAGCCTTGCGGCGGGCAATCAACTCATGGAGCAGGTGTCAGAGCTGACGACAGGTGGAGTTGATTTCCCATGTGAAATCAGGATGACATCAGAGCTCTCCGGCAGCATCAATGATCTCAATGCATTGGACACAAACCTTCTGTTTGACCCCAACCAGCAGCAAGGGCAATATCAGAACACTGCTCCGGAGATGCTGGTGAATGATCGGTTGTTTCAGCAAATGGCAGGGGAGACAGCACATTCAAACGGGCTCGACTGGTTAGAAAGTAAAGATCAAACATCTGATGGATTGATGGGTTGAAGATAGAGCTTTGTAAACTCATATGTGTCTGCGCTTGCTTTTGGTTTCACTTATTTTCAGGTATTTACTATTTGTAATGCAACACTGGATACATTGAGCTCAGCCCAGTTTAAGTGCCAGACTGAACTGCAAAGTTGCTGCAGCGCACTGATTAAAATGCAAGTCATTTCCCTTTAATAATAGAACTTCTCCCATTGACTGATCACATCTATGCCCAAAAGTAAACATAGGTGACTAAACAAATGAAATCCCGAATCTGTTTTGGTGTCTGGTGTGTCAGTCGGGTTCCAGTGCAAACAAGAAGTTTTCAAAAAATATCATCTAGTGACAAAACAGCAACCAAATGCTTCCATATAAATCTATTTAACATTTTTTATGATCAGTAACCCTTGATATTTGATGACTAGAGTTTGCTTATATAAGCAGTTTTATGTAATAGAGTGGGATGTTGGTCAATTCAAAATAACAAATGCTTTATTTTATCCTAAATGTATTATTGGAATATATAAGGTTTATTTGTTATTACTTACCGAGCCTGCCAGAACCTTAAAAGGTGATATAATTGTCATTCCCAAACTCAGCAAATTTCTGGTTAGCATAACCACATTCAAGTAGTCAGCCTGTACATTTGAAGAACCAAGTCACATTTTGCTAACATTTCAAATGTTAAAACGTTTATTTATTCATAATAATTAAAAAATATTTATAAAGCGTATTGAATTACTTGTTAATTGTTTAATCCAAAGATATATTCATAAATATCAAAAATACTGTTAATATATATGATCTGATGTAAATCGCTTTGGACAAAAGTGTCAGCTAAATGTAATGTAATGTAATGTGAAAAAAAAACTGAAACAGATCTATCTCAAAAAGTTTAGAGTAGACATATTAACCTGCAATGAGAGCCTAAAAACAGCTTTAACTATGCATCTTTATGGTAGGATTATGTGAAGCCTTTAATAATGTTGTGTGACATGCAAAATGTCAAGTTGTCAGGGCTCAACCACTGGGGAAAAAGGGAAACCAAGACTTGAACTAAAGTCCTGAAATTGGGGTTTCTTGCACTTTTTAGGTATGGCTCTTGTTTAAAAGAAAATCATGTACGATTAAATATTAATCAAATGATAACCATTTTTTAGCACTCATTTAATATATTATGAGTATTGTGTGCCAATTAATCATAAACATTGAAGGTAAAAGGTTTTATCTGAAAATTAAGTGATTACATCAAAGTTATGGAAACATACTGCACTGACAATCTACAGTACTTGAGTTTCTTTCACAAAAATGCACTGTGTTTTGTTTGGATTAATATTGTCTCTTTAACAGTTACTAATCAAAGGTCCGTTCTAGCTTATTTTAACACTGATAAAGAGCAGTGTCTACAGAAGGGATGAAACCACCCACTCAATAGGTGCTTCTGGTTTTTGGTTTCTGAGCCTTAAGTCCATACCAAAGTCTGCCTTTTAAGTATATCATGCACTGAGATCTAGGGTGTCTAATATGACGATTTGGTAATATTTGTAGTCCTGGAAAAAAAAATGTTTCTAAAAGTGGGGAATCAGTGCGTTAACAACAATTCCTTATTGACTGTTCTTTTAGCAGGTGCCTAAGGGATGAGACAAATGAACACTGTTATTTTTTTATTTATGGACTGTTTCTCTCAATTACCATTATATCCCGGAGTGTATGGCCACACTGGCTTTGTTTATTGTACAGATTGTCAGTGTGAGCTTTTCTTTTACTGTATGGTTATTTATTTAGAATGTGTTGTTTGTACAGAAACGTTCAAACTATATCATCTTGTGTATTTACAGTAATCTGACTTGCACTGTTTTGTAGCATAATTTACCTTTTGAGTAGCATATTACCACCTGTATACAAAGCTTTTTTTTTCAACTGATGATTTTTGCAATGTATCAGAGAATTTAACAAAACTCTGTATAATCAGCTTGGCATAGAAAAAAAAAATGTAACTGCTGTGAATTGTACCTAAAAAGATTTGCACAGCATCTCACATATACAAATAATATAGCTAAATATTACTGTCATGATATATTGCAAAAATATTGAATTTCTCTGTGTGACTGTTTTAATAAATTGATAATTATACAGAACTTTCACCTCTGTAAAAGCAGATTGTAGCATTGTAATATGTGATCTCATTTTGAGTCTAATTTAATATTGATTAGTTGATTCAAACCTTTCTCATTTATATTCAGCTTTTTAATCTGTTTTACCAGTTTTGATGTTTAACTGTGTGTCTGTGAAATAATTTGCATTTGTTTGATATCTGATGTTTGTGTGTAATGAAGACTTCCCCTTCTTACTGTTCAAATAATAATAATAATAATAATTCAGAGCTGTAGAGTTCCCCTACACTGTAGTCATGTTGCTGTGGTCAGTGTCAGAGTTTTTTTTCTCTGCATTCTAGCAAGTGCTATTTAGAAAGGGAAGTGCTTGTTGATTGATTTTTTTTAAAGACTTTATAAGACTATTAAACATTTTCAATTACGTGGGTATCTTGGAGTTTGTCTGTAGTATGAGCATGACGTATTTAGAGGTCTATATTACCTGAAACCGTGTACTTTAAATGCATATACATAAACCTCATTCTGAAAGAGTTCTGGCTTAAAAAAAAAATACGAAAAAAGTTAACATTTTGCTTGAACGATATACAACCATATCAAATCAAATGTTATTAGTATAGCCCATATTCAAGGATCACAAATTGCATAGGTTCTAGCAATGTTCCTCTGCCCTTAACCCTCAAAATAGTAAGGGAAAACTAACAAAGAAAAACCTTTGACATGAGAAATAAAGTTAAGAGTGCAGAAGATGTCGCATGTACGTAAAAAATCAAGACAATACCAATGTTCAGAGAATATATGAGATGGAGGACTGAGAAAAAGCTCAGTAAAAATATATATATTAATAATAATAAAAAATAGAACGACAATCATTGAGAGATAGTTTTCGATACCTGCAGAATGAGGAAAGAGGACACACGTGGGGGAGATTTAGAGCATATAGTTAATGTCACGTAGTGACTTGATATGAATAAAGAGATTGCCTTTGATCTAAAAGTAAGATCATTATTGAGACCGTTTGGTAATCTTAACACAGTTTGACCATGTTAGCACTGTGCCTTAAATTGTGTTTTTTTATTGAATAACTTTGGCATAGTAGTATTAGTATTTTACTTCAGTAAACGTTGTGAAATTATCCTGTTTTGGGGTTTCCTGATACCAGAGGAGAAAGAGGAGGAGGAAACCAGGAGAGGAGGAGGACGGAACAGGAGGAGGAGGAGGAAGAAGAGGAGGAGGATGGATACGTGACGACGGTGTCACAGTTTAGCAGAACAGAGTAAGGTTCACTGTGTGTGGAGGCCCAGCGCTCCCCACACTGAGGGAATAACACAGGCGGAGTGGTAATAGAGCACCAGCGGAAGAGAACAGTGTTGCCGAACCGCTGTCTTCCTCCTCCGCCTCCTCCTCTTCTTCTTGTTGTTGTTGTTGTTGTTCCTGTCGCTCACTTGGAGCAAGAAGGACGAGGACACAAATGGCTGCACTCTCTCCTCAGATCCGTGGACTTCCGACTGACGAGGTAAAGCAAGGCGCGTTTGGCGGTTTCCAGTCTTATCCGAGGCTGCTAGCCAACTGGCTAACTAGTTGGTGTAGCTAACCAAACACTGACTAGCCACCGTAGACAGCCAGCTAACTCCGTACCTGCCTGACACTTCAACAACACTGTTAGCCGTATCTTAGCTAAAGCGTGCTTCTTTGTGATAGACAATCGATTGCTATTTAATGTTAAGGATATTTTTGAAAGCTTAGACTGCTTGGTGCTGCACGCGACTTGTTAAGAGTCCAAGTTGTGGACTCTGTCGTGCTGTTACCGCCTCTCTTGTGGCCATTTCCTTTCGAACACAAACACACACACACACACAGCCGATAAACTTTGAAATATGTGGTCTAGTAACCCCCATGGTGTCCCATCATATAGGGACATTATAGTCTATAGGCCCGTAGTGCCATTGTAGTTGATGATTGCGTCATTTAAGTTGATTCACTAACTTTACAGTGGAAGTGAACATGAGGCTGTGTTGATGGGAAATGTGGAGAGGTGCAAAGGGTTGTCAGGATATTACGTCACAGACGCTACGAGGGGCGTGTGTGTGTGTGTGTGGTGGTGGTGGGGGGGGGGGGTCATTGTGCATGTGACAGTGAATCACTGAATCGCTATCTATTGTGGTTGTGTTTCATCACATGCATATGTCATATGATATATACAGAAAAACTTTTACTATCATCTCTTGAAATACAGCAGTTAGTTAATTTAATGATCAGTTAATCGATAATAAATAACTGGCTGCTATTTTGTTTTAGTTTGTTTTTTTAAAGCACAAATGCTATTTAAAGATGTGCAGTATTTATTTTTCACTGAATTATATTAAACTGGATATTGAGGATGAACATGTGTCACATTGTTCTGTGGGATAAAATTTGACATTTTCAAACATTTCTGGATTTTTTCTTGATAAAATAATGATTACCAAACAATACACTATTCATCCATTCTTGTTCCTAATGTATGTCTACATGCCTAATGCCCATTAAAACTTCCCACAGCAATATGTGACATCTTAAAATGGTTATATTTACGTAAGTCAACCCTGAGCTCAAAGATATTTAATTAACTACCATATATGAAAGAAAATATGCACATTCTCATTTCATAAGAATTAAACGTTTTTGAGTTTCACATACAGATTACAGCATATAGCTAGTATTATTAATGTGCTAGATTTAGGCTATGGTCCTTGTTTTTAGTTTGGTTTCTATTTATTTGAGATATTTTACATTACCTTATATGTTGATTGGTTTGTAATGTTTTTTTTGTATGATGTCCCGTTTTTTTATCTATATCAGAATGAATCCAGAATTCTGAAAGTGAAGGTTGTTGCGGGTATTGGACTGGCCAAAAAAGATATTCTTGGAGCCAGGTATGTTGGAGAAACACTTTACATTTATATTGTATATGATGTCTTTAAATTGCATGCTTTGTCTGACCAACAGTCCAACATCCAAATACATGTTGTATATCAGATGATATTTATCAAATATAAAAGCAACAGTGCTCATGTTTGACACTGGAAACAGATGTTATTTTCTTGATGTTTTACTACAAATAAATAAATATTAAAATGGCAAATGGTAAAAAAAAAAGTTTGGTCAGGCATTTCCTGTTTGTTTTCTTCCTTATCTTCAGTAAACCAGGGCAAGCATAGTAGTGCTAAAAGTGAAAGGATGTTGAAATCCTGCAGCTAATTGCTAGGAAATATCGTATTCTTAGCAGCACAAATGATATCCACCTTAAAAGGAATTTGAATGTAAAGCATTCAGCGTAAAAGATGCATTGCATTTGCCGTTTGAACAGCCTTGACTTGTGCAACACTGGCATTTCCCTCATCAGGAATTAACTTCATGAATAAGTAACTAACTAGTTGCTAAAAGCGATGACTAAATTTGTGGACCTCCATCAATCCATCCATAAATCATAACATCCTAAAAAACAGTGGTAACTTACACACTCTAAACTGTACTTGAATTTAAACATGTCTCTGATTTTCTTATAGTGATCCATATACAAAACTGTCCCTTTATGATCCTGTTAATGGAGAAATCACAAGTCTTCAGACTAAGACAATAAAAAAGGTAAGCAATCAAGCCTATGCACTTTCAGTTAACCAAAGTAGACATTTTTTATTTAATATTTATTTAATATTCTGTGACTTTAGACTCTGGACCCAAAATGGAATGAAGAATTCTTTTTCAGGGTAAGATAACCTTCATTTATATACTTTAAATGACATTGACTATTTTGAAATGCATATATTTATCTTGTCTTCAAATATATAACCTAATATGTAATGTACACTTTTTACATTTTATTTATGGCATGCCATGATTAACCTGGAGTAGTTTATTGTGGACATAATTATATTAATTCACAAAATGCCTAGTCATGTTGTTGACTTTGTTGGCCATTTGCTCATTGTTGTAGTGCTGTGTTTATAGTCTATGGTATGTTTTTAGGTAAATCCTCAGAAGCATCGTCTGCTCTTGGAGGTGTTTGACGAAAATCGACTGGTAAGTTGCATTGTTATATTCTACATTTCCTCTCCTGTATTTCTTTAGCTCTGGTTCTTTACTCCACAAAAGCTTCAAGTGAAGGCTGCAAGCAATGATATAATGTTATCAATGAAGCTACTGCTTAATCATTTGTGAAGGGCAAAAATGAAAAAAAAAATATGGTAAAGTATTTCAAATACATGTTTTATGATTATTATTGTCACATAATAAAAATCTTAAAATCCTCACATTTGAGAAGAGAGACAAATTAATGTACATTTATTTATTTAAGTCTTATTTTTTTTATTACTTTCACCATTAATAAATTATCAAAATTTTGAACTATATCAACTAACAGATTCATTTCTGCAGTCCTGCTTGCATATAAGGGTTCACATTGGTTGCCTTGTGTTTTCTGATGTGAGTGAACAAAATATCTTTACGCCATAGCGTAGCTTATTTACAGCACATCTAACTTCATGTGGTATGGAGCACCACAGGGAAAATAGCAATCCAGAGGTGTTTCTAAAATGTGGATAACCTATCGTTTAGGACTGATGTCATTTACAAGTATATGTTCTTTTGTTTGTTTAGCTGTATTATGCTTAAAAACGCTGGAGCAAGCTCCTCAATGGCAAATCTATGGACTCCAAAAGTATTGGAGTATTGTAATTTTAAGCGCTTATTTTGCTGGGCAGTGATGTGTCCATATATATATATATATATATATATATATATATATATATATATACACACACACACACACACACACACTGTGTATGTGTGCGTGCGCACGTGCGTGCATGTTTGTAAAATAGCTGGCTAGATGATTGCTCTGGACACAATCTGAAAGCAGGAAATAGTCTCATAGAGGGTTGGAGATCATAAAGACAGATGTGTATGGTAGCTTTCGTCACGTTAGAGTCACAAACTAATATTGTAATATGAAAATGTTGTCATTTTTCAAACCTAATGTGTGTGTACCATCAACGGTATGAATATGAAACGAGGGAATGTGTCACAGTTCTGTCGATGAGGGTATCCTCCAGTCAGTGCAAGGTTAACTTTGGTTTGTTTGTCTTTCAGAGAGACAGCCGCCCCTATTTTGCCGTGACACGTGTGATATTGTTGGAAAACTGAGACACCTTATTCGTCATCATTGTAAATATGGGCAAATCTGGCTACTGTCAGGCCTGAGGCTTACATGTGTGGAGCCACATTAGTTGCATATCAAGATGGCTGGTGAATATTCTGTATAATAGATAATTAGCAATAAGGGTTGTTGTTATGCTGCTAAACAAGCACATGTATTGGGTTCATATGCGCAGGACTAGCAGCTTGGTAAGAAAAGAGGTTAGGGTCTTTGTGTGCTTGTAGACTGAGCTAGGACATAGGAGCCTGCAGTGACTAATGGTGCCAGTGTCCTCTAATGGATTATACATTTCATGCATAGCAGTGTTAAATGTTTTAGTCGTGTCAGGTTGTAGCATCCGTTGAGCTATTGACCCTGTTTCGTATGAATTTAATCCAAAGCAGGTCGGGAAACACCTGAGTATCCCGACCACAGTGACGCACAGTTGCTGTCTCAAACCTTTGTCTAACACATTTAGGGGTTGTTCATACGCTGTGATGTGTAATTCTGGTTTTCCCTGGTTAATATATTGAAAAATAGAAGATTGTACAACACTGTTGCACAAGGTCTGCCTAAGACTGATGTCATCTATAGGTCATAAAAATCCACACAAGGCAGCACATGCACATACAGTACAGTCTGTATATAAAATCTGCTCAGTCACGGTTTTAGTTTATCTTTATGTTTCTAGAACCTCTGGACAAATTACAAGCCCACAGTCACATTATATCACAAATCTAGGTGTGACTGAATCAAGTCTGCCATGTCATGCTTCAGGTAGATGTGTGTCAACTTAGAGGGTGTGTCAGAATCATGAGTGTGTTTCTGTGTATGTGTGAGCCACTGCTACTCTGACAGAGACATGAATATCTTAATTTTTGTCTTGCTCGCTGCAGATTCTGGGAAAAAAACAGATGAAGATGGCCCCGCCACTTTTTTTTTAACTATTTGAAATGTGCTGGTCATTATGAAATTATTGGTCACAAATGATAAACACCCGATTTTTTTCTGATCCACAATTTGACTGATGATTTGTGTGTTTCCCTTGATCAATGTATTGTTTTTTGACAGCATTTCTTATAAATGGCAGTTTACCATAATTGTTCAGGTCCCTCCAGGATTAATCCTTGTCACCATCAAGTCAGTTACTATTTTCACCAGAGATTTTGAAATGAGACCTTGGCGGATTGCCACATTTACTTAAAGTTACTTTAAAATGTGTCTACCGTCAAGGTTGAGCTATTTCCATTTCTGACACTTTCCCACATGTGTCTCTGGACTGTTTAATGTGTGTGTTCAGTTTCTCTCCTCATGTCAGCCATGTGTGTACGTTAAAATTATAATATTCTCCTCTAAAATGGCATCCAGGTTGGTAAATCTAAAAACCACTGGCATTGGTCGGTGTGTGTGTACTGGGCTAATGACCTGATTATGCCAAGCAAATGTCGGTGACTTTAGAGTTCTTATCAGTAACCAAGAACTATGTTGATTTTTGTGAGATGTTGTCGTGATTAGAAAGCAAAGATTGTGTCACTGCCGTGCAGCAGCTTCAGAATGACTGCTTGTTCACTTATAGAGTGAATGTGTTAGCTTTGACAGGGACTGTCTGGCAGCATAGTTAAGAAAAAAAACTATTCCTGCAATCGCACATTTTAAATGTCAGTTTAGCTGATCATTAATATTCATACTGATTTGGCTGACCCGTTTTGTATTATTTTGGACAGCTGGTATGTTGTTCACGTGAAACTGTGGACAAAGGTCTCCACCATGCTTGGCAATTGTGTAATTTTCACATGGAAAACACTGGTATTTGCTTTGTACTGGAAATCGCAGGTTATTTGGTGTTAGAATGCTAAGAAAACAAGTTCAGCACTTGCTGGTGCTTGCCGAGCAGGTTAAACTGTTTGGTAAAGGTAAAGAGGGTGAGTCAAGACTCCTGGCTACGGCTCCAGAGAATCCATACACAGTGTTGCTCCTAATTCATATCTCCACCATCAGGAGTTTTGAAAAAAAAATAAAACTTTCAGGATTTGGGAGGTGAATGCATCATTAATAAGCATCCTCTGAATATATTTTAAGCACCACCAGTTCTATAAACTGAAGTGGTAAACGCGAAAACAAAGATGCACATTTTTCAGCTATAAGACGCATTTTTATGTGCACAGTGTGAGGGGTGGGTGAAGATGTAGAGAGCAGCAATATGTAACATCAACACATTCATTACCTTTGCTTCTGCATATTGACAAAGCCTTCCCATCTTTCATGTCCAATCCCCACTCTAACCGCGCCCAGTTTGTCATAGCATTCAAACATGCTCTCTAAAGATTATAGGTTGTCCTTCAGGGATTTATTTGTTTTCCAACTTCACGTCTGTAATACAGTGCAGCTTTGCTTTTTTTATTGGCATATTACACCGTACTGTATGACTTCGCATAAACGTGTAGTCTGCTTCCCCCATCTTATTTTATGATCCACTAAACGCAACTGATTAAACCTTTGTTTGGTGGGATGAGCAGTTATAATCCAAGCTCAGGTTTTTTCTGATTCATCCATGCTGGTTTTAAAAATAATCGTTGAAGTCCACTGCAGCAGTGTATTCTGGTGAATTATTTTCTTTCCTGGCTGTGCCTCTTACTATTAAAACAAAATCCTGAAACTGATTTAGTTGCAGACTGACAGTCCTGAAATAGGTCAACCCAGCTCAATAGGCAGCCATTAATAAATAGGTCTGTCAACAGCCAGTGAGTGGAAATCAGACCATCACTGACTGTTACATGCGGTATCATGTAACAGGTGTCCTGTCACTGTCAAAGCAATCACTGTCCTTTTTCAATCTTGTCTTCTGTCTGTGGTCAGATAAATAGTACATTGCAGATTCATTTATCTTTGCGGTACATGTTCACCAAAGTCTCCGCTATTTTATATACAATACATTTATTGCTTAGATATACTTTTGCGTTGGCTGAGTTTGATCATCTTTTGTGGTCTGCATATTTTCACAGGCTATTGAGAATTTCAGAATTCAGAATAATACATACAATACAACATTTGCCTTAATTTTTCTGTAATTCAATAGCAGTTGGTAAAAAAAATGGTGTGGGGGTGGGGGGGTCAGCAGAAACATTAGAAGCAGAGCTGCAGCAGGAAGTAGAGTATTGAGTGGGTGGCCTGAGGCAGATACAGAACAGTTTGCCACAGCTACAGCCTAATATGCAACCTAAGTAGTTTTTGTTGTTTTCCTTTTGCAAAGCGATGTGAGTAGCTTAAGACAGACACACAAGCTGTAGATATGAATCTGACTGGAATTGAAAAGGTACAGTTAGCCAACACCAAAGCTAATCTTTTTTAAAAACAAAAGATCAGCAGAGGAAACTCTCTCCTTTAAAGTTTGAATGTTATTTTGTTTACGGTGTGGGGCTCTAGCTCCTTAAAGGGGCTAACCTCTGGCAATGCTCTAGTTTCACAGGTCGTAGGTTTGGGTCATGTCTCCAAACAGAACCACTGACCTCCTCTGGCTAAAAGCTGAGATCAGCCTGGAAAGGAATGTAGGTTGTCACCAGAGCTATTTTGGCAATGTACAGCCGCTAATGATTGTGATCACAGAGCGCAGCCCGGAGCAGTTGCTTTGCTCTCCTTTTTTCGGACCAGCGAGTTGGATCATGCAGCTCTCACTGGCGCTGCAGCCTTTTGAGAGTTAAACGGATGGCACGTCGGCTCCGCTTGCATTTTGCGTCAAGGAGAAGCAACACAGACCCTCTGTCAGAAAGCGTCAGCAGCCATGGTGAGGACAGTGGAGACGGTGGGTCAGCGCGTAGCCCCGCAGAGAGTCTGGCGCACAGCTCTGTCCACTTGAAGGTGACTCCTCTGTCACCAGACTACGCTAATTTACAGCGGTACTCTTCAGTGTTTATACCAAGGGTTAACGTTGGAGTTTGTAATAAGAAGAGCGTTCTGCAGATCTCGCTACAGCCCCGCGGTAAGTTCAGCAGAGGGCTGGATGGCTGTATAGACGATGGAGATCAGGGGGTTGGTGAAGGAGGAGCGGGACCTGGCTCTGATGGAGGCTCGTGCAGTAGCAGCATGGCCAGTGATGCCGGGTACTGTAGCAGCAACAGCATCTTCGAGCCAGAGGCTCCAGAAAAGCACAGGATCACCGAGAAGACTCAGCCCCGCTCCAAGTCCAGGGTCCCACTGAGACGTTGCTCCTCCTTGGTTATATTTCCAAAGAGCCCATGTAGTACCCCACCTGCTTCCCCAGTGAGTCCTGTGGCCCTACCTGCCCTCCCTTCAGTGAGGGGGTCCCATCAGTCACCTCTTCAGACGTCCACATGTGATTTCTCACAAGACGACGAGGAGGTAACGTCCACCACCATGGCAGTAATCGGCCACCGGCTCCCGAAAGGAAGCTGTTCAGCCGACTTCAGGGAGACCAAGCACATGGTGCAATTTAATATTCCTTTACAGGATGAACCAGAATGCAAAATGGTGGACGGGAGTAAAATAATGGAGCAGTCGTCAACTCCAGACAGATCGAATCGTCACTCAAGCAGTGTGCTGCTCCACTTTGCCCACCAAAGACCAATGGTATCCGGGAAGGGAAGGGAAGCTATGACCACAGCTACAGTTAATGTGGAATATCCTGAGACCCCTGATCCAGGCACACACCCTGAGGACGAAAACGGACCTAAAAAAAAACTGTATCGTAGCACCTCTGCTTGTTTGTTCTCAACTAAACCAACGGAGAACAACCATAGGGCCCGTTCTCAGGGAAAAAGCCAGGAAGTTGCTGAAGAAAGCCGCTGTCATCGAGCCATACAAAGGAGCTTTTCCCTGGAGGTGCCCTACCCGAACACTGGAATTTCATGTCATGTTTCGAATCCAAAACTCAGTAGCCCCTGCTCGCCACATGTGCACATTCATTTGTCTCCTTGTTGTCCAGCTAAGTTGCCAAGCTCTGTCACAGACAAAGTGAACAATATGCTAAAGAGCCCAGATGAAAATACCAAGGTGAGTGTTTTATTTTAGTTTAAATTAAATGATCCTCCATAGCCATCATCAGTTAATGATTTCAGAGACAATCCGTGAAACGTTATTCACGGATTCACGACACATACAGTATCGGACCGTCTGAGGAACGTTGTTTAACTGGTTCATGTAGATGCCTTGCTGCTTTGGTTTGACTGGTCAGGTGACACCACTTGACTGTCATGAATACAGGAAATATTAAATACATTCATATTGGCTGTATGCAAAATGTTACATCCTTGGCTTACTCTGGAAAGTTAAATTATATTTCTATTACTTGCGCAGTATATTGTTCAATGTGGAATATTATGCTCCGTAAACTGTTTACTCAGGGTCAACCATTAGGTTCACCACCAAAAAGAGCAATGTTCAATAACTGAGAAGATGGCTTCAGCATAGTCATGAAATTCACAAACCCAATGTGGTCAAACATACAGAGGTATTCAGTTACATTACAGTAAATACATTTGCATATTGGTTTTAAAAAAACTGTTAATCAGAAAGAAAATTTGCCCATGTTTTATTTTCTGTTTGTCTATCGGTGCATTTCATCATTAATATTTAGGATAGTCTTCCAATGTTTTATTTTCTGTCGGCGCTATGAGTAATCGTCTTAAGTATTTACCCAAGCTAATTTTAGTGGTGGGAAAAGCACTGCCCCTTGCTGATATAAATAAAGTGCCTCCGAAATATTCCCCTTGACTCCAGATAGTCTGGTGGTCTGTAGCAATGCCCAGTCCCGTGGATTCAAATTTAACAGCATGATACTAGAGCAGCGCACAGTCATGCCAGCCATCTGTGTTTGTGTGCCTGTGTGTGTGTGTGTGTGTGTGTGTGTGTGTGCTTGTGCGTGTGCGTGTGTTTGTGTGCGTGTACAGCAATGTAATGTAGGCAGGATGGGAGCATGAGCCTTTCCCAGTAAAAGGGTAGCAGTGTGTACCCGTCCCTAGGAGTCCCCCTGCCATGCAGTGTTTGTGAAGTATCAGGTGTCAGCTTTTGCCCTCCCCCTGCATTTAAAAAAAGTTGTCAAGAAAGAAAGTCTCCTCCAGTAATTAGCGAGTCTAATTATTATTTTTTACCTTCTAAAGTAGGTCTTAATTATATTTCCATATGTTAAAATGGCGATTAATAAGCTATTAGACTTGTGTTTTGCTCTTTATGTTCATAGTCGTCCATGCGTATTTAGTCCAGTGTCACGACACACGTTTTTTTTTAGAGGTCTGAATCAAACATTACACACCTTTATTTTCATTTATGCCCATTCACAGTGGAGCATGTGATTCACTCATAAAACCTCTACCCGCTCACAGTGCTGTTTTTTTGCTCTGTCTAATTAGATTTCTGCATGTTAATAGGTGGAGCTATGGTGGCAAGAAAAGTAATGGTTGAATAAATCATACTTCCCATACAGGTGCCACAGCATTGCATCAAGAGTGGAACTGTCAGTCAATCCCATTATTCCTGTTTGTCTTGACTTAAGGGTGTGCAGTTTAAAGGGGACTATTAAAAAAGTACGTAAGAAAATGATTTGTTAGTTGACAATTAAACAAAATCTATCTCTAGACGTATCCAAATGTTTATTACAGCAGCTGTTCCATGGTGAGGGTTCAGCCTGGTCTGGTGTTCTTATCTACCGTGCCCTTATAACCCCACATGCCATGTCATGAGTTAATGAACAGTCACATGTGACCTCATGACACGAGTCAGGTGAAAATGACTCAGATATCCCTACTTTTGAACCACCTAGACTCATAAGTTAATAAAGGCATAATTTTGTTTTTAATCAAGTGAATGAGCAGACACTCATTTAGGGATCGAACAATACTGTTTTTATTTGTTGTTTTTTTCCCTTTTTGTTTTGTTCGTCAGTTTTTCAACCATTGACTCACCTGTACAGATTGTAAAACCCCATGAGGCAAATTGTGATTTGTGAATATGGACTCAAATGTATCTATTCATTAAAACAACCTCACAATTCTAGGATATTAGCTTTAAGATACAATTTAACAGATTTGTCAAGAGAACCCACACAAGGTAAACTTTTAGGCTTGAAATTGTTTAAAAACTAGAATACTGGGAATATGTGACCTTTTTACTCTTGGTTTAATGGCACTTTCAAGTACCTAATCAGGATCATGAGACTTTGTTTGCCTGCAGTAATATCATGAACTCTACCTCTTCAGAAGTTTATGTTTGATAAGCTGCTGTCCACCCGTCAAAAGTAGTTTGTTGTCGCTGAGATGAGATGGATATCACTGAACCTGCGCCATAGATACAGAAATATGGCTGTAGCTGTTTGCCACAGCCTCAAAC
This sequence comes from Colistium nudipinnis, assembly GCA_016785305.1. Classification (NCBI taxonomy): domain Eukaryota; kingdom Metazoa; phylum Chordata; class Actinopteri; order Pleuronectiformes; family Rhombosoleidae; genus Colistium; species Colistium nudipinnis. The sequence continues at coordinate 3,244,956 of JAFBJU010000879.1, forward strand.
AGATTGTTTAATTTAGTGTGGCATGAGCCTTCAGGTGTGCTCTGAAACTATCTATGGTATCTATGGTTATATCTCTCAATGGAATCATTTCATTCCTCTACGGTCCAGGATGTTTCCAAGGATAGCGTCACTTCCAAGTACATTTTTTTTTATATTGCAGAAAGTTGAGAGACCCAACCCTTTTACATAGTGCCTATCTAGTACACACACTTATTCTGATCAAGGACATTAGCATTTTGAGTAAGAACACTTCAGTAGGACTGGAAGAGCCAGAAACCCCTGACCTTCCAATAAGTGCATAACCTACCGGTACACTACCTCCTGAGCCGCCATCCATTTCTGTTTATGAAAAACTTTATTTGTTCATTTTGTTGAAAATGAGCGCTCAGGTGTTTAATGTTGATAGAAGAGATACATTTATTTTATGCTAAAGAATTAGTAGTGGGTGACGAGGTTGTTCTGGATCTAATATAACATCTAATATACTGTTGGAGGAAGGTAGTTCAGATTAGTGTAACAGCTAATGTAAATGTGTCAATAAAATTAGATAATTAATCTAAAAAAGAAAGAAATGTAGTAATTTATTTTTAAGGGGTCATAAATATGGGGGAGAAGCAAAAGATAGTTCATCATGAGTATCTGAGATTCAGTTTAAGGCAGATACATTATACACTTCTATTTAGATTGCTTACTACTATTATTATATTATTATTTAGTTCTCAGTTGACAGATGTCACAGCAAAGAAAAGCTTGGTAGTAAACTGGACAACTTTAAGTATGGGGCAACTTAAAATACTAGTTAACCAGGCCTTACCCCTCTTCCTAGAAGACCAAGTACAGTATGGACGAAGCCTCCATTTATCAGCTCTGCTAGGATGTTCATTTGATCACAAAACTGGCTCCCACAGCGCAAAGCTTGAGCCTTCTGCCTTCAAGACTGCGAGGAAGTCACGCAGTGAACACGTGAAGTGTTCAAAGCAAAGACAAGTTATCTGACAAATGCTACATTATTTTTAATCCCGATTTCTCGAGCCATAACAGTGCAGCCATTCATTGTGGGCTGCTGAACACATTGCTATCTTGGCTACATACTAAATATATATGGAGATAGTTCAAGTCTTCTGACTCATTGTTTCAGACAGGAAAATAGTGCAGTGTTTTTGCAGGTTTTCTGTCAAATCTAAGAATGAAATGATGTTCTCAAAACCATTTTTGTGAGAAAATAACTTTGGCAAATGGAAAAAAGGGCAATAATTGATTTTATGATATGACAGGGATATAAGAGAAGATGGAATGAATACCTCTCAAAGTCAATGTGAGTAACTGTGGCACTGTATGGTATATTAATAATGAGTAATGGTATATTGCAGTGGTTCTGGTGGTACAGAACACATCTGTTACCGTGCGTGCGTGCGTGTGTCGCTGTGTGCGTGACTGTGTGTGTGGCTGTGTGTGTGGCTGTGTCCTGACACCTTTGTGTTATACTTTCTCCATCAGACCCGTGATGACTTTTTGGGACAGGTGGATGTGCCCTTAAACCAGATACCGGTGAGTCCTTAGTTGCAGAAAATCTTTGTCCTTTGGTTATCAATGCTGTGAGATTAAAGTAATGAGTGATGAGCCAATGTTTAGCTTAAGCAAAAATTGGCTTAATGTATGACCTCAATTTCACCCAAGGCACCATGTAAACATGAATGCCCTTCTTCAAGTGTCTGTTCCACATCGTTGTCTACAGTTGTGGAAACAGGCGGTCATGTTTATGTTATGTCCATTTCTGTTTTATTATAATACAACACCTACATATCAGCCCCCATGCTATACTGTCATCATTGTTTCACATTATGGTATCTTTAAATATATCTGGTTGTGATACTGTGCCATGCAACAGCTTCATCTATGCAGCTTTAATAGAGTGAGAAATTAAAGTTTCTTTCTGTTTTTCGTTTTTCTCAGACAGAAAATCCTAGTACCGAAAGGCCATACACATTCAAGGATTTTCTGCTTCACCCACGAAGGTTGGCATGTATTCATGTTTATTTCGTTTTTCCTTCTCATATTATATATTTTTTTATTTTCAGGAGAAACGATAAGTGACCCTTCATATATTATCGTTCTACAATCCTGACAGTATTTTAATTTTGCTTAAAAAAAAAAAGTCCTATTCCGTTTGTTACACAGCCACAAGTCAAGAGTCAAAGGTCACCTACGCCTCAAAATGACCTACCTGCCAAAAAACCCTGGTGCAGAGGAGGAAACAGCAGATCTGACTGAGGAGATGGACGTAAGTTTGCCTGGTGTTTGTTCAGCAGACTTGTAGATGGTAGTTAGTTCCACGGGACTTGACATTAAAAATGTTTATCCATTCAAATGAATCGGGAATTCCTGATTGACTGCTGACATTTAAAAAAAATCTACATAAAACATGTATTATAGCTTGCTTACTAACTAATTAAACTGTGACTAACCATAATTTAGATGTGTAAAAAAAAAAACATTAATAAAGGCATTTTAGTACATATTGTCATTCCAGTTTATGTTTAACCCATTGTGTGTTCACAGTCTTTATGAAATGTCCATGTTCTCAGTATAGGTTTCAGTCAGAGTTTTGGTCCTTATCAGAGCTAGTGTTCTTCTAGTTTCTAAGTGTTCTTTTGTGTGTGCAATTTGCCAGCTGGCCACAGGACCCTTTTCCTTGTTCTGGTTATCACTGTCTCTTTTTAAAACTTTGTGTTTATGTCTTGCAGCCTGGGTGGGAGCTTCTGGAGGCTCAGGACATGTCTGGGCCCAGACAAAGCCAGCTGCTGCCTCCTCTGCCCCCTGGCTGGGAAGAGCGGCAAGACAATCTGGGAAGAATCTACTTTGTCAATCATGAGAGTAGAACCACACAGTGGCAACGACCCACAATGCAGTAAGACTTCTCCCACCTTCCCAGCGATGGTACTAAACCTTCTTTTGTCTGCGCAGGACTGATTTGATTTTGTGTGTGTGTCCCACACAGGGACAGTGATCTGGAGTTGCACAGAAGACAAAACAACAATAGAGAGGTAGAAAATGCATTAACTGCACGCAGACAGATTTCAGACCATGATGAAAATGCCACACGAGAGTCTCCTGAGGTAATTGAAATACTTTTTTTTCCTATTTTACATTTGCATCACTTATACTGTGCTTTGCATGTCTGGCATTACTGTTGAGTCTAGCCTGACAGACATTTTGTCAGACTGCTGTATGTTAAATATAGTGGAGCATTTGGCATCTAAAAGAGCCAATATTTCCCTCAGGAGTTGACCTAGACCACAACAAAGCTAAAAGGAGGATGAATATGAGACTTTAGCAGGATAACATTAACACACGTCTGTGTGGGTGGGTGGGTGATAGATATTGTATGCCAAGTTTCAGCTAAAACTTGTAGTGGTATCCATAGCACTAGTCTGGTCTATCCTCTGGGAGCTTTAGCATAAACACTTCATGGAAACCACTTTTGCTTACTCTAAACAAAGTCATGCATACGTTTACTATAAATCTTAAGTCACTTACACTGCCTACTTGGACCAATTAATTTGGCCGAGCACTTGTCGTTGCATCTGACCTTAGATCTGCCTCCCTCTTCTCTCTCATCTTGTAGAGCTGGGAGATCATCACAGAGGACGAGTCCACCTTGTACCACAGTGGAAACCAGATCACGTCACCTCCACCTCAGATGCCTGCGGACTTCCAGTTTTTATGTGCCGATATGAGAAACATGCAAGTTTCAGGGGGCACAGCTGGCGAACAGCGCCCCCTCCACACAGTGAGTCATGTGCTCCATAAGGTTCTGGTTGCTGAAAGACTAGTAATGAGATCAATATGAACCATATAATATGGATAGGGGAGAGAGGTGAAAATACATATGCATTCATAGCCAAGTCCTGATTGTAGTCATTGATATCCTTCCTCTCTACTGCAGGATCACGCAAGTAATTCAAGCCATTCCAGTCTTAGAAGAAGCTCCCAGACTTCAACAGGGGAGGAGCATCCCCTTAGTCCGACGGTGAGTGTTTGACTTTCTATTGGAATCACACCTTCTGACGTATTACTACACCTGTCTTTCATCAGCGCGTTGTTGACATTGCAACTTTCATAAAATTGCTATTTTGTGTCATTCAACAGCTGCTTCCGACCTCAACTGGATTGCCTCCTGGCTGGGAGGAGAAGCGGGACAGTAAAGGAAGAAGGTACTTTGTCAACCATAACAGCCAAGCCACATCGTGGACACGACCCCTCATTCAGGTGCGCCATTTTGCTTGGCATTTTCACTACCCCCGTTCTATTTGATTTGTTAAAATCTCACTTAGTACCGTTTTGTTGAATTGTGTGTGTGTCCCTTGCTTGGACAGAGAACTTCAGAGGTAACAGCCGCACCGAGTGGGGCAGGTTTACCCCAGAGCCCCACAACATCCCAACTGACCGTGTCCCCCGAGGCCTCTCCTCAGCACACCCAGAGCTCCGAGGCCTCGTGTGAATCTGGGTGCCTGCCTGCTGGTTGGGAGGTCCGCAGTGCCCCCAATGGAAGACCCTTTTTTATCGACCACAACACAAAGAAGACTACCTGGGTGAGAAAACAGCAGACAAGATGGTTTCTTGTGTCATTTTGTTAAGGCGGTGCCAACCTGCTTTAGGTGCAGTCCTGCTGATGGTCACAGAAACCGGTTTCAAGAATATCAGTTGATTAATCATGGGTTGTCAATAGCAATAGTTTATTTCCACAGCTGGAGAAGGTCTCGTCGAGCTTATGTCATTATCAGTGTCTTTTCGACATTTCTTTTTGTGCAAGCATTTCCAGAGTTTGACATGAACTCACCAACTCTTACTTGTCCCCTGAATAGGAAGATCCCAGGCTAAAGATTCCGGTGCAGATGAGGAGGAAACCCTCACTTGACCCAGCTGATCTCTGCCCTTTGCCGGTACACTCATCACTGTAACAGAAAATCAATAATTGATAAATTGAGAAATGAATAGACTTGTAACTACTACCTGTTGTATGAATACAATGTAATTCCGCCCTGTTGTTTTTGTTCCTAGCCTGGTTGGGAGGAGAGAGTCCACTCTGATGGGAGGATATTCTACATAGATCACAGTGCGTTTGACCTTTAATACTAGAAAACATCTTGAACTCATACTATAATAGGTGTGTCTCCTCATTAATGATTGGCCTCTATTTTCTTTTTTTGCATAGACACCAGGACCACACAATGGGATGATCCCAGATTACAAAACTCGGCTATAACTGGACCAGTGAGTATAAGTTGCACAGCATAACATTAGCATTCAATAAAACTGTTATTTTTATATAGTTTTACAGGTTTCATGTAAATATCCATCATTGACCACATTGTTTATGGATGTTTTTGTTATCACTGATCTTGGTTCTTTGCTTTTTTTTAGGCTGTGCCTTATTCCAGAGATTATAAACAGAAATATGATTACTTCCGCAAGAAGCTGAAGAAACCGGTGAGTCTCTTCGAAGTACTACTGTTGTTTACCAAGATCTTTGAATATATTTTGTAAAACTGGCATTCTCACCCTCTGCAGTTAACCTGTGGGTATGTGTATCCTTCATGACCTGAATATTTCTTAATTTAAAGGCTGACATCCCAAATCGCTTTGAGTTGAAGCTGAGACGAAACGCTGTGCTGGAGGACTCGTATCGACGCATCCTCTCAGTTAAGAGGCCAGACCTGCTGAAGGCACGTCTGTGGGTGGAGTTTGAGGGAGAAAAAGGGCTGGACTACGGTGGCGTGGCCAGGGAGTGGTTCTTCCTCATGTCCAAGGAGATGTTCAATCCTTACTATGGATTGTTTGAGTATTCTGCCACGTGAGTCCAGTCATTGCTTCTGTGTTCACCTTCTCTATCAGTTTCATCTTGCAAATAAAGCAACCTGTATTTGAGCGAATGGCACAGCTATTTAAAAATGAAGTCGTTGGCAGTACTGTTTCGTTTTTATAATGAAACAATTTGTGTTTCAGGGATAACTACACGCTGCAGATTAACCCTAACTCAGGTTTATGTAATGAGGACCACCTGTCCTACTTTAAGTTCATTGGCCGTGTGGCAGGCATGGCTGTTTATCATGGAAAATTGCTTGATGGTGAGTGCTTGTGAAAATGGTTTAAAAAAAAAAAGGTTAGAGATATTTAAAATATGATCATATTTAAGGGCAGCTACTGCACTGTTTTTAAAGATTGTGTTTCTGTGTGTCTTAAAAAGCTTTCTTCATTCGGCCTTTCTACAAGATGATGCTGCAAAAGCCAATTACTCTCCAGGACATGGAGTCTGTGGTGAGCATCACTCTGCTTTTGTCAGAAAACAATTAAGCTTACACTTTGTATCAAGAATCTCAAATAACATATTATCTGTTTTTTTTAAATTGTGGTTGATTCAACAGCATTGTATTTAAGTCATGTCCTAAAAGGTGTCCTTCCTTAAAAAGAAAATCATTTTTGTTTTAGAGTATTATATTTACAGTTTTTTTATTTTAATTATACATTTTTTGAATTGCTAGTGCGCATGGGCACTTTTTAACATTGTCTTGAAAGTTCTATACAAATTTAGTTTATTATGTTGTTTTATTTTCAGGACAGTGAATACTTCAACTCCTTGATGTGGATTTTGGAGAATGACCCAACAGACTTGGATTTGAGATTCACCATTGACGAAGAGCTGTTTGGACAGGTTTGCTCAACATCTCGTCTTAGCCTCAACATATTCTGTTATTCTTATCACTCTGTGATAAGTGGTGTTATTGTTAATCCCTATCCTGTTTTTTTTCAGACTCACCAACATGATCTGAAGCAGGATGGCTCTGAGATTGTTGTCACTAATGAAAACAAGAAGGAATACATTCAGTAAGCAACAGAGCTCCTCTCCTAAAAAAAAAACCCTTGTTATCACCTTTAACTGAAATTATGGTTCGGTGCTCATCCGTGGTTTTGTCTTTGACAGTCTGGTGATACAGTGGAGGTTTGTGAACAGGATACAGAAGCAGATGACTGCATTTAAAGAGGTAATAATTTATTCTGTATCGTAATAAACATCGGCACATCTGCCGAAGATTTGGATAACTATTGTCTCAATTTTGTATTGCAGGGATTCTTTGAGCTGATACCACAAGATCTGATCAAGATCTTTGATGAGAACGAGCTTGAGGTGAGTTTTTGGTTCCTGATGTGCTTGAATACATCTGATTCACCCTGGAAAGATGAATAATGATCAGTCTACCTGCCTTCTTTCACACTACAGCTACTCATGTGTGGCCTGGGAGATGTGGATGTGAATGACTGGAGAGAGAACACCAAGTACAAGAACGGCTACTCCTCCAACCACGTAGTCATTCAGTGGTTTTGGAAAGTAAGACAACTTTCCATGCCTAGAGCCAAAGAGCCGGATGGCATGCACATGTATACTTTTTCCTCCTTAACGAAGATCATTGCATTAGTTATTTATTTGTTTGTTTTCTGTTGTTTCTTTATAGACAGTTCTGTTGATGGACGCAGAAAAGCGAATCAGACTCCTGCAGTTTGTGACGGGAACATCCAGGGTCCCTATGAATGGTTTTGCTGAGCTCTATGGTACAACTGTGTTTTGCTGTTTGGCCAGACTTCTTACCATTTATCCTCTCCGTCCTAATAATTATTTACAGCTTGCCTTTTTTGTGTCCAAATGATTGTCCATCTTTGCCTCATTGTCCTCTGAGCATTAGATTGTTTGTCTTTGCAATTTATACACCTGTCTGTATTTTACAAGTGGCTTTAGTTTAGTTTTGTTTCTTTTAAATTAGTGGCATTTTAAATGATGTTGTATGTGCTTATCTGATATATATTTCTTTATTTCCCAGGGTCTAACGGACCACAGCTGTTCACCATTGAGCAGTGGGGAACACGTGATAAACTCCCCCGAGCCCACACATGGTGAGCACTTAAATGTGTTTTTTTTCCCATAATGTTTAACACCGTTGTGATTGTCTAAGGAAAGGCGTACATTGCTTAAAGATCCTCCTCCTTTTCTCTTATGTTTATCATCTAGGTTAGTTGTAACAGAGTTCAGTTCAGGATTTGGCAACAATGTATTGATCCCCGACTTTCTCAGAAAATGATGTATAATTTATGAATTTGCTTGCACACATACCAACGACATCTCAGTGATAATCTCATTAATAAGATCATAAAAACAAATTTGTAGGGACTTCATAAAGAGTCAGAGAATGACAACATTACTGTTGAGTTTCACATCAGCCCTGACTGACACAGCCCACAGTCAAGTATTGTGTGACTGCGATGCCATTTGATAAAAAATAGCTAGTGAAAAATATTGTATTGAGCGTGGTTGGGTGAATTTATCTAGTGGCAGTTATAGGTCTCTCTCTTTCACTCACTTTGCCAACTGACTCCAGCAAAAGCGTCATCATGTTGGTGTTTAAGAATGTTAAAATAACACAAATAAAATGTCATGTCTTCTTCTGGGAGAGGATTTTAGCTTTGATTCACTTCTGTGTTTTACTTCTATCTCTTAAAGCTTTAACCGGCTGGACCTTCCTCCGTATGTGTCTTTTGAGGAACTGAGGGAGAAACTTCACATCGCCATTGAAAATGCACAAGGTTTCGATGGGGTAGATTAATGAAGGTGTAGTATAGTAGCTAAACTGACTGTTATCGTCATCAGAATAATGCCAAGCAGCATGATGAGACAAACAAGCTGTGTGTCAGACTCAGGTCTTAACCTGCCAGCTGTGTGACAGATGAAGGACAGTCACTCAACCCTCACTTTGGTGTGTTGGAGCACACGTGGAAAAAGTGACTTTGAATGTGGGGAGAAGGAGGATTTGAATCACTCTCCGTGCTGTAATGTTTACAAATTAGGTTTTCCTATTAGATTTTTTTTGTATGGTATGTCACTCAAAAGTGTATTCATATTTCTATGTTCTGCTAAGTGATAAAATATTTAGAGATCATGATATCATGAAATGACAATATTTTAGAAATTAATGTGAATGTAAATCCTAAAAAAAATACTTTTATATGCGCTGAATTGCCTCAGAAATACTTAATGCTGAGATTTAATGCAGTTATGTTGCTTCTCCTTGAAAAAACATTGACCTGTCACTTACACTACATGATGTAGTGTACGTACAGTATATGTTAGGGGTTTAAAGCGGAACCATGGTTAAGTATAGTCAAGGACACTATGGGTTTATATAAATATAGTTAGTTGTAAGTGCTTTATGTATGAATAAGACATACAGCCCATGTCACCTGTCCAAAACTATTTAACCTCAAAATTAAAGGAACGATTCAAAATCCCCTTAAACGTATTGTTATCAAGAGGATTTAAAATTAGCCTGCAATGAGATTATTCCAAATGTATATGAAGTTTTTACCAACAGAACATTATTATACTTTGGTTATTCCTCACTACACATAAAATATGTGTCAGGATGTTTTTCTCCAATTTTTATTTTCATCCAATTTGTTTCCATAACTATAGTTTTTTTTAATCACAATGATGCAGGAAATCCAAAACATATGCACCTCAGAAGCCTTTGTAGAAGATTGTATACAAGTTTGAGTGATTACACTTTAACAAATTCTATCAATGTATTAATTAATCATTACAGTAGTGATGCACCAATACCAGGACCAGTAGGAGGCTAAACCAATTATACTGTAGTTCGCATCTGTGTAGTCACCAGATCAGAAGAAGTGAGTACAGGCAGTGTTAGATTGTGCTGAATAATTTGCATACATGTACATATCATCATAACAATTGAATATCACATGATTTTGAGGTTTAACATAAATGTATTGTACACAAAAATATAACTTTGCCTTGTATACATTTTCAAAGCAAATGGTGATAAAACATTTAAAGTAAAAAATAAGGTTTTTGGTGCACCTCTACATAATGCACCCTTTTTTTAATTCTTTATTAGTAGCTTTTCATAACATTAGCACATAGATGTATACAGTCACAATATATATTTCCATGGCAGTGGCTTACATAAATCTTCTCAGACTGACTGTATATGTCAAACATGTTGTTGCCTTTTTTTCAAATGGGCTTTTTCCTTCTACTCCTCATGGGTGTCAAATTGCAGGACAGTGCTCTATTTTTAAGAGTACAAGTGTACCATTTGTTTTGATGGTTTTCAAACTGTGTACAGATTTTTTTTTTTCAAAATGTATAATCACTTGTAATATCTTTGTGAGAGAGTTACTGTACTTAAGCAGTCTGAGTGGTGGTAAAACGTTTGTTTATGCTATCCTGCCATGTTTACAGGTTGTTGATAAAGGAAGGTATCATGGGCTGGTTCTTGTCTCTGAAAACACAGTTGTATACTTATGCTAAGTGAAGCACTTTGTTCATCTCAATTAGTCTTACTCCTAAACTGTTTGATTCTTGGCCACTCTGTCAACTGCAGACTGCTTAAATCACTCTTTAAAAAAACATGATCGTATGCTTCAAGTGCACATGTCTTTAAATGTTTACATGTGAACATTGCTGAAAATAAGCACATTCTCTCTCTATCACTGATTTCAACTTAAATACTGAGGCCTTCATTTGTATTATACTCAAGAAGTTGATTGTCTTTATTGATGTTTTTTATCTTTGAATGGAAGTCCCGTCAAATATGTATTGTTCTCTACGGAAGAATACTGAAAAGATAAACACTCTTTCTGATGTATAAAATGTTGTTATTTTAGAATGTAATTATAACACCTCCAGCAACATACATGCAACATATTTTACAGCCGTTGTAGCGGTTTAACAAGCTGTTAAAATCTAATTTGATGAAGTTAAGCACACCAAATTCAATATAAATAAAGTTGGACAATTAAAAAAAATAAAACATCTACTGGAATCATCATACATTTATTTCCTCATTGATATGATATACCTCTGTCAACTGTCTCAAAACTTGAAATTCACTCCATTATTTTAGAGTTTTGGTTCTTTTCAACATTTTTGAGTCACACAAAAGCCTATTCAGTCTTTGTATGAATGTTATTTTAAAATTGATGCTGATTTCTTGTTGGCAATATTTAAAAAAAAAAAGTTTAATTCATTCTAGAGATATACTGGCAGTATATTCAAACCATACTAACTTTAGCTTTATGTAGTACTGGACTGCTCCAGCGGAGGGAGATGAGTCACACTATTGTTTGTAAGGGGGAAGGAAAAGAAAACGGATTTGTTTTTATTTAGATAGACCGACATCATCAATTCTTCTTGCATTCCACATTTTTACTTTCAAATATTGATTTAAATAGTGGGTTATCTTGGTGGGATTTATTTTGAATTATATTTAACTGATTAACAGAGCCATAAGCAATTTCCCACAGATTGTTTATTTCAATTTAACTAATTTGTGGCCAGATATTAGTTAGTATTGTGATCTTTACTGTGTGATGCTGACCTACAGTATGAGCTTATTCGTATGTACCCTTGGTTGTAAACATGACAAGTGTGTGGAAGAGAGTTCTCAACAACTCTGCGGTTGGACTTTTATATTATTCAGATGAATGGCCCCAGTCCTAATTTCACCCCCTACCCCCATTGTTGCACTAAAGCCCCTTCCCTCCACACAGGTCAGTGGAAAGGTCGCACACTATTCAGGCTGGCCTTTTGGACACTCCTGGGGTCAGTGGGGATGGGCAGGAAGACACAGGCCTCAGCCAATGGCAGCATGCACTGGTAAAGTTGGCCCCCTCACAAGCTTACCAGCATTCATAACCTGATAATGACTTTTACTCCATTGATCTGGCCTCAGAGCTTGACCCGAGTTCTCATGCATGCTGGCCATCACCCCACCCACAAACTGCGCCTTATAGGCAGGTGCCAATACTGAATTATTGATTAATTAAACACCCTGGGGAGAGCTTCACTGAACATGGACAGGGCCATGCTTTCGGTTCTCACGTTATGTAAGAAAATAGCCTGCAACCTAAACTGAGGCCCTCGTCACTTATTAGGTTATGTAATATATTACAGTGCTTTTAAGCCAATTGTAACAAATAGGTTATTGACTGTATGTAAAAGATATAATTTTTAATGCATGTGTTATGACTGGTAATGTTATGGTTATCATGATAATAACTTAATATTATAATCTATTAATGTCATCGATAATATAAGTAAATATTAACATGTTGCATATGCATATTGCTTAATGCAGATAAGGCACTACAATTCGACATTACATTTGGTGGATACTTTTCCAATTGTTCTAAATTATTAAAAATTATATAATTACTAGGATTATTATGATATCTGACCAAATGTAAACCTTGTGTTAAAAAATATGATGAGAACCTTGGCTTTGCCCACTTTTATTGGATCTTTTGTTGATCTCATTTGTAGGAACAAATATTACACTTACAATGATTTAAAATTGTTTTAAATAGGATCTTCAATCATTAGGAAACTTTCCAAAAGTGTAAAAATTGCGTATTCACGTAATATAGACGCAACGTAATATACGCTTTTAACAACGCCATAATGGCACTAGTAGTTCATCAGCGTTAAACTTCTAAATCGTGCAGCTTTTCAATGGCCTAATTAGCTCTCTGATTTTGTTTTCTCTGTTCTTCTGATTGACTAAAGAAAACAGCTGTGTTGTGGTGTAGCTGCAAAATAAAGGGGGGGTTGATTTCTTTCCACAATAAGTGATGGACATTGGATCAATATCGACATTGACACCGCAGCTGTCCTGCTCCTATCAATGCTTCCTCTTAATTGCAGAGCCCCCTTTTAAAGGACAAGAGACCATCTCATTTCCATTCACATTTTTTTCAGTCTGCAAAAACCATTGGTTGGACAGTTGGTCTCTGATACAGAGGGATCTGCTCTAATCAATACGGCTCCAACTGTATTGATAAGGAAAAGTCAACGGCTCTTTGTGGGGCAAGAAAGATGACGGCATCAGTGCTAATCTGCTGTAGTTACAAGATGTGCAGGACGTTCGCCAGGGCTCAGTCCGTGTTCCTGTGTCAGGTCCATATTTTACATAAAAACTGTACTTTTATTGACCACGTTTTATTATGACAAATAAAATTTGAAAAAAGTGGGAACATTAAAGCTGATGAAACGAAACATGAAAATAACTTCAACTTGGCATCTATGGTAGCCAGAAATGATGGGTTGCAGTTTAAGCCATCTTGCACACGTCCATCGTGTCTTGAATAGGCTTTGCGTGGAATTCTACATGGTGCATATTCTCCAATATACTGTGTCTCAAGTTTGATCCTAATTTAAGGTGGGGTATCTTTTTTATTAATTCAGCACATTGTACTGCTAATTGTCCTGTCTGTCCTACAAGGAGAACTATGCACTTAGATATTTTCCCTCTCTGCCTTATGCACAGTGTGACGCAGAGGACGATACAGCAGTGACAGGAAGTCTCTCCTCTTACAGGAAGTTTCCAGGTGTTGCCGGTGACTGACGGCCAGGGGGCGCTGGACCAACCTCAGTCCAGTGATGAACTGAGTGAGGCTGCTGCTCGGCTCCTCAGTGCAGCGGCGACCTGCCGTCAGTAACAGCGCAGCTCGTCGGCTCTGAACTACCACGAGACAGTAGCTAGCATGCACGGACAATTAGAATCGATGTAAATGGCGCCTATCCAAAGAATATATTACCCGCAGCGTCTGCTGTTCTGTCTCGTTCTTCTTCCAGTCTCAGGTAAGGAGCGTTTTTTGTTTTTTTTAACCGGCGATAGAGCGCAAACTGACTTGAGGGTCCATCACTGTCCGTCCGTTGACGCCATGTGTTAAACAGCAGCAGACCTGCGCTCACCAATTAAATCTCCAGAAGTTATGTTAAATTTAGTTATCAACCAAACTCAAGAGAGTCATCAAAGACAGTCGAAAAGTGTTTTTGTTGTTAACATTTTCAAGAAATACCAACATTCACGTGAGAAAAGCTAAATTGTCTTAACTAATTTTGGCAAATTTAATTTTCAGTTGGTTTGCCTTTTTTGTTTTCAATTTTTGTTTTATATACTTCATAGTTGGAGGTTATACAATCTTTCATCAGTGCTTTCAGTTATCTCTCTCCTAATTTGAACCAACTCTGTGTTAAATGTTGTCATTGACTGTATAGCTAAGTACACTGTCGTCCAGTCCAGTTTCAACCTCCAGCTAAATATGAAGAGACAGTATCAGCACAAGCAGTGCTTTTGATAACCAAGTAGTCATGAGGCGTTTTTGATATTTAAAGTGAATTTTCTCATTTGCAATGAGTAAAGCAGAACAGGAAAACGTGTATTGACAACTATTTGTATATTGTGAATTATTACAAAGTATGTGTGGCTGTTAAACTTCTGTCCAGCCAACAAAAACAATATAGTGATACAAAATCAATACATACATAAAACATTGCTCCTGTAGAAAATAAATTAACTATATATGGTGTGTAGACATGTTAGATGTATGTGGAAAAGATTAGCATATTTGTGTCTTTGCTGAGTTCTTTTGTAATTATTTGAATAAGAATCTGCTGCACGATTGGTCCTGATGCATTCGTTTTTGATTATGGCTTTTAGTGTTTCGAATCACACTCATGAAACAGGACACAAAGTTCATGTTGAGAGTTCGGTAGTGGGTTTCTTTGTAAACTTAAGGGAATAATTGGATCAACTGATAAGTCCCAGCTTGTGATTTTATGAGCTATAAGTAATTAAAGTGGCGAAGAGAGAGTTTATAAAGCTTTGTTGAGATTACTGTACAGGACTGTAAAGCTCCTGCTGGCAAACGTCCAGGGCCCTGTCAAGTGTGATACTTCACTTTAGCAGGACAAGTTAATCTGTGTGACACTGGGTAAGGAGTGTAATTCCCAGAAAGAAAAGCATGCAGCCAGATTCATACGTCACATTTTAAGTCACTTTAAGCCAGTAGTTACACTCTCTATTGGACTCTATTGAACAGTGCTCTGCTCCTCTACCCGAAGTTCCCATCCTGATAACCTTTGTTTTCTCTTCTCTTTCTGCAGGTGTTTTTTGCTTTAGCGAGTTATTTTTCATCAAGGAGCCTCATGATGTCACTGTCATGCGTAAAGAAGCTGTTATTTTGGACTGTCAGGCACATGGAGAGTCACCCATAGATGTCAGATGGCTCAAGAATGGAGTAAAATTGATGGAGAGTGAACGCATGTATCAGCTCTCCAATCGCTCCCTTTATATTTCGGAGGTGGAGAGCAGAAGAGCAGACAAATCAGATGAAGGGTTCTATCAGTGCCTTGCTCAGAACAAGTATGGAGCAATCCTGAGTCAGAAAGCACATCTTACAATCGCAAGTGAGTATTACGCCGGAATCTCACGGGAAACATTATATGCCATGTGATGTGATATGACGCCATGTGATTTGACATGATGCCATGTGATGGTTGAAATCAAATCTTGGTAGTTCTTCTGTTTGCTGCCATTTACTTGCAAAAGTCACTAAATGAGATTCAAATCCCCCAGCCTGAATCATCCAAAGATACACAGATTACTGTTTATTTTATTTATTTGCCTTTTTGCCACTCAGTGTTGCTTTGGTGGTAGCAGGAAAGGGAACAAAGTCTTCAAAGTTGGAGCCGTAAAAAAAGATACTGTTTGGAGGGGGATATGCCTATTGGTGTGTTAATGAAGGAGCAGCAGATTTGAAAGGTTAGGAGCTGTCCAGGATACCGTCTCTCCAGTGCTAAAGAGCAGATGACCCCTATTCACTGGCCTGAGCTTTCATGTTATTGCACCCTGATCGCTTGAGGAATTGTTCTTTTGGAATGCTTTCTAATGCTGCACTGTGCAAGTTGGCCTCGTATTTTAAGGGGGGAGAAGAGAAGCTTCAGGCAGAGTTAGCTACTTTTAGGATTGAATAACCCTTCCTCCTACCCTGCAAGCCTTGCATCTTGCTGGGGAACGTATGTTAACCCCTTTTCCCGACATGCAATACATTCCCATTCCCACTAAAACATGCATTTTTAACTTTACAAGCATAATGCTGAATTTAACTAATGTTTGTTCTGGTAGTTTAACTGTTCTTCCAAATTTATTCCATACTGAAAAAAATCTGTTCTTCCTCCAATTTCATGCTGATGTTAAGACCTCCCATGCAGTTATTTAAAGGTTTTATCCTGCGTTGTCCTTAAGATGAACTGATGGATTGCTTTAAAATAATAATGAACTGTGGCTTAACCAAACCTAATGGACAAAGTTGCAATGGGTTTGAGTTACTAGCAGTGTTACTATAAACCAAGCTCACTATACCGGGTTCACAAGAATGAGACAATATTTGAACACTATTTTTAAGAAAAATTCAATTACAAAATTTGGGATGAGAATTTGGAATGTTTTATATTCCTGAATATAATATAAATGAATACTTACAGTAAGACAGACACAAGGAAGAGCGTACACATATAAAAAATAAAATGTAAAAGTACAAAAATAAATAAAACGTTGTACTTTGTCAATACTTAAAAGTGCAAACTTACTGACCACCTCATTGTTCATGCATGGTACAGAGCTTAAAGATGGCGACAACTGAAAAACCCAGTTTGAGACATGGTAATGTTTTTTCAAAAATATAAGCATGTCTAGGTTTTTTACTTCAATAAGAAAAAAAAAAGTCTCTTGTTATTGCTCCGGCTCTAGCACTTGACGTTGAAGTTGAGATACAAATGCATAAGTCAGCGTTTTCCGACCTGGTGGTTCTGAACATATCGTTGCGTAGTCCTCGTATTAGCCGCAGTCTGCGTTGATTGACTGATCTACCTGCTTCATAGAGGTTAAGACGTGATAAAGGCTGCCAGTAAGCTTTACTAGTTTGTTTTAAAATGGCACTTAGACATGCTTGAGGGTCTATCTGGAAGCTCATAAAATGTGCACATACCTGAGAAATGCTCAGTTGAAGGACACAGAGGTAGAAGTGGGGGTTGTTGCAAGTGGTGTCCACACACCCAGCAACGCACACACACAAATGTGAATTGCCATTTCCCAGTACCATGGCCTTACCCTGAGTGTCTAAATGACCAAACTTTATTGCACATCTAGCAGGTCAGTAGGAGCTAGAGGCTTTGCACAGTTGTCTTCTGACCCAATACTCTGGTGGAAGAGTGAAAAGCTCTTGACTGTTTTTGTCCACGTCGCCCCCAACCCGACATGCTCAGAAAAGAAAAGGGTTTCCTTGGTGGCAGTTGTTTGTCCTGATATTTGTGTATAGAACAGCTGGACCTGTTCACCACAAAAGGCTTATTACATTAATTATAAAAGACAGTACAATTTGAAGGTTGATACCAAGTTTATGTTTAGGTTAAATGTCAAGCTTACATCCTATGTAAAGAGCACAGCTTTCTTGTATCACCTGTACAGTGCGTCCAAGTGTTGTCAGAGTGGTTGACAATATGTGTGTCATTTGTCCTTAATGTATTTTAAGTGGAGACAAAAAATGTGTTTTTGCTACATTTTGCTTAAAGTGTCACTATGTGCTGACGGTTCACACTTTAGTTGCTCATTAAGCCTCTGTACTTTCTTTCAAGATTCAAAGATAAATATATCTCTACTATTTACAATTTCTGTTTGTTTAGTGATCATAGGGGTAATTATGTCTAATGTAGGAATAGTCCCTTATGTGCGTTTTATTGTCATATGCTCACATGGTGAATCTGTGGACCTGCCAGTTGTTCTTTGAGGAATGCATTGGGGATGAAGTGTAACCTTAAACGGTGGGTCACTAAAGCACAAAGGTGCAATGGGATTTGGAACTGATGAATTGGGGTGTGTCACATGAGCCCCACCATGTGATTTGTGTCAACAGACTGCAGATTGATTAGGATTTCAGTAAAGATATTGCATGAGAGTTGTTTTATGGCTTCTTGCACATTGTGACCTCATTTACATTTAGCATGTAAACAGAGAGACATATTCAACGATTTATTATCAGCTTTTACGAGTGTGGCTCAACTGTGGCCCATGAGTTGGTGTAAATTAGTCCGAAAGTGAATTTACCAGAGATATCAAGTATTACTTTTGCTTCGCAGTCTGCCATACATGCTGACAGTTTCGGAGGACTAGTTAGACCAGTATTTGGTTGGATTGCATATGGGTGTGGGAAATTGAATCAGTTAAGAAATCCTATGGCACAAAAGACCGTTAACAGAGGCTGATGACAGCGTTGTCAGCCTCTGTTAACTGGCATTTAGTTCTCTGCGGCCAGAACTGAGGCTAAGAGTATCATATCAGCCAACATGAAAATGTTGCGGTACCTGATGGTTTGACAGTGACTGATAAAGCTAAATCATTTAGGATAAGCAACAGCCAATAGGCAAAGTCCAACAGTCGGCTGACATATTTAGGGCTAATGTGGTTTAGCCAAAGAAAAGCTATACGAGTGAAGGGATGCACTTTGCTTAAAACATTTATTTCACTTCCCTGGTGTGTCAGGTCATGACCACAGCTATATTTTATGTTGCCCAGGAATGCATCTGCTTTGCACCAGCTCGGAAAAATGAGAAGCTCCAATAAGACGAAAGTAAACCCTGCGCAGTGTGTGCTGTGCTGTGATTGAATGAAATGCCCTTAAGTGAGACAGCTCAAAGCCTGGAATCTTGTTTTTCTCCTCTGCTGGACACGAAAGGTTACCATGGTTTCCCTAAACGGCAGGCCTAGAGGTCAATGGTTCCTTCACATTTTCAATAGATGTGGTGCTGTCAGACAGCATCTAGTTTTATCAGTTGCTGCTATATTCATTAGTGAGTCTAGTTTTTTTCCTGATCGTATTAACATCACTAGTGGGCAACAAGTTTTATTTTGTTACCCGCCATCGACTTATTAATATAAATGGCTTGATAATTGATAGATAAAACTGTTGTTAAAAACATTATGAAGCTATTTACTTCTTCTTGGCTCCGTGTTCTGATCTGGAGAGTAAAGACAATGAATCCACTGTGTTGGTGAGTGAAGGGGTTGCTGAATGATTGGAAAACTTTCTGGAAGAGATAAGGCTTTGGAGGAGGGGATGAATGCTTCTTCCAACGCCACTCCCTCTACCACCCGGTCAGTACTTTGAGAGGTCGCCCCACTCATGGGAATAGTTTTTTGTTTAGCCAGGCCAGTGGTCAGTGGGCTATCCTGCAGCCTGTTTGAGGCAGAAGCACATGTGACAACAACCCAATGATTGATTTGTGGGCTGTTTCAGCTTTGCATTCTTCTCCTTTTCTCTTATCAGCCCTCTTCTTTTACCTAGAACCGTTCTATTCATCTACACTGGTGTCACACTGTGTACTAATCACACACAAAAATAGGTGCTTTTTCAGTAGGAGTTGTAGAATGAGCAGATGTAAAATGTACTTATTTGTTGGTAAACCTGGGGTGCATCCTAGTTCAAAGGAATAGGACCCATGAGTGCATTTCAAAACTTCTGAAGGTTTTAGTACTCCAGTGAAGGTCATTTTTTCATGGGCCTCCTGATCCTGAAGGCCATAAATTTAACATGGTGCCTGCAGGATCAGGAGAGGTTGATCAATTTTAATGTCTTCCCTAAAAGACGACACCCTGGGGGATGGGCTGGGTTAGGAATGGTCATCATCCACGCAGCTGATGAGCAAAACACAGAGTGCTTCTGTCATCCACAATGTTAAAAAAAACATATAGAGGTGAATATAAAGTCACAGTTTTCACAACCAAATAGTCCAAACAAACATGAACAGATTGTAATGGGTATTTCCATATACATTTCTAAGTTTGAAGAAATTGATGATGGGTGTTTTTGTTTAAGATGCATGGTTAGAGGAGGAGTGGTACATCAGAGCACAAGGATCTGCATCTATTTTTCAGTAGTTCTAATAGCTCACAACATGCAGGTAAAGTATACAATGCAATGATGTGGTCTGGCTTAGAAAGTGACCACAGTAACCAGAGGAGAGCTGAACTAATTCCTGGTATTTGTAAGGGAACCTTTGTTTTGGCCTGACCTGTCCACTGACCTTCGGTTTGTTGAGCTGCTGGCATCAGCAGGCCCATCTGTTGTTGCAAGCTGAACAGAGGCAAATGCAGCTTTGCTCTTCTTCTTTATGTTGGACCATGGAGGGAAGGTACTGGAATATACCAAAAGGGCACGTGAACACTCAGGTTTTTTGTGTTTTAAGCTTTGAATTTGCAATTGAAGCCATTGCTTTCGCTGCAAGTCAGTCGTGCATTTAGATTTAAATTGGGATTTAATTTGCGATAACTTGTGTATGTTACAGACAAATGAGTTGCTCAGTTAAGGCAGCTTTTAAATCATTATACTGTGATCAGTTTTAGCTGTGGTGTGAAGTCTTACAGTAGCTGGATGTTTCAGTTTTTGCAGTAGCAGCAAGTGGCATATGACATTGATATAGCAAAGAGGTTTATTATTACATAACATGATTTGAAACAGCTGGGGGATGATGTGAGCGATTTAAAGACAGTTTGCACGGCAGCAGTACTGCTTTAGGGTGGTCATGCAGGGCTCTGCCGGAGTCAGGTCAGTCAGGATTTGTGGAGGTCAGAGGTGAGATTGCAAGGAAGGGCAGATGGTCGGAACTATTTCTTCATACTTTTGGGGAAAAGGCTGAGGTATTTATTGTGTGCGCTTAAGTGTGAGCTTGCCAAAATACTCATACAATCGAGACCACGGAAACATACTCACTTTTTCTCATTTTTTCCCGTTACACAACATTAATACATTGCTTTATGGATAGAATCAAGTTAATCAATGAAATTAAAGGAAAACAAACAGAACATTATGTGTTTGCTTTGATAATTTCAGCAAACTTCCGTGCTCGAAGTAGGTCTGCCTCTCAATTTGAGATGGGAGTGCTCTGGGCAATACTCATTATAGATTTTCCACCTTATCTTAGTAGTTTATCAATAATCAATTATTATTCCACTGTTTGTCAATCCAGCATTATTTGACCGAATGGGAAAGCAAAGTAGAGAGGCAGAGGATCAGTGCAGCTCATCTCTCATGCCCTGCAGTCATATCCCTTTGGCACATTAATGGCATTTTTTAAGAGCTTTGCGTTGCCTGGGGTTGGGAGTGAGAGGAGGGGCCTCTCTGTTGCTGTCTTCCCATAAAAGCTAGGAGAGCTAATTGCTCAGCATTCATTTGATTAAATGTATCCATGGCACAAAGATCAGATCTGTTTGTTCAATGTAAAGGAGAACAATAACATTCACATAGTTATTTCCCCTATAGTCTTGAAACAGAATTGATTAAAATGCTCTTCAAATAATGTAAACAACAATTTAATAAACTTATTAATTTGAAAATATTGTCATTGTCATCAGCCGCAGGCTTGATTCTGCCCGATGTCCCTTTGTATGTCTACATATCTCTCGTTCCCCTTTCACACTTGACCTGTCCCATGAAATAATACAGAAATGCCTAAAAGATGTCTTTAAAAAGGTCATAATTCACTTCTTCTAATTCTTTTTTTGTTACCTGTCAGAGCTGTACTGCTGTTTAGCACCGGAACACCTGGCAGCGCTGCCCATACACAGTCATCCATCATCGCCCTCATAAACACTGCTGTGTATTTATGACAGCGCATTAGATTTCCTATGCACTTTTCTTGAAAGCACAGGTTACTTGTGTGTCTTGTGTGGATTTTCTACCCAATTAAATCACAAAAAAGTTGTGTTTGTTTCCTTCTCAGTTTGTGACTTAGAGGAATTTGTTAATTGTTAAAGTTGCACAGTTGCAATTTGCAGGTTCCAGGCAGAATCTTCAAAAGACAGTGGCAGAATTGAAAGTTTTTTGGTGTTTTGTATATTTTATGTTTTTTGTCCGATGTTGTGCTTTGTGCTCCTTTGGTGAATGCCGTCGACTCACTGCAACATACAAGGTGTTTAAATAGCATTTGTGTGAAAATGTCTCCCTTACCTAATAGGTGATAAGTTTCCTCTTGAAAGTTGGCATCTTGAAATACACCTACTGAAATTATAAATACCTGATTTGGTTGAATATTAAGTTAAGTTATACAACTGGCGCTTTGGAACTCCTCAATTCATTTGGGTGTCTCATGCATCTGGGTAATGTGATATTTTTGGGATGATTCATTTAATGTTCATTTAATGTTATTTTTTGTTGTTTTGGTGTCAAAACAGTACTATTGGTTTCTTCTAACAAATGTTAGCAGATCTTAGGCGTCTGCTGCTTTTTGAGCACAGAGGGGGATGGGACAGCAGAGTGTGACCTTTATGGCTTTTAGGCTTTTTATGGCCCAGGAGGAACCGCTGTCAAAGAGAGCTTTGATACTAAAGATATCTCAAACAACTTAAATTATTATAAACTACATTCAGATCTGTCTGGTGATCATGCAGTCGTTGTGGTCAGTTCAGCTCAGTTTCAGGGAAACCCTAACTGCTCGTGACCTAGCTGTTCCATCACAGTCGTGCAGACCTGCAGCACTCCGCAGGTCTGTAGCCTTAGGTAATAAGCATCTCAATTCCCTGACCTCTACTGGATCTGACCGATAGATAACTGTCAAATACATCAATATTTTTGTAAATAGAGGTCAGTTTTTCAGAATTCTCATCTTTAAAAAGAGACTTTATACACATCTTTTTTTCTTCATGAAAAATACTTTTTTCATAATGATTCATACCCTTAATTATATGTCTTTGCTGATTTAAAAGCTTTTTCCTAACCCTGTCTTGATGTCTCAGAGTGGTATAACAAAATGCTCTACCATATTTAAAACCACATTTTGAAACACCAGCTGTCACAATTAAGAAATACCTTAATGGAAAGGAGTTTCCTCTTTGAATACAAAATGTTAGGATTAAAAGTATGAATTCTCACTTGGTTGTAGGGATTTCACTACGAATGTTGTATTGTGTGTTAGTCAACGCCTTACATCAGGATCACAGTACTCACTTTGTTGACTACTCAAAACCTGTAATTGTGTCTGTTTTCCTGTAGGTATCTCCTCTTTTGCAATCCAGCCAACATCTATTGTGGTGTCTGAAGGCTCAGTCGCCCGGCTTTCCTGTAAAGTCAGCGCCTACCCTCCTCCCATCATCACTTGGGAGCTCAATCGGGTCACATTACCCCTTACCACTGAAAGGTATGCAATGTGTTGTTCTCAGTTTAACTTTGTGGTATTATTTTTTATTGTTTAGATTGTTTCTCTATAGCAGTTTTATTTTAGACAAATATAAAATATATCAATCGCGATACAAAATTGTAGGTGATGAAAGTTGAACCACCTCTGTGTGTCATTCAGAATCACAGTCCTGCCCAGTGGTGTGCTACAGATACTTGGGGTGCGTCGGGCAGATGCTGGAAATTACCGCTGCATCGCCACCAACATTGCCAGCCGGCGGCGAAGCACGGAGGCCATTCTGACTATCATCCCAGGTATCTCATCATCTTCTTTGATGAATGTCGTCCGTAAAGATCATCGATACTCACTTTAATTGTCCATCCCAAAGGAGAAACTGTGTTTGACATTTACATAAATTGAGGAAAAGGGAATAAGTTGGAGGTCCTGTGATTTATTTCATGAGAAAAATCCTGAAAGAAATACTTATTTCAAACTCTTATATAAATAGTTTCTACAAGGTAGTTTTTTAACAGCACAGTATTTTCCTTTGAACCTAAAAATCCATATGAACTATTGCTGTTCTTCCTCTCTCTCTGAAGCTCTCTCCCTGAAGCTTCCCCAAAGGCCGCGCATCATCGCTGGGCCACAGAATATTTCTGTGTCGCTGCACCAGAGTGCCATCCTGGAGTGCATGGCCACAGGCAACCCCCGACCAATCATCTCCTGGAATCGAGCGGACAGCAAGTCTATTGATGTTTATAACACTAAAGTGTTGGGAAATGGCAACCTCATTATCACAGACATCAAGCCCCAGCATGGAGGAGTCTATATGTGTAGAGCCACCACTCCTGGCACACGAAACTATACTGTGGCCTCAGCCAATATCACTGTGTTAGGTAAAGATACTCACTATACATGTTGTGGCTATGTCTGCTTCTGTTATGTATTGACCATTCAGAATTCAGACGCTTCATATGTGTACATGTTTCTTACTGAAGCACCACCCTCTCTGGTGGAGTGGCCAGAGAGTCTGACTCGTCCACGTGCTGGCACCGCCCGCTTCGTTTGCCAAGCTGAAGGAGTTCCAGCACCTCAAATCACTTGGCTCAAGAATGGAGAACAAGTTCACTCTAATGGTCGAATCAAGATGTACAACAGGTATTTCTTTTTGACACGTCAAATGTATTTCCCTCAATAGAGATAACAGGAGCCCTAACTCCTTTAACCATGAGGTACTTATTTAACATTCATTGTTGACCACTTTAAACAGTTTAAATAAATAATGAACTACTTTTCCTACAGTAGAAAGGAAACTCAATAATTCCAAGCAGTGCCAATGGGGTTTCAGTGGGTTTCCTTCTAATTTGCTCCTGCTCCTAATTCATCTATCAGTTCTTGTTAAAGGCAATTATAGGATGAATGAAGCACAGCAAAAGAGCCTCAGGATGAAGCCATCTATTTGTGTGTGTTGTGCCTCTACCCCAGCAAACTGGTGATCAATCAGATCATACCTGAAGACGATGCCATCTATCAGTGCCAGGCAGAGAATGAGCAGGGATCGGTCCTCTCCATGGCGAGGCTGATTGTGGTGATGTCAGAGGACCGACCCAGCGCACCCAGGAATATCCGTGGTGACACGGTGTCGAGCTCTGCCATCCTTCTGGCTTGGGAGAGGCCCATGTATAACTCTGATAAAGTTATTGCTTACTCTGTGCACTACATGAAGGCTGAAGGTGAGTGTTGTCTAAACAAACATCCATTTCATTTTTTCGGGGACAACGACAAAAATTGAGGAATGTATGAATGTAAAATCATTAATACAGAAATTATAATATTATATGTCTAATCTGTGAGCTAATCATATGTGATCAGTGCTATGTTGGTGGGCAAAAGTAAAAAAAAGGAGTACTCACAATAAAGTAGAACAGAGTTTTGTTTTTTTTCTGACAAATAGGAATAAGTCAAATATAGACCTCAGCTCCGTTGAGCTTCAAGATGCAAGGCCCCATTCTTTTGGCTGATAAAATGCAGAATGCACAAAAAGCACAAGGGCCGTGCTGACACATAATACAACTATTTCCAGAAAGAAAAACTTGAGTTTGTGCAGTGCTTAAATTCAAGCCCTGCTCTTAATTATAACGCCACTGACTTTCATTGGGGGAGGCGAGATGTAGAGAATTCAGTTAGAAAAGGGAAACACCTGCCGGACTTTATCGGGGATAAGGAGCTCTGAGTAAAAATAACTAATTCTCAGTTTTATTCTTGAATAGTTGGCAAGGACTTTCTGCACTTGATTTATATCCAGTGACACAATCTCCCCAGTCTCATTCACAAAGAGTGGCTAATTATTGACATTGACAGAGTGTCCAACAGAGCACTCTTCACTTAAGGTAGCAGTCAGTGAGTTTTTGGAATGAATGGAAGCTCTTATAAAAGGAGGAACTAATCAGTCCGTGTGAAAGAATCTCTTAAAGTGTCATTCTATGAGGGAACTGGGAGGGTATTAATTAAACAGGAAGGTAGGCTTAAATTCACACTTTTCAGGGAGGCTTACTGTGCATTCAGCCTTTGTGTTTACCTCCAAATACCTTTTTTCACCAAGTTCCCAAGTGCACAATTACATCTTTTGTGACTTTGTACCAATTAAATAACTATTACACAATGAGTCATTTGTAACACTACTGTGTAAGTAGACATGGCACTAAATACTGCAAGAAGTGAAGACTGTAACTTTACTCTATTTTGTCATGCATAAGAAAGGCAAAATAAAAAAAAGGGCTAAAATGGTAAAATGTTACAAAATGAGCTAATAATGTGAACATTATTAATTATGAAAACATACACACAAAACACTTACCATGCCATTACACATTTTGTAGATGGATGGTGTGTATGTGATATATTCTTATATATATTTTTTCATATAAAAAACTGCAATCTTTTTAAGTGTTTTTACCATGTTGTCATTCGTCCAGGATTAAACAATGAGGAATATCAAGTTGTCATTGGAAACGATACAACTCGCTACATTATTGATGACCTGGAACCAGCTCGCAACTACACTTTCTATGTTGTGGCCTACATGCCCATGGGAGCCAGTCGCATGTCAGACCACGTTTTCCAGCACACACTCGAGGATGGTGAGGCACACAGCATGTGAAAATCATAAACAGTAAAGACAATCCCATAGTAAAAATGAAAAACCGGAAGGTAGTGGGGTCGTTGCTCTTCTATACCCGAGGGAGCTCAGAGAATGTTTGTTTATAGGATGTTTTAAATGCAGTGAATGTGCATTATTATTTACATAAATACCATGGAGTGTTTTTAAATTCAAGGCTAACCCAATTTGTTCATGGTATTGACCTTTGGGTCAAAGGCTACTATATGTCTGTTGCACATGACTGAAACTATTAAATGGTACTACATAGACTTGTCTGCACTGAGGGCAAGCCTGAGGTCATCTTAGATAGGGATTTTAACATTGATTTACACTTACAAGCAGGATGTTCAGCTCTATTATAACATAGTGGTAATATAATGGCTGTTCAACTATTCACTGCAGGCACCATCATTTACTTTCACAGTTTGCTTTTGAGTGGGTAATAATGGATATTATGGCAATATATCCCTGTATATGTAATTTTATATTGCAATATATCACAGCACATTTGGCTCTGGGTATTCTTCTAAATCATAAACTTGAGAAGTCAATGTTATTTGTCATGAAATCGAAAAAAACACAAAGAATGCTGCTCCTGGATTTCCAAGGTTGCACAGAGTGGTCTAATACAGCCAGTTGTATAAGTGGGATTGTTAGGTTATGAATGAATGAACTAAATGATACCGTGTCCCGCCATTTAAGTTCTCTTTGCTTAACCCACTTTATGTTTATATTATTTTACTTCGGATTGAAGTGGTATATTAAAAATCTGATAAAAAGGTAACATTTTTTATTTTAGCTTTAGTTCACCAATTAACAGATTAATCGTTTTTTAAATCTCATCCTTTTTATTTTTTCTGTCCACAGTTCCTATCCGCGCCCCGGAGCTCAGCCTTACCAGCCGCAGCCCTACAGATATCCAGGTGTCTTGGCAGCCACTTGCAGACAAGCTAAGCCGTGGACGAGTCTCCGCCTATCGGTTGTCTTATCGCACCAGTGCTGAGAACACAGTCTCACAGATGGAGCTACCTGGGGAGAAGACCAATCATCTCCTGGAAAACCTGCAGCCTGACACCATCTACCTCCTGCGTATTGTTGCCGCCACCAGTGTTGGGTGGGGGGAGCAGTCTGCCTGGACGTCCCACCGCACTCCAAAGGCATCCAGTGCAAGAGGTACAATAGTCTTCAGTAAAAATATTTAGATCTGCACTTGAGAATTTGGCCCATAAATTATGACCAAATCCTCATTTCCACCAAAGAAACAGAGCAAAAAGAAGAGCTTGTTTTAATAATAGTGTTAAGGCATTGCATATGTTGCTCTGTGACCTTCTACTGTCAGTAACATTGGAAGGGCTTCAGTCATGGGTCATAAATAATAAAGCATAAATAAGTGTGAAATGTGAATGTGTGGCATCAGATGGTAGTTAACTTTTCACCAAAAAAGCTGGTTGGGAGCCTCCTCTGTCCATCACATAAACACTGGACACATGTTTATAGACATAAAACAATGACAATTTGAAGAATTTGTATTAGTTTGTTATGAAAAAGTATGTCAACAGCACAGTATATTTCGACTGGGGGAGTAATATTTTTATCCTCTGGACGTTTATCCAGTGTTTTTATTATTATCATTATATCCTTACTAGTGTATGATTGTAAGTTAACGTTCTATAATATCCTGGTCATTTTCAAAATATAAGCTTTATGTGAATATCTTTTCTCTACAGTTCCGCTGGCTCCCGAGCTACATTTGGAGCCTTTGAATTGCACCACTATTTTGGCGCGCTGGCAGTTGGCAACCAGAAACAAGGCTGTTGTGCAAGGCTACAAGCTTTTCTATCATGAGGGGAGCCAGTCTGAGAACACTCCAGTTCAGCTGCGTGCCTCAGATAATACATACACCATCGGGGGCCTTGGTGAGTTTTGTTTCAGATCATTTGAGTAACCTCCTTCCGCTATGGGACATGTCATTCCTTGTGATATATTAAGGTACACATATCAAAAGTGCCCATGTAAGATGTAAGGAAAGTTGATTTGAAGAAATGTAAATTGACAGAAATTGTAGTTACCTAACTTAAATTAAACAAAAAAAGATGATAATAATGGCCTTTCTAGCCTAACTGGTTGCATTTTACGTGTGTTCATGTTAGTGATTATAATGAGTCGTGAGTACTGTTTTCAAAGCAATAGTATTTTAATAGTAAGGAGGGTTTTTTGAAGATAAATGAGAAAAGTATGTAGAGTGATTTATTAATGCACATTGCATGCCTCGGTGGAAAGTCAGTAAAGAAAGTGTTAGTGCCATTTTTTCTTAAAAGCAGAAGCAACATTATTGTCAGTCAAGCTCATGAGTGATTAATTGGATTAAGTCTTGTCATGTATCGAGAAGAGGTTCGTGAACCGTGGAACAGAGCAGCACTACATCCCACTTCGATGACCTTATAACCTCTGTAAGGGGTTTTAGTGTGTGTGTGTGTCTTTTCAGCAGCTGCTGGATGGTGTTTTGGGATACACAGCTCTTCTGGCCTTTAGGTCAGATTCATTTTGGCTTTTTTTATTTGAGAGAGGAAGGGGGGCTCAGGCCAATGCAGTGGACAACTGACCATCTGTGGCCAGAGGGGATCAACCAGGTGGTCAGCAGCTGACTTGTAAATCAGAAAGAAAAATGTCAAGGGGGAGCTCTGGATTGCTATAGGTGTTAACTCCTTGAGGCATTTAGTTAGTTAAAATAAAGTCCAATGATTTTAACAGAGCTACTTTAATACTAATGTTACAAAATAGTATTACAAAACCAAAATCTATTTCTGTTTCTATTCAAGACATTACACAATAAGGGAATCATTTAATTATGTTTTTACCCAATTAATTAAAATGTCATAATGGTTGTATCGGTATACATAATATTGAGGAGTCTGCGGTTTTCATAATTCACCTGATATTTTCCCTCGTGGCTCTAGCTCATCAGATCACTAGTGAATAAATGTTCTGGGAGAAAGAGGGAGATTTTGATAAATAACAAGCCAATCAGCAATATAAGCTTCAAACAATAGAAACAAAGCTCTAGCTGACTAAAAATAATTATAGTTTTGTTCCTCTTAGATAAAGGAGCTTTGCAAGGCTATGTTTTTTGGAGAAAGGGGAGCTGTTTTGTGGAGGCTGATTTATTGTGTTTTATGACCGCTTTGAGCAGTGTTGCTAGAGGAGCATTGACATCAAAGCCTCTCATTGTGTTGGGCTTTCAAAGCCACAAAGATAGTTTATTAGCCCGGCTTTTAAGGAAATACAGCCTCTCACCAACTGAGCTGTAGGCCAAACAATGATAGTAGTGTCTTGTGAGCTTGCTGTCTTGCAGTGCTGTGATTTGGTTCTCATGAATCAGTTGGCGCACTGTGCATGAGGACAGAGGTGTAAGTGAAGCCCGTGACCTCCTGTGCAGCAACACACCCTGCAGCAGAGAAAGCATCGCTGTGCTGTGAGGAATCCGACTAATTGCCGTTGAAGGCAGTTGCTAATTACAACTTGCTTCTTCAAGACATAACTTTTTGATTTTAAAACTGTGCCATTCAATCAGAAATCAATTGATAAAATGCTGATATTAATCCATTTTAAATGCTAAAATCCAGTCCCAAAGTCAGAGCACTCCCGCAATATTGATATGAGCAAGGGTATTTTACTGCTACTGAAGAGCATTTTTTTCTTTGAGTGGTTGCTTTGTCTTGCTTAAAATGACAAATGTAAGTCTTTGTTACAAAACCTTTGCAACAGTAGCATTTACAGCTATTTACTTACCAATGTAGCAGAGATGCTGCACATTCAGCAGAGAGCTGTCTCCATTGGTAGCAAGCAAGACCAGTGAAAACTCTCGTTTGTCTTCTATTTCCATAATTTCTTTACTTCTGCTAAAGTAAGCATGCCAACAGATTACTTTCCTGTCTCATTACTTTCCAGTAGTGAATCTCTGTAGCATAGATTTTGCCCTGAAGAAACGCCGCTGCTCAGAGGGTGTATTACATCCGCTTAACTCATAAAAGACATTTACTGTAAGCTGCTCTCATTCACTTATGACAGCTAGTATTGTTGATATTTACTCCCATGTGAGCATGTGACCTGAATGGAGAGAGAGGACAGGGCTTTGGTTTATCTAGATTCCTCTGTTCCGTATGAAAGAATATTATACTTCATTTTATTTTATTCTACGTTTTTGGCAGATTACTTCTAATGTACTTTAGTTTGTCAAACTACTTGTTGAAGATTTGGAGCAATAATTCTCCAATGCAAGAATCCACTTTTTGTTTCTTAAGGACCACCAAATGCTAAATGTTGGTTTCTCTCAGCAGCTGATGTCTGCTAATTAAATCTGCTTGTACTGTAAATTGCATTTCCTATAATTACCGGGATGTAAACAGCAGCCACCGCTTCTTTGCCAATAAAATTGATTTCTAAATTATCAGCTGTGGCAACATTGGATAATGTTGATTCAGCTCCGTGTACAGCAGCAGAGGATGCTCTAAGCTTAAAATGATCACTTATGACGAAAACAAGTGATTGAAAGCGTACCCTGAAAGAAAGGAATGTGTGTGAGAGGCTCCAGTTGGGTATAAATGACACAGGGATGTGACCTTTCCTCCCAAGTGTATTCTTTACATGGTCCATGGGAAGAACTTTTAGTCATAGATGGGCTTTAAATACCTATCCTACCTGTTAGCACCAGGCAATGGAATATGGACAACTGTTGATTTATCTCACAGCTGCAGGCCATCTTGCATACTCTATAACGTTTCATTAAACATGAGTAGACTAAAAATAGAGTTGAGTTCTGGTTACTCTAACAGTCGTTTTGTTGTGTGAAAACTTATGTGAGTTTGTTTTGATTTGTATTAGTAGGGGAAAGG
Organism: Colistium nudipinnis; assembly: GCA_016785305.1. Taxonomy (NCBI): domain Eukaryota; kingdom Metazoa; phylum Chordata; class Actinopteri; order Pleuronectiformes; family Rhombosoleidae; genus Colistium; species Colistium nudipinnis. The sequence continues at coordinate 3,276,088 of JAFBJU010000879.1, forward strand.
AGAAAGAGGGGGGGAGGGGGAGGAGAGAGAGTTGATAGATGCTGGTGTGAGGGTTCATACAGGAGTTGACATTTATGGCCCCTGTTCAGGCCGGGCTTGCTGTGGCCCTCGGGGGCCTTTCATGGGGCTGAACAAAACCAACAGGATCTGAGTTTTGGTTGTAAAAAAGGGTGACCACAAATGGTTCAAATATGCCCTTTAATAAGGCAGCATAATTTATGGAAGTAAGGCCACGTGAGAATTACCCCGGTGGGAAGAACAGGGAAACATCTTTACATGAGGAATAGTATCTAAAGCCTACTGCACCACTCAAAATTAAAAAATATTGATTTGGACTAATGAAACAGGTATATTTTGTAAATCCAGTGCTATATTGGGTAATTATGACACGATTCATTGGTTCTTCTAATCGATCGAAACACAAAAAATTCGAATATTCATCTTCCTAAATATGACAAATTGCTGCTTTCTTCTATTTTATGTCATTGTAAAATAATGTGATTTGATTTGGTACTGTTGGAGAAGACATTGACTCTGGCTCATGCAGCCATAGGGTGAAGTTTTCTGTTTGATGAAAGACAATTATTTTGTTAGCTGTGGTAGAGTAGTATATCTACTGAGTTTGTCTCCATCAAGCAGTGTATGTATGTTATGATATGGGTAACATTCCAACAGTCTTTTATTTTGCTGTTGCTTGTGGATAACACGGATACACATCCCAGGACATAATAAATAGCTATATTTTTGTTAAGAGCTTAAGATTCTCACTCCGCTGTAGGTGAAAAGCCAAACCTGTCCACTGCTACAGAACGCTGTCGCCACCTATTCAGTGGCATTTTATTCTGACTCTTGGCATTTCCCTGTTTTTCCACTCACTTCCTCTGCTTGACCCTCCCCCCTTATCGTGAGCCCCGTAACCCCTCCTTTTGCAGGATTTAGCTCGCCAAGATTCCGTGTCAAAGGTCATGGCCCAGATGTCACAGCTTCCCCCCTCTCAGAGCTCCTCTCTCGCATAATTACGGCAGGCTTATTGTATTGTGGGGCTGGGTAGAGGTGCACACTACATGCCTAGTCATCTTTAGAGGTGGACATACTTAACAAATTGCAACTGTACAAAAATTGCAGACCCTCTGACTATATTTACCTATAGCACCAAGAAATAGAAATGTTTAAAAAGGTGTTTTCTTGCTGATCTTCTCACTGTTCTGTCTTGTCAAAGTAACCATTTATCTACTGATGGTGATTAGCATGGTGGCATTTTCTCTTCCTTGACATTGTCATTGTGTAGTTGTAGGCAGTGAGAATCCAAATGCAAAAGAAGAGGCACATCTCATATTCCACACCCATGACCCCAGATTCTTCCAAAGTTTTATCTCAGCCTGACCTGTTGGCCCTGGTCTGGCTCCAGTGAAACTCCTCAGGGCTGCGTGGGGGTGGAAGTGGCTTGACTTCCCCCTCCTAAACTTCTTTAACCTCCACGGACACAGATTAATCTCCTGTGGTCTTCCTCTTTTTTTCTACCACCTAAATGGCTCACACTTCAACAAAAGGTAGTTGTCTGTTAGTAATCTGCTCAAGTTTTTTTTTTGTGCAAATGTCTATTTACGCTAAATGTCTGCACATGTTTCTACAACCAACAAGACTGCAAGAAATTGCTGTAGCTTGACATCTATAGCTCAGCAGTCGGCTAGTTAACACATAATATTAATTGACCTTTAAGAGGAACATTAATAACATTTTACTGGCTGTAAGAGTCGACAGATATGATTCACAATATCGACATTATATGCAACATTTAAATTAGTCCCTCATCAACATGTTTAAAGGATAAAAGGGACTTTTGGTCAGATGGCTTTTGTCCAGGAAAAGGGTCTTTGGGGTGACTTTGGCCCGCAACTGCTGTTGACCATCCACAACGTCCCTCCCTGGGGATTTTGTGTGTCGCTTTAACCCCCGGATTTTAGACTAAAAAGGAGTGGCCGCTGACCACTAACCACTGGGCCTGACGAAGGTTAGAGAAGGGTCGTACTTATTTGCACTGAAAAGACTCAGTGACAGGGTGATGGATAGCGGAGCTCTTGTTGTTCTACTGCCCTGTGTCCTGCAGAAACTGACCAAAGGACTCATGGCACTGAGCATCTGTCACAATGCCTCACCTCTCGTTCCCACCACACCATCAAGCTCAAGAAAGCCCCCTGACCCCACACCCGCACAGCCCAGCTCTCTCTCTCTAATGTAGCATCCCTTCCTGCTCACCCTATGAATCACCTAGAACTGTGTTACGGCCCGTGTTGAAATATCTAGTAAAGGTACCTGACGTAGAGATGTAACCACACATTGTAGGCAGACTTATCGTACAGGAAGAAGCTTTTATGTCATACGTTTATAATGGGATGTATGTGGGTTCTCTCTCTAACTAAATGCAGATCCAAGGAAGAAGTACCATGTTAAACTTCTGGCTTTTAACTTCGTCGGAGACGGCTACCAGGCGGACCAGACTGTCAGTACCCCTGGATGTGTCTGTAAGTCCCACAGTATACCTGAACATATATGTTTTTACACTGTGAAGGCATCATGATGGAGTCATTTGTATTTGCTATATAATTATGTGGGGAAAAATATATTTTTTGTCTATGTATCTCTCAGCTGTTAGAGATCGCCTCGTGCCCCCTCCACCTCCACCACACAATGTGTATGCCAAGACTAACAGTTCGAGTGCCGTGTTTCTGCAATGGAGCCGGCCAGCCTTTACCTCCAGCCATGCAGTCAACTACACCATCCGCTGCAATCCCGTGGGCCTGCAGAATGCCTCCCTTGTGCTCTATCTGCAGACGTGAGAACTTCTCCTATATACGTAGCCACTATTTGTTTAAAACAGCATTATAGTTTTGTTTTGTCACTAGATGACAGACTTCCACTAATAGCCAAACATGTCCGATATATATATTGCCTTTTAAAGTTATGTCTGACACAGTTGCGTGTTTATAGTCTATTGACAACTGTTTCTAGTCACCCAATAAGCTGCACTATTGATTTGTTTATCTATAATACATTTTTGCAGACTTACATGTAGCATGTGACTGTAAGTGAAATCAGATGTTTTCAACTACGCTATCTGTGTGTTTTGCATGTTGGTTTGTTGCTCATACGATAGTTAAGCCCTCATTGTAATACAAAGTTCTGTTATTTACAGCTATTTGTCAATTCAGCAGTAGCACATTATCACAGCTTAAAATCAGCTGTGTCACATGTAATTCTTTACACCTAACAGCACAAATACCTTCCTCACACTGTTGGGAAAATCTCACTATTCTCTCCATCACTGCTGAGAGGGCTACATATCACCATCTGCTGGCCATCCTTAAAGGGCCAGTTCCCCTAAAAACCTAAACTTAGCAGGAGCTGATGAACATCATGAGTGACCTCATAATCATATTTTAAAAGACCAGTGTGACCTGCACAATCAACACATCTAAATCACAATTGAAGATACAAACATGTTATAAAATAACTGGTCTGTATTTATCCTGCAGGAGTGAGCAGAGCCTCCTGGTGAGAGATCTGGAGCCCAATACCAAGTATGAATTTGCTATCCGCCTTCACATTGATCAGCTATCGAGTCCCTGGAGCCCTGTGGTCTATCAGAGCACTTTCGCTGAGGGTGAGAACAAAGCATTTAAATACAGTTATTGTACATACGCTATATTAGGTTTTCCATACAGCCTTTTGTTTTCAAGTTCTTGTGAAAAAGTAGAACACATAAAGAACTGCGTGAAGACATTTATTTTGAAGTCATTCCTTGCTAAGACAGGATTTTTTTTTTGTGTTTATGGTATATGTATGTGATATTCTTCTTATCCATCCACACACAGCTCCCATGTTACCTCCTTCCAACGTGAAAGTGACTCTAATTGAGGAGGACACAGCGCTGGTTTCATGGAAGCCCCCAGATGAACTCAACATAGCTGTGACACACTACACAATCCTGTACACCTCCAGGAGTGCATTCATCGCTGGGGAATGGCAAGTGATGCACAGAGAAGGTAAGGAGGGGAGTGGAAAGAGAAGTACACAACACAGCAATATGGGTTTTACATGTATAACAATATTTACTACAAGTATAAAAACATCCCATGAAGACATCAAAACATTTAAAGATTGACTGAAAAAAAGAATAGTGTAGATAAAGAGGTTATACAGGTGTCATGGGGAGGGGACACAAAAGCCCTCTTCTGGCTCAGACAAATGACCCATTGGAAATCAGTAACTCATTTCATCATCCTGGACAAACTCACTTATTGACCTTTTATACACAAAGACCACACATTTCTATCAGTGTTGATTTTAGTTCTCCTCTTTCATCTGTTTCTAAATTGTTTAGCGTGTATGGTTTCGGTGCTGCTATTAAATTCTGTTTTTGCAGGATGTATTTCATTTCTTATCATGATGGTGAAACTCCATATACTATGTAACTGTGCTTAGGAGTTTCTGTAGTTTCATTACTTCACGCTCAGACATAACTGCATCCACAATATACTGTATATGGCAGGGACATAAGATAAATGGATTTATGGTTTTATTATAATGCCTTAAATGCCTTACAACATTTTATTTTATTTTATTTTTTAGTTACATTGGATCCTTTTTTTCTCTATTTACACTCAGAATTGTAGTATATCATGTTTGATATCAGTGAGGAATGTTTTAAACATACAAGTCCTTTACATGGACAGGCTCACTGAGATTTAAACTTTAATAACAATTTTAGCATTAGAAGAAAAACATAATATTTTCAAATTAAAAGTGAAATGAGAGATTAGGAAGTCATTCTTTCTCACTTTCTCACCCTCGCTTTCTTGGAAGCAAGAGTTATTGTTTGTGTGGTTGTATCTGCTTTGTGAGTAAGTGTTTGGGGCTTTTTTCTCCTCTACCACTGGGGTAGGGGTCAAAAGTCAAACTGCTCACAAAGCCCACCCACCTCAGCTCAAGCTTCTGTAACCTCAAACTGAGCATCCATCCCCCTACAGCCTCTGCTGGGACCCTGGTGGTTTGGAGACTGGGTGGTATTGGATAAGGGATTGATCCCCTGTTACCTTTGGACAAAGCTAGGATAGCTGTTTCTACATATTTTCAGTCTTTATTTTAAGTTAAGATCATATGCTTCTGGTTGCAGCTAGGTATTTATTGTACAGACCTCAGAGAAGACTCTTCTCATCTAACTCCCCAAATATTAAATTACTGCTTAAAATATTACAGCTATATGCAGTTAAACCTATCTGTTAAAGGTGATTTGACTTAGTTTGTGTTGTTCTTTCACCCAAGCTATGCACCAAACCATTGCCAAATGAGCCATAAAATGTTTAAAGATGAATAATCAGGTGTTATAGAAATGTATTTAATCTATGTAGGTTAAACATGAGTTTTAAAGTACTAGGATTATTGCAACCTTTTGAAAAAAAAATGTTTTACTGAAGACTCATTTACTACTGTAGTGTTGTTTATCATGAAAGAATGGATGTGGTTATATTATTCTCATTGAATTAGGAAGTGGCCTTAAGTCATCGATTTTTTAGTAAAAGCACTATCTTGAAGGTGAGCTTTTATATTCTTAAACTCTCCAAATATTATTTTAACATGTTCGAACATGTTTCAACAGGGACTATTACCATGGCACTGCTTGACAACCTGAAGCCTGGTCAGGTTTACATGGTGAAAGTTTCTGCATCTAACGACATGGGTGATGGACCATTTTCCCACACTGTGGAGCTGGCAGATCTCTTCTCTGACCCTCGGCATTCCACAGGTCAGTGCCATCTACGTTGTCCTGACAGAATCACTTTTATGGGAGACTTTTGACTGTACTTCTTGATATGGCAAGGTATCCAATCTAACAGGATTTACTTCATTCTTCTCAGCACTTTCTGATGGCTTCTACCACCTGGACCAAAAATCAATGAGAGGCATCACAGTGGGGGTCTGCATTGCTCTCATCTGTATCATCATATGTGCTTTCATCATTGTCTGCAGAGGGAAAAACAGGTACTTAGTGTGTCTGGATACAGCACAAGCCCCTGTTTTCTTGAGATGTGTTGGCTTGTAATGACAGCTTGTTTGTTACCCCCCCAGGAAATGTTCAACAGTTAAAACATACAGAGAAGGGGTGAGCACATCTGCCTCTACTGCAGTACAGCTGGGCTCTGATGGACAAGCAGAGAGTGCTGATGTGACTGTGCCCATGATGATTCAAAGCCATTTCATCGATGCAAAGGTACTTCACATTAATGACAGCAGGTGCACATTATTTGAATTTGGGAAGTTGAATAAAATATGTAAATAGGGAAGCTAATTGTATAAGTCCCCTACAATATCATAAAAATATTAATTCAGTATCATAATCACTGAAATGTTAATATTGATCAGAATCAAATCAAATGTAGATCTAAGAGAAGCCAGGGTGTCATAACCATTTTAAAATGGATATGATTTATTAAAATGTAATAATTTTTCACTTGCAGGGTGGAACAAATCTCATGATCAATTCTCTTGGTCCTGTTCAACCAGTTACTGAGAAGAAAAAGAAGTGGTTTACTTTCACCAGTAAAATGAAAAAGGACAGTAAAGTAGCGCAGGTAAGATTTTGAATGATAAATCCGTTACCAGCAATATGTAGTTTGACAAAGAATGAATAGTTGAGAATATGGAAGGTTCTTTGTTTTTTCGTACAGTTAAGGAAACACTTTTAATAAGTAATTCAATTAAATACAGCCATAAACACCCAAATAAAACAAATGTTTTTCTGTGGCCTGCAGGACATGAGACATGGCACCGTCTCTTATCAGCCGGGCACCACAGTGTTGACCTACGAGGAGTTGTTGATTTCTCCCGACCAGCCGTGCACCCTTCAGGCCCTGCTCGGGCATCCCGGGGACACAGAGGGGTCTTCTAACAGCGAGAGCAGCCATGAAACCGGCGACTCGGGTCGCTACTCTCACGACGAGTCAGAGATGACCAACCTGTCGTCGGGTGCGAGCAGCCGGTCGCCGTCTGTGACGGCGGAGGACAGCCGAGGCTCGGAGTGCAGCGGCCCCACTGAAGATCCCAACGAGCTGTCAGAGGAGAGTCGGGCTGAGCTGGAGTTTATGGAGTCTGCTCAGGACGGCTGCTGTCGGCATGAAGCCCAGGGGAGTTCTAAGTCTGCACTTTCTCTCTGTGTGTGAGTGTATCGATGACTGTATGTGTGTGCGTGTGTATATGTGAAGACAGTGGTATACTATTTGTTTATTAACACTGCATAACAGAAATGTTAAAGGAATAGTTTGGCCATGTGCTTATTTTATCTCTGGGAGGGCAGACGATAAGATTTATACCAATCTAGAGCAGCTGCAGCCTTCTTTAGCAAAACCACTGAAAAAGGCAGAAAGAAACAGCACACCTGTCTCTTTATGAAGCTAAGAACAATTCCTGCCAGCTTCACTTTTTGTGTAAAAAAACATCCAGTTTAGGCTTTATGGGAGGTCTTCTGGTAAGTGTTAATGGCCGGTTTCTGTCTTTGTGCTAAATGGACAAGATGACGAGAGATGAGAATGTGATGTCCTCTCTCACCATTTCCCCACAACGCTGAACTATTCCCTTACCTGTGTAGCAGCCAAGAAACAGCAAGCCACGGACATTTGGCTGAAACGTATCCATATGACTCTGCTGAAGATATTTTTTGTCGTAAGAATGCCACAGGCCTGAATGTCAGTGTGAGAGTATATTAGCGTGTGAGAGAGGTATAAAGATACAAAGAGAGAGGCCAAAAAAGGCTTTTTTACCTACACTATAAAATGTGAGCTGCGAAGGTCATTTGATTCCTTTTATGGTGCTTTTTTTAAGTAATGTCTTGTTGGTTCTACTCTCTTAATTTGTGCCTCTATGTGTTTTTGAAAAGAAAAAAAGAAAGAAAAAATCTCACCCACCATGAATGTTTAAAAAAGATGGAAAAAGTGACATTTCTGACATGATTTAAGAGAGTTTATCACTGGAGCGAAAAAGGGAAGAGTGAGTCCTATTCGCTGATTATCTACCTCTGTTTACCTCTGGGTAAACTTTCCACTGTATATTTAATAACTACTTATACCTATGTTTTGTGATGGGCTGCTTCAGTTGCGTTGCATTTTATACTTCCTGATGACCTTTCTGATTCGTCATCCCCGTTTGTCATTTCGTCTTGTTTTGTTCTGATTTACTGGATGTTGAGGGTGCTGCAACTTTTTCCTCTTTCTCCACCTGTTGTGTGGACTAAAGGATGTAAAACTAATATTCAGTTTGATATTTTTCTCCTCAGTCGTTGGTGAGGTCCTGAGCCAGTATTAATATATTTCTTTTTCATGTGATCCATTATTGAGTAATGGTATGAAAGAAATAATGAATGTTTGCTTTAATTTGTCTGTCAGTTAGCAGCTGCCCTTGCCACTCCTGTTTTATACTACCTCTTTAAATAATTATTTTTTATTGTGTTATTTGTTTTCCTAAACTCAGGGAACAAGGTTTAGTGTGTTTGAAAAGTCATGTAGTGTTACATGGTGAACTGACAGGGTATCTTCTCAGTACTAAACTATTAACTACTAGAATATGTTATGAATGTATCTCTGATATTGTGTCCCAGTAGCTCAGATGTTGTGCTGTCCTCCAAACAGATGGAAAACCCCAGGTCCAAAAATGTCTGCTTTTACAACAGACCCTTTTGATTGTTGACTTTTCCTTTTTGTTCATGTAAAGAATCAAACCAGAAGTGCTTACAGTTACATGTCGGTACAGAAAAGCTTTATGATTGGCCTTAATGTGGAGTGCATCCCTCGGATGCTGTCACCAAAGCCCCATGTCTTTGAGTGAGACGCTCCACATGAGGAAGCAACACATGAAGAGTGATTGTGGTAAAAGCAATGAAAGTGTTTAATCAGAGATGAAAGTGAAGAATTGAATGAACACCATAAAATAATCTATATTTTTGTTAGAATATATGTACTACTGAGTACACATTGTAGTTACTTTTGTTCCATGTAGTATTTTTACTTTGCTGTAGAGTAGATAAAGATTAGCACTTGTCTGCCAATAGTTTTGTATTATCAGCCAATGTGCAGTGGTGACTGTGACGCTATTACCCAAAGAGTTGTTTGCTCCCTGGTTTTATTTTAGTCTCTCAACTAATCTCTGGCAGAAGGTTACTAGGGAACGGTGAAATAATCGAAAGACATTAGACCAAAGATCAAACGCGGCCTTGGAGATCAGTTGAGATGCTGCTCCTCAAACAAAGCCTTGCACAATAGTGGCCTTAACCCAGGACAACATGAGTGTAAAGAGTTGTGGGTTAAAACTCTAAGGAAGCGCCTGAGTGATTGACAGGCACTTAAGGATGCTGGAGTGGAGAGTTAATAATCAGTCTTATGCATGCAATCCAAATTATCCTGTTGCAGAGTTCCTCGAATACTGTTGCAAACAGATGTCTGTACATTGTAGGAGGAAATATTAAGTGAAATACAGTATATTATATTGATTAGTAGTCTTTTGCAACAGTGCAGTCCAGTGTAAATGTGCGCCCACTGGTTTTTGACCTTGTGAATGAGTGAAAAACAAATCAAATCGTCTTCTTTAACAATACCACAAATTGAAATTACTTTTTTTTTGTGTTGTTTTCCGAAAGGTCAGTGGGTGAAAATGTTTTCACATAGCTGTGTTTTTAATCAGAGGATTTTGCGGAGGATTCAATCATGGGAAATGTTTGGGACGAAATGTGACACAATCAGTTTAACTTTATTTTTCGAAAAGCAAACAATGTAAACCAAAGATTTATTTTTCAAAGTCACCGTTGCATATTGGCAAAAGATCAATGTAAAGCATCCTACCTTTGTGTGAAATGTCCGTTACAGTGGTCTCATTTTACAACTGTATATGTTGTACTACGAGGTATACTATATTCTTATAATAGGTACAGATTAAATGAAATAGGGTCTTATTGGCTGTGAAAGAACAAGGGCATAGAGAGGAACCAGGATGTTGTCTTGATGCCTCTCATTTCATGAATGGTGTTATGTTTGAATTGTGTCCCTGTTCAAGCATGTGAATTTAAAGGGATGACACACAGTCTTGTCTGCATGTTCTCCCTTTTGCAGTAATATGTTGTTTAAATAATGTGGGATGAAGCACTGTGGGTTATTTACAACCAAACTCAGGGGGACCCACAGCTGCTTCTCCAAGAGAAAGCAAATTGAATGTACCTTTTGTAATTATGCCTTGTTTTTTTTCTGTTAATGTTTTCTTGTATTTTGTCAGTTCGTCTGTGTCAGCAAAATTACTTGAAATTTGTTTGTTTTTCTGACAAAAATGTTTAGTTAGGAGATTTTAGAAAGTGTTGAATTATGAAAAAATCTAATAATAAAGAATCCAACTTTGAAGAAAAAAACGTGTCTGCTGTTGTTTTTACGATAGATGTTTAGTACAAGTACCTCGACCTACTACAACCTACACCAACTAATGTGAAGTACCAGTTTCTCCATAACTGCTACATCTTCATTTTGAAGCCAAATGTACTTTTCAGTGCATTCCGAGCTCACGGAACAAAACAAGGGCCGCCACCTGTTTTCTGACGGGCACTTTAAACTCTGTAACGTCATCCACGTGGCTTTGAAAGCCCTCTGTGAAAGCTACAACACAAACATAACAGTGTTTTTCCCTCTCAGAATTACAAGTGCCTTTATTCCCAAGGACATTTCTGTGGTGCGGGGTGCCCAAAAATAAGCAAAGGTTTAACGTTAACACTCCGCCTCTTACATTCTCAGTGATCTGCTATGTCACACTTCCTTGTTTATATTTTTTTTTCGCCGTCACAACATTTGCGAGCACACGGCTTGCCTCACCCTCGCTGAGCCTGTTTGGCCACCGCGCTGTCCTCTGGGAAATCTAGTTTTACCGGTTCGACGAAGGCTCTGCGTTCAGGCTGCGCGGCGTGTCCAGAACTACATTTCCCAGGTACAGTTGGTTGTTACCGGACAACCTCGGGTATACTGCAACAACTCTGGAGCTGATTGCAAACCGCTGCTACGTCGTGGGAAACAAAACACCGGCGAATGTGTGTATGTCTTTTCCTTCTTGTCGTTGTTCAAAGCTTTTCGTGTGAAACGCCCAGTAATTAGTTTGGTGTTTGTCTGTGACGATTAAGTCTGCAGATGCACTTAGGGGTGACGTTCATAACCAGGGTGTACATTTAGCATGTCCGTGAGAAACGTGTTGGTATCTAATGTTGAGAGACGAAGCTCAGGTCACTTTTACGGACGCGCACATCTCTTTAAGCCATTTAAGCTAATGCTCATGCTGTTGTTCAACCAGGCCGCATCTCCTCTTAGTTGTCACTGTGATCCGTCACCCCGAGAGGCCGCTGCACAACATGCTTGTTTGTTTGTACCAGACGAAACCATTTCAAAAGTAATGTTAGTGGAAATGAGTAGAATTAATGACATAAGTGGACAGAACACCATCCAGTGGATACGGATTAAGTATTACAATTATTATTTTTTTGACTAAAGCCTACAGATGTGTGTGGGTCTGCAACAAGTCTGTACTTCATTTCTCCATCACCTGTGTGAATATTTGTGTCATGCTGATTGAACTGGGATATTCTTATGAACCAAAAAGGGCAGTATACATCCTTGACAAGTTAACGCAAAGCTCGATTACATTCAATATGACCTATACGTTGTAAGATTGACATATCTTTATAGAAGACATATGTATACTGTCTCAGGGTTTACATTATCATATCTCCCCTGTGTGACAACAGGTTTGCTGGTTCCCACATTTCTGTTTCATAGTCATAGTATTGCCCCTACATCAATGATTATCATATACACCATACAAGACCTTTCTTGACAATGACAATCATATTCTCGTAATATTTCAAATTATATTGACTCTAATATATAAAGCAAGTCCTGAAAAACATAATATAGTGTTTGTGCATCACAGTCTGTGCATATTGCAACATTGATTTTTGTTGTTCTTCAGCTATGGAAATGTGATATATGAACTGAATCGCTATCTAACATCCCCTTTGTCTCCTTTAGATTGCTAGAGCTTAATGCTGACAACATTCCGAAATGTCAGAGACTTCGAGTGACGCGGAGTCTTCCTGTGGCTGGACCATTATTAGTAATGAGGTATTAAACTTTTTTTCTTTATCCCTAATCACAGATATGTCTCTATTATTTGGTTATCACTGCCGTTAAAAAATGTTAACAGGTTTAAGGTGACAATGAGGGGAAAGTTTAACACTGTGTAAAAACAAACTTTACTTATAAAGTAAGTAAAAGTTTTGTCTGTGAAGGTAACCAAAGGATGTTTAGAGCTCAGTATCACATTTCATAAAACATATACAAGTTTATCCCACTTTTGGCAAATTGTTAAACTTGTGGATTTTTGGACCTCACTGCCTGGATCAGTTTTCTTTCTATATTGGAAACATGATTTTCTGCCAGAGTATGAACGGAACTGTGTGATTTGGATTAAACACAAATCTGACAACTGAGGTGGTGAAATTAAACACTAGTTTGTAAATTGTTTTTGTTGCTGTTTTTACTTGAATAATGTAATTGTTTGCCAGATGGCCAACGACCTGCAGGTTTAATGCAATGGTCCTCTACTTAGGTATTCATCCTCTGACTATTCATCTCACAGAGGATATATACCTGAACTTTTCCAGCAGCTAGTTAGAACTGAAGAAGCCCCTGGGATGAGAGGGGATGAAACATCTTCAAAAAAATTCTTACCATGACCTGGATAACTGAGAACCTTCACAGACTTTTAGCTATATACTCTGTATTGCATCAGTTGTTTAGTTAATATGATTACAGTTATGGGTTATAGATGTTTTTGTGCTTTAAAATGTTGAAATAGAACAGTTTTTTCCCTAAGCATCATGCTGGCCAATTTATTGACACACTATGGTAAATGTCATTGAAATTTACAGCGAGGAAAACTTTCAGCAGTTTACAATGTGAACGGATAGCTATGACTACGTCATTTCTTAAATCTTATCTTGCAAAATATATTATTTTTAATATCCATATTTATATAATAAGTTTAGGAGTTGTTTATCTGACCAGAAAAATACATAATTATTGCATAATACTCAGCTTATTTGCCGACTGATTGCAGGGTTCAGATATTGAGACGTTGGGATCGGAGGCTGCATTGGAATATGGAGTCGAGTTGTTAGAGCGTCCTCCAGTGGAGGAAACAGCGCTGCAGGACACACTGGCCTCTGCATCAGATGGTAAATGTTTACTTTTATATAACAGTCACAGATTGTGATAAGAATTCATAATTTTGGGTGGTTGTGAACATAAATGTTAATTCAGTGATTAGTGTTGACTTTATAAGATAATGAATGTCACTGTATGCTGTTAAATTGGCCTATTTTATCAGCTTTGCATTTATTTATTTATTTTTTAGCTAAATCTGACTGTTACACATTTTTACAGTGTGATTTGATGTTTGTGACATTATCATATCAACCAGTACTCACGAATGTATCAAATTTAAATTGATTATTTCAGCTGGGTGTATTGAAGAGAGAGGAGCAGATTCACTTGGCGAAACACTGGTAGAACAAACTGTTGAAGAGACACTGTGCACCTTTGAGGTGAGAATACTCATTTACTAGAGTAATAAAATTGTCTCCAGAATAGTATTAAAATAATCTGGGACAAAATAGTTACATTTTTGTATGTATTTTATCATTTGCTTTTGGATCTTAATTTATCAATTTTGACCATCAAATACAAATTTGTGACTGTTTAATTTCTCTCCATTTTGTTACGTTGTTCCTGCACTTTGTTCATTCTGCAGGACAGAGACAATGCTGCAGGGAAAGAGCACATGACACTTTTGTCCTCCAGCGATCACTCTGACATTGTGACTCTGCGGGACTTGAAGGAGGACGAGCATGCAGATGTGGAGAGGGGGGAGGAGGAGGAGGAGGAGGAGGAGGAAGCAGCAGCAGCAGCAGCCAAAGAGAAGATTTACCTTGGCACATCCTGCAGCAGCCAGTATGCCTTCACTGCTGCAGAGACTGGTACGGCGCACTCCTCTTTTCTCATGTTTCTTTTAACAACATTTTAGGTTCAATAACAGTCAACACAGAGGAGCAACAGCCAAAAAACATATTTCTTCCTCTGCGTGTTTTCACCGAAGCAGGTTTGATGATGAGTCACTGGAAACTTCCACAGAGTTTGGTGGACTTAGGCCACCACCTGAGAAGCCAGCTCACTGGAGGCCACTCTTTTCCAGGTGGCCTGATTTGAAGCCTGAGATAATTTAATGTGGTGATAAGCTTGCTCAATAGTTCAAAGACCCAATCTTGCTGCCCCACACTGCTGATTTGAGTGTTCAAAGCATGTTCAAAACTACAAAAAAGAAACTTGCGCATATTCTCCACACAGTATAATGTCATCAATTGAAATTTGTTACACACTCAGTCATGTCAAGGTTTCATAATAAGACTAATCCCAATCCTTTGTCAGCAATGTAGTCTAATAACGATTTGGAGCCTACAGTGAGAAGCCTATTTGTGTAGCTTGGCATAAAGACTCGAAGCAGGGGACAGCCGGTGTGTGTGTGTGTGTGTGTGTGTGTGTGTGTGTGTGTGTGTGTGTGTGTGTGTGTGTGTGTGTGTGTGTGTGTGTGTGTGGGTGTGGGTGTGGGTGGGTGGGTGGGTGGATGTGTGTGTGTACACTGTATATATTTGTGCGTGTGTGTCATAGGTAGCGTTTCATCATTCTCCTCTCACTCAGCATGAACACTTTATGAAGAATTTGTAAAAAAAAAAGATAACACTCACTTCATGAATTAATCGTGAAAATAGTTGTATGTGCATGAATAGCATCACTTGCACCCTGAACCTGTTCATTTTCTATGCAGTGCTCATTAAAAAATAATTTACTTCAGTCATAGTCACTGCAACCAGAACTTGGTATTTGTCTGTAGTTTTTCAGGTGCAGCAGCCTGCTGGGAAAACCTCAAGCAGCAGTGAGGACGAGGCAAGACAAAGCCCCAGCACTGTCACACGGAGACGAAGGGTGAGGAAGAACACCACATGCATCGTCACGGAGCCTGGCGAGCAGGAGGATCAGGGTGAGGTGGAGGAAGAGGAGGAGCAGGCTGAAATTAGACTTGCTCCGGATACTGGAATGCAAGGCCGGGGCAGCAGCATCCTCAACAAGTTTGTCCTGCTCGCTCTCGTCATAGTCATCAGCATGGGCTTTGGTCACTTCTTTGGTAAGATGTTCACTACAGTATTAGAAAAGTTTACCAATGTTGATGTTAATATAGTAAATACTGTATACCTACTTCAGACTTCATTTTTTGTAGAATTAATGTTTTATCATCATATGTATGCACTATATTTCTATCTTATCTTTGGAACAGAGCCTGTGTGGTCAATTTTCCAACAGTCGAGCTCCCACTGCATTGTTAAAAATATGTACTACTGTTTCCCTGTACACTTCTCCCCAATAGGGTTGTTAAGACCAGGTACATCGTACAATGCTATTTCAGTGGTTCTTATCTTTCGCGCAAATTATAGTGTGTGTGTATGTGACACTCATTGTTAACTCATTGTAACAATATTTTCAAATGTTGTAAATTGATATTATTGTGTGTATAAACAACTTGTTGTGTTACAAATCTCACAGGCAGAGTCCAGATTCAGGAAAGACGGAAAACGGTAGAGAAAATCAGAGTAAATGAGCTGGATGGTGTGATGGACCGGTTTCAGCAAAATATTCAACCTCTCACAACACAGGTCAGTAACAAATCGGGTCACACCTCAAAAATAAACTAATTTGCATTGCAACACATATATACTGTATATATACATATATATATATATATATATATATATATATACACACCACTTTTTTTTTTTTATTCTTCAATGCCCTTAAACCATTAAGAATAACATGGAGGGACAGAAATGTACTGCACATACATAATAGCCAATATATCAGTAGAAAATACAACGAATACCTGGAAATCAATGTTCCACTTTCACATAAAATAAATGTAAACATTAATGATTTTAAATAACATTGTTGTTACAGAAAAAGATGGTTGAATTTGAACGACATTTCATTTATTACCTTCCTTCTCAAAAGCCAAATACTTAATGTTTTGGATGAACAATCTAATCACCAATAACCATGATTACATTTAACAATCATAACTTTTTTTCTCATGTTCAGCGGGGAGACTCTGGCCTGAAAGAGCTGGATGCGCAACAAGTTATTTCCCTGCTCACGGACGTGATTGAGAAGCTGAAGAAAGAGAACCAGGAGACCAATCTCAAACAGGCGCACATTCAGGTAAATTGGAGGCCCATGCACTTCTTTTGCAACATAAGGCAAATGCAAATGTTTAAAGTCAGTATGTTCAGTGATCATGACACATGCAACAACTGTTTTCCTCTTCCTTTTCCCCCTAAGGCCAAGAGAGATGACATGGAAATGCTGCTGAAACAGAGTGCTGATGAGAGGATTGGTGTCATGGCTCAGCAGCAGGGGCTGACAGCTGAAAACCTGCAGTTGAAACGCTCACTGGAACGTAAAGAAAATTCTTTGTCCACTTCACAGCAGGAGCTGAGGAACCTGCGCTCTATGATAAGAGATCTGGAGACGATGACAACTGGAGCTGACCTGCTGGTGTCGGAAAACAAGAGGCTGAAAGAGCAGCTGGAAGAGGAGAAGCGTCTGATCGGACACGTCCATGCCCAGAAGGAAGAATTTTTGGCTGAAGCACAGACACTGCGGGAAAAGCTCGACAAGGAGAGGAAGGTCACAGATGAGTTGAGGAGAGAGCTGAGTCGTATGAGAAGGGACGCCCACGGAGCTGGAAACGAGGCTGGTTCAGAGGGACAAGAGCTACAGTCGCGTCTGATGGAGCTGGAGAAGAAACTCACCTTTGAGCAACAGCGCTCAAACTTGTGGGAGAGGCTGTATGTGGAAACCAAAGAAGAACGTGCCAAGGGAGACAAAGATTCCAAAGTGAAAAAACCCATGGCAGGGAAAGTGAAAGAGACATTTGACGCTGTGAAAAACTCCACCATTGAGTTCATCCACCACCACAAAGAGCAGATAAAGAAGTCAAAGGAGGCTGTGAAGGAGAACTTGAGGAAGTTTTCAGATTCTGTCAAACACACTTTCCGACACTTCAAGGATTCAGCTTCAGCTTTCATCAACAAGGCGAGAGGCTTTTATAATAAGAAGCGTGATAAGAAGGACACAAAAGAGTCGTGGCAGCACAGATTCCACAAGCCTCTTCACAGACAATCGCACAAATACGACGACTCCTTCGAAAGCAACCACAACACTCGAAAATCGGGGCATAAAGTTCACGAAGATCGAGGCCAGAGCGGCCCCAAAGCCGACCAGAAAGGATGCTCCGGAATTTTGGACTGCGCCCATCGGGAATCTATGAGTTTCAACACAGCATTGCAGCCGATCAGAGCAGATGAATTTCACCAAGTGATGCAGAGCTACTTGCAGCAGGAGTTTGACCACTTACACCACGGGAAAGAGCTGGAGACGTTCATCAACAGCTACTTCCACGACGGCGTGTTCATCCACGACCAGATGCTGTTTACAGACTTTGTCCGGGGTGTGGAGAACTATCTGGCACACATGCGCGAGTACCAAGGGCTCAACGATGACATGTTTGGGGATCTAGAGGACTATGTCTACAGGCACTTTTTCGGAAAGACTTCCGCAAACTCAAAGGAGGGCTCGCGACCCAAGCATCGGCAGGGTAAGCAGCACAGAGCCACATCTCGCAGTGAGCGCAAGTGACGCAGATCAGTAAGAAACACAGACAAGACACGTGACTGAGGTGAAAAAAGAAGTGGGTCCGATGCCGTTTGATCCCAAATACTGGGAATATCTCATCTGGTTCGAGCAATATCAGTTTTGGGTTATATTTCGATGCAAAATCGAAACTTTGCACGTTTGCATAATGTTTACTTTTTTGTGCTACTGAATGTCCTTTTGTTAGTGAAGAAAGCATTGGGTTTAAATGGCTTATCTTTTGTCCTCTGCACATTTTTGACATAAGAGATGATCATTTAATATTTAGAAATTTTAAACACTGTTCATCCTGCACAATTCTCATCTTCAACCACAGCACTTTTTAAAATGAGTTAGTTGAAAATGTAAATTTTTTGTTAATCTCTTCTGTTTTTGCTTTTTTTAAACATGCCACATTAAGGATTGTTTTGGATGTTATTTTGCTGCTAAAGAGATACCAAATTGTGAGATGCGTTTGTAACTTTCTTTAAGAATGAAAATGTTTAATTCTAACATTCCACCATAATCTTGTTTTAATTATTACTGGCAGGTCAATTTTACCTTGAACAAAAATTGGAAAAAGTCTGAAGATTCGCAGTCATCCAAGTCATGGCATCGTCAGGAGCGATCTAAGTAGGAACTGGACTAGATGAAGATCTAAGATGTTTCAACTCATCTAAAGGCTTCTTCAGTTCTAACTGACTGGTGAGAAAGTTCCGGTATTTATCCTCTGTGGGATGAATACTTTATTAATCTAAAGTTAAGCTAAGCTTACAAGTGGTTGACCCCATGACCTAGTTTCAGGTTTTTATTTTAACCCGAGTCTGGGTGTAAATGGGGGTATGCATTAGACTGCTCCTGATGAAACATTTCAAAATTATTTCCCACCAATATACAAACATGTTGGACACATCAGAGAGGAAAACATATTTATATAAAACATGTTTAAAGTACTTTTTACAGTATCAAGTTATAAAATATTATCAATTAGGAACGATTAACTATTGTTGCAGTGTTTGTCAGTGCCTTTCAAAAATAAAGATGCTTCCACCAACTCTTCCCTCCGGAAACTGAGTGTGAAAAATCTCCGCTGTCCTCACAAAGCCATTCCCTTGTAAAAACACTGAGATTTCCTACCAAAAAAGCACATGAAAATTTAGGCAACTGTATTTCCACAACTATGTTGGTGCAGAAATCTATTTAGTGGATATCTCACCTCTTCCAAAACATCAAACATAACCAGGTGGGTAGGCAGAGAGGACTTGTATGGAAATGAGGTCCTGAGCCAGTGAAGAGGGTCATGGTAGAATATCTCAGCTTCATCGATGTAACCTTCATCTCCGAGATCTGGAGGACACTGAAGAAACTTCATCTTGATCGGACAGTGGACGTGGCTAGAAGGAGAAAGAACCAGCACCTGCTTTATATAAAGCATGAAATTATAGGTAGGCCATCTAAAGTTCTTCTTTGAGTCATGCGCCACCTTTGATCAAATTTCATGGAAATCACTTCAGCGGTTTTTGATTAATCCTATCAGACGGCCATCGCTTAAAACAACCCACTTGCAGACTGACCCTGGTGTGGAGGAGCAGGTACCTGTAGTAGGGTGTCGAGTGGCAGGGCATGAGAAAGAGGACGTCTGGCTGCAGAGGCGTGGAGATGCTGCTCGGCTCACAAAGTGTCTGGACATAGCTCATTACATCCAGAGTGCCTCGTTGGTGGATGAGGCCCGTGTAGAGAGCTGGAACCAGGTTGGTCAGAAACAGTATGAATGCTGCGGCTCGACGCCACATTTTCAAATGAGCCATAGATATCCCTGTGTTGGTTAATAAACAGAGAGAGAGAGAAAACACATTTGTTCAAAGGCAAACCTGACCAACTCCATATTCTTTTGTTTTGAGGGAAACTTACCACAGAAAACCATACAGAAAGGCAGAACAGGATAGATGAATCTGAACTCCTTGTGAGGAAGTAAACTGAAACAGAACTAAAAGGTCAAGTTTGTCTGGGGAGCACAAAACATAAGGAACCAGGAACTGTATTCAACATAAATGCAGGCTGTTAAGGGTAAACATTTCCATTTTGATATCTTACCTGTAAACCACAACCGTCCAGATGATGGCTACCAACAGGATCTTGTATCTTTTGAAGGCAAGGGTACATCCATGGAGAAAGAAGGGAAGATGAGGACCGATGACAACAGGAAACCCTTGGGTTAAGTACCAGTGCCAGGTGTGAGAGCCGTAGAAATCAGCCACTCCGTGAAAAAGGTTAAACTTCAGGAAGTTGAACTGCACCATGGTCCACTGCCAAACAGACAAAGCAACTCTTTCATACAGATGGTGTTACGTGAATATGTTGACGGGTTTTAAACATTTTACCTTTCCATAGAAAATACAGTCAATCACCGTTGACATCAAAAAAGCCACAACCCTGGAAAAACAAAGTGTAACTGAGAAAGGAGGAAGAAATACAGTTGAAATGAAAATGAAGATAAAAATACCAACCCAATAGGAATGTAGTTATGAGTGATAAGTGTCAGTTTGTTGTTGTCCTGCCAAAAATGGTACATCAGCAGAGGAAACCAGACGATCAATGCTGTTGGGCGAAGGATGACAGCCAAGGCAACAAGGATCAAATATTTTTTGCTGAAAAAAACAATCACAATGTGCCTGTAAGTATTTTATGCTGGAGATGAGAGTAAATACACATTTGTTTATACAAACAGACCTGCTGTGTGTTTTGGACCCAGACAGGGGAAAGTAAAACAGAGCCAGACAGGTGATATTTGTCTCCACGCTGTTGGTCAGAGTCCTGGTGCAGCAGAACCATGTGAACCACGAGCACAGATGGCAGAAAAACTGAAGGTCAAAACACGTTAAGTAGGTTAAATGAAAATTCTGTAAAATCCAAAGAGGATTGTTGGTTGTTAATGTTCCAGTCAAGTGTACAGTAAATAACAGTATACAGGTGAAGTGCCTACCGTCCATTTTGCGACATCCCGACTTTCCAGTGTTTGGATGAGGAAGAAGAATTTTACATCAGCAAATGCAGCCAGGAGTGCTTGAATCATTCGGGGAAGCCATATCTGCGGGGCAGCACAGACCAAGTTAATGGAAACATTATGGCTGGATTCAATTTTTTTGGTAACTCATTGAGACGTGTAGATTAAACAGGAGATGATTACCTACCAGGAGGTGAACTGAGTCGAGGTTAAGCACGTGTAATATTTTGTATATGAATGCAAAGATGACTGGATAAGAGAATCCTCTTATCCTTGCCTTCCATTCCCATGTCAGATGCCCATAAGTATGATTGTGAAGGCTTGTAACAGGAAAACGCTAATTATAACAAATGTGTGGTTTCAGCTGCTCGCAGTTGCTTGCTGACTGGTTTACAATGTTTCTCTGTTTGGATGCTTTATTTAAGTTTAAAACCATGCTTAAAGACTACATGACGGAAGCTAAGGGCAGAATCACATAATTAAGCAAAGGGACACTGCAACAAGGTAGTGACAGAGGGCAGCAAAAATGTCCTCTTTGTTACTTATCCAAAAACAGGTCACAACTCATCCAAAGGTTTTCCTTCAAAGCCTCTGTGTATTGAGAAAATTGTGTAAAATTACATCTTCTGAAACCACTGTCAAATATTGAACTAAAGATTAATTAATTCATTATTAATTATTATTAAAATCAATAGAATAGAGGTCAAAAGTCAAATGTTTGACTGGGGTCCCCACATCTAAAGGATATTTGAAGACCATGTGATGGGAAACCTCCAAGGACTGCCAGTACTCATCAGGGACAAAGCTGGTCTGAACCAGGAAGCTGTTGATCAGTCGGAACACAACAGAAAATGCAACAACTCTGGCTCTCAGCACGCCTGGGGTAAAAGAAAAATTAAATATTCAATAATCATAGCCCAAAACAAGAGAAAACACGCTGGTTGCCTAGACACCCTTATTAAGTCACTAGGTAAGTAGCAAGATATGTTACTAAAGTTTAAGTACCAATGCTGAAATGTAAAAATACTCAATTACAATTAAAAGCTCTGCTCTGTACTCAAAATCCTACTACTCGGGTATTAACCTCAATCGTGTCACAGTTAAAGTCTTACCGTCGCTGAGAGGCCATTCTTCTTCCTTCGAGTACAGTTGGGATTTTCTCTTCCTGAGTTTCACATCTTTTACTTTATTCCCAGACTGGAGACGCGCGCGGATGTTCTCCATCACCACATGTTGTCCTCAGGTGAGACAGGTGAGTTCACACACGCACAACTGCAGCCAACCAAGCGCTGCTCACTGTAAACAGATATAACTGGAGTAAAATATCAGCTGCTGAGGGTGGACCAACTGCACAGGCTTTTCATCTATTAAACCGATGGTATTAATTAAATAATTATTGAACAATGCAACTTATCGACGTTAAATCAATGTAAAATTCCAGAGAGCAGACCGTGGTAAACTCCGCTAAAGATTTCTTGACGCGCTTCCTTATTCAGACTAGTTTCCGGTGGACCGCAGTTTCCCGACTTCAAAGTAAAAGGTCAGAAACATTTGGGACAGATAAAATAAGGAATTATAAAACTTGGAGTCTCTGGTCACAGATGTGGATGATTCCCTATCACTCTTGCTACACTGGAGCAAGAGAATAACTCAAACCGATAGTTTCTACTTGTGATCAATCAATCTCTATTTGTGTTATTTTTATTTCTGGGTGGATGCTTTATATCCTATGTAGTCATTTGTTGTCTATGTCATCAATTATCTCCAGGTGCTTATTTTGTGTGTTGTAGTGATCATTTTCTATTAGTAAGAACCTTAAGAGTCATTATTATAATTATAATTATTAACATTATTATTATTATTAGTAGTAGTAGTATTCGTAGTCGTAGTCGTAGTCGTAGTCGTAGTCGTAGTCGTAGTCGTAGTCGTAGTACAAATTGCTGTTGAACGATGCAACTTGCATCCCCACTCAGATAGTTTTTTGAACTGCTGTCAAACATTAGGAAGCAGGTTAGTCCACCAGGGGGCGATCTGCAGCATGTTGTTCTACTTCTTCCTGTATTGATAGTAGAAGAAGTATGTCTTCCTGCTGTGTGTAAATTACCCTTGTGGGATTGATTTGTGTTTTTCCTTTTGCCTATGTTTCTCCGTGTGTTCTCAGACACCTCCAAAGATCTGCAGCGTCGGTGAGTCAGACATGTTACAGAGATTCTCCTCAATTGCAGCAGAAATCCCAGTTTAAGGTTTATACATGCAAACGGACATTAAAGCGACATGCTAGCTGATGCCCTCTCAGTGTGTCCGGTTTGGCTTTTAGCAATAAGAATTGTCATTTCAATTCCCAGGAAACATTTTGAATGTTCATTGTAAATGAATGTTTATTATATTTAGTTCTAATGTTGGTAACATTTTCCATTTTCGCCCAAAAATGTTAGATGAGAGACGTAATAATTGTACCTCTTGGTGTTACTTTATAGGTTTTACTGCCACCAGACATAATGGATACATATCTATACAGTCTCAGACACAAGGGCACTGAATTAGGGTTGCAGAAAATTACAATCAATACAGCAATTTAAAAAGAGGAAGGTATAAATCAAAATTCTAGAGCGACATTGAAAATTTCAAGAGGGAATTTTGTTTGAATATTACTTACACAATGAATTGACTATAAACTATAACTATTTCCAATTACGATTGTTATATATAGAAATATATCACTAACAACTTAATGAAAATGAATTTAATACAAGTAAAGACATTATTCCTTGCTTTATCTTTGGAGTAATTCTGTCTGTTTTGAAATATGGTACAAGGAAATACCATGTTGTAAGACAAAAACATATCAGTTAGACTTTATGGAACCATGTATTTTTAAGTATCCGCTACAGGTTCAGCGACTTGTTTGTCTTGGCAGATACATAACCAGTCTCCGATGGCTTATTGACAGTAGCCCTACAGAGCATCATAGCAAAGCTGCTAATCAGTGCTCACAGTCCCTTTCAACTCTGCTGCAGAAATGCTAAAACTGTACAGATTTCTTCATGCGAATACATGCAAACGTTTCTTTAAAATTTATTTTTGAAGAAACTGTGGAGTCTGTAGTTGTGCTGATTCAGTGAATATACTATTGCACATTTAAACACTGAAATCAATCTGCCTTTCAACAGTTAATTGCAAGTAATAGTGTTCACAATGTAGTTGATTTGTTTGTAGTTGATTTGTTTTCTATAATATATCAAGAAAAGATAGTCGCATATCTCAACGTTTGACTAACAAAAGAATAATAAATCAAATAGCTTCATGCTAACATCCTGCAAGGATGAACTTTCCTTATATAGGTTCACCTCCAACTTAAGCTCAATCTTAATAAACATAAATTAACAGCCAGTCTATAAAAGGTAAATGCATCAAATCAGAGCTACACAATGTGTAGATGTGTGTTGATTTACTTTCTTTTTGCTGGACTATTTTAAATTAAGTTAACAAGAGCTTAGGTATTTATGATTTCTGTTTGATTGTCACTTGATGTGTAAATATAAAACGGGACGAATTTCCATGGCAGTACTAGCATGTATTTCCATGGCAGGACTATATGCGTTATAGTGAATTACCACTTTGCTATCTTTTGATAATTTCAATACATTTGCATTCAGCAACTTTTGACTCACTCATCTATGCACTTCCTACACATTTGCAATTTTTAATCTGACACTGTGATAGTATAGTATAAAAGTACATTTGGTGTGGGAACACAATGGGGGAAAAGGTTTTCACTATGTTTATAAAAAGAAAATATTTAAAATTTAGTCTGAATGTCACACACTACTTAAAATAATTGTATTGTTTTCAAATCAACTTGTTTATCTCAGCCAATAGCAACTAGGCCTCTATCATTTCCGCTCTGAAACCACCGCGTGCACGTGACGGGTTAATAACTTGTCATTGGCTGAACAAAATTACGACCGTCCAATTAGAGTCTCCTAACCCGGACTGTGTGAGCCAATCACCGATCAGATTTACCAGACGCACGTTGTTCAAACTCAGAATATAACGAGTCGCGTGGAGCGTATCGCTGCGCACAAATGTACCTAAAAGCTTTGCTAACTGCCAATAGACACAAAGAAGACAGAGAAAGGAAGAGGAGCGCTGCAACCAAAAACGGTAATAAGATACACATACTTCTGAAACATTCGCTACATTGTCGCTTTTATATGTTTGTACGTTTGTTTGGTGCATTTTTTGTTCAGTATGAACAATATTGAAACCCTGTGGCGAATGGACATAGTTAGCATGCTAACAACGATTCAGTAATGGCTTCAACCAAGGCGACTGTAACCTTGAAGCGTAATTATTACGCATAGCAAACCTTGGTCTGTATCTTCAGACGCCGAGACCCTTTACCTCGAGTTTATCACGCTGAGTTGTATTAACAAGTAGCCTGTGGCTAACCTGCGTCCTCTGTATGGCTGTAATTTATGTCACTTATTTCTCTCATTGCAGTGAGTGTAGAGTCTGGGATTAGCGTCCTTGGCGGACGACAAAGACCGGAAGTAGCTACTCGTGGACCAGGTGTGCGAACACACGAGGTGAACACAAACTCTAAGCGGGTAATGTGGCGGTCGCCGGGAGTGAGAGTGACGAGTTGCACTAATCTGCTGGGGTGTCTGCTGCAGTGGCATCAGCACTTCACCCTGACCCAAACTGAGGACACACGCTGTGCACAGGGGCCATCTGACTCACACCCTTCCACTGCTACACAATTGTTTACTGCTTACCTTTCTAATTACATCAGCCACAAATGTTTGTGTTGTGTTAGTTATGTTACAGCAGCGAAGTATTCAATAACAGGTAGTTGCAAAAAATATTTAGAAAACAAAGACAGCAGCTTTTACTAGTGGAGGTATCGATGATTTTTTTGGGGGGGTGACATGATGGCTGATTAAGTCAATAATGTATTAAAAAGGTTTTTAGTCACCCATGTTGGACTGCTAATTGTGTGTGTGTATAGCTTTTGTTAATTTTGTGTTTGGGTTGCTTTCTGAGTGATTCATTCGAATAATGCAAAATTGATACCAGGATATAGTGAATAATCACTAATCCCAGATTACTGCTGTTCAAAACCATGTTTTATTGGGGGGGGGGAGTCTGTATTGATATTTCATTGTTCTCTTCCCTGTTTCAATACAGATGGCAGCAGCAAGAGGAGAGATACTGTGCTGTGGAATTTTTCGATGTCCATATGCAGGATTATCATCTTCCTGGCCTGGATGCAGATGTTTTGTTCTCTCAAGGTCTGTTTTTTGCAATGTGCTACACTCTAAACTGCAGGAGAATCATTACAGTTCATTTTACGATTTAAAAGTCTCATCCATTTGATTTAGCAAACTGCAGATGAACCACCAAACATGTTGCAACAAAATTGAGACCTCTTAGATTATAGTATTCATTGGCCGTCTGTAATTCTAATTGGATTTAATTATTATTATAATGTTTTAAACATTCCTATAATGTAGACAATGATACTGAGTATTTAAGACTCCATTTAACTTGCTCAAGTGGGGAAGCGGAGCTTGCACAAAATGACTTAACATGGTAAAACATAGTCCTGCTTGATGTTGCTTTTTTAGAGAGCCACTGGGATGTGACAATGATGAGTTGCACTATTAGTCAGGTCGCTGATTGCAGTGGCACAGCAGGCCTGTCCTGACAACCTGTGTTGACGCCCAATGTGCACAGGGGCCATCTGAGTCACTCCCCCCACCAGACAGAAAAAAGTGTTGGCTTGTTTCCCCTCGTCATCTCCTGACCAACTATTCTGTGTTTCCTCTTCTACTCTCTCTCCTCAGCAATAATTCAAACCTGGGGTTAGACAGGGTGTTCGTGCCTCTGAACATCGGAAAAGGAAGTGGATCCTACCTGCAAACATATTGCCTTTATAATGGATGATATGAAGTTCACCACATCTAAACATGGAGCTGGTGAGGAAAAATAGCCTAATTCAACTAACTTTCGTTGTTTGCTGTGATTGAGTCTTTTCTCCTTTGTGCCTGGTTTTATTTTGTAATAGGCTGCTTTATTAACGGATCACTGCCTGAATTTTAAAAGCTTTCTGTATGTACAACAACATGTATCCTATACTTTGCTTTTTTGAGAGCCACTGGGATGTGACAATGATGAGTTGCACTATTAGTCAGGTCGCTGATTGCGGTGGCACAGCAGGCCTGTCCTGACAACCTGTGTTGACGCCCAATGTGCACAGGGGCCATCTGAGTCACTCCCCCCACCAGACAGAAAAAAGTGTTGGCTTGTTTCCCCTCGTCATCTCCTGACCAACTATTCTGTGTTTCCTCTTCTACTCTCTCTCCTCAGCAATAATTCAAACCTGGGGTTAGACAGGGTGTTCGTGCCTCTGAACATCGGAAAAGGAAGTGGATCCTACCTGCAAACATATTGCCTTTATAATGGATGATATGAAGTTCACCACATCTAAACATGGAGCTGGTGAGGAAAAATAGCCTAATTCAACTAACTTTCGTTGTTTGCTGTGATTGAGTCTTTTCTCCTTTGTGCCTGGTTTTATTTTGTAATAGGCTGCTTTATTAACGGATCACTGCCTGAATTTTAAAAGCTTTCTGTATGTACAACAACATGTATCCTATACTTTGCTTTTTTGAGAGCCACTGGGATGTGACAATGATGAGTTGCACTATTAGTCGGGTCACTGATTGCAGTGGCACAGTCCTGACTAACTGTGGTGACACCCAATGTGACCAGACAGAAATAAATGATGCACTGTTGGCTGGGTTCCTTTTGTCATCTCCTGAGCTACTATTCTGGGTTTTCTCTTCTGCTTTCTCTCCCCAGTCTGAAGATGGAAGCATTCAAAGCTGTGTTTAGGCAGGGTGTTCGTGCAATTGGACATGGGGGGAAAATGTGGATCCTACCTGCAAACAGATTACCATCATAATGGATAGTATGAAGTCGACCACTTCTAACCTGAGAGCTGGTGAGGAAAAATGGCCTGATTCAACTAACTTTTGTGTTTACTTTGATTGTATCTCCTGTGTGCATTGCTTTATTGTATTATTTGCCTTGGTAAGGGGCATAGGAGCATGATTGTAAAAGTGAACCCAAGATTGTGGTTACAAACCTGTAAACTCTTTTTAGGTCTAAGCGTCATCCTGCGTCTCAACCAATGAGCCAGCAAATCACTCAAACGAACAGTGGTGGGACTGGACTTTTTATCTAAAAGTGCTAATTTTTTTATGGTAACTTGTTTTTATATAACAAACTAGATACAACATTAATGCCATGGCAGTGGAAAATAGCTTTGGTTTTATACTTGATTACATTACTAGTATTCATTTATCTCTGTTGTAATAAATTCTCTTCACTATTTTACTGCTTCCATGAATCGGTGGCTGCTCTGTTGGTCATGAGTGACCCAGTTAAAACTTATGCCAGCTTCGATCAGTGGCTCACTTGGCACTTCTTTTTTTTACATGTTCTATGTTTATCTCTCTCTTGATTGATTTCTTCCCAGTCCAATTCCTACTGGCTAGGCTTCACACATTTACCCTGTACTCTTTCTTTCTCCTGTGTAACTGCTGACAGCTTTACCATGGGTAGTGCAAGGATCTCAGAGCCCAGACGACACCAAATGTCAGGAAGCTTGCTTGGAGGAAAATATGAAACTCTCAGGGGCGATCGACATCGCTCACCGAGTAGAAAGGAAAGGGGTCAACAAGAGGAAGCATCATCGTCATTTGCTTCTCTGCCCAACCACTGAGAGATGCCAGTGGCTGCCATCACAGTCAGCTATACAGTTCAAGTTAATATAATATTTTTTGAAAAATAAATTAATATTATGTCACCTGCTGTTTAGGAAGTTATGTTAATTAAGATTTGCAGTATACTGAGACTGTTTCAGCCTGAAGTTTACTTTGTTACCCTCCTTGAGTTAGTGCTGCCGTTAAGGTCAAAGATTAGCAATATGACTTGTCACCTGTAGAAGCTAGTCATTGACCTAAAGCATTTTCCTCACCAGCTGTGGCCACAATGATAAATAATATTATAATAATGATGAATAAACATCCCTAGCTAACATTGCATTCAATCGAATTGAGGATTCCCTGTCTCATGTTGTGGTGTTTTGTTGTAAAGTGTGTGTCTCTGCACTGCACGTGTCCGCTTCATAATAGTATGTCCTGTTTAATTTTTGAATGTAAGCCATTTTTACAAAATATACCGAGTCTGATTATGTCTTTTTTTTGTACTGTAATGGAATACAAAATTAGATATCTATAGACAAAAAGCCTGAGGTGCTTTGGTGACGTCAAGAATAAGGTGCATAGAAGAAGGTGTGCCAAATTTATTATGCTTAGTGAAATCAGAGTGGAAAAAATAATACATGGATTTAAAAATAAATATGTGGTAACCTCATATGTAAAAAGATGATGGAAGATGTAATTTGGACTTTAGACCCATTATTTGTAAATCACAGAAATGGTTCAACCTGCGGCTCCAGGGAGAATTGATATGAAGAGGTAGAACATGTCTGAAGTATTTTCAAAACATTTTACTTTTTTTTTACATTTTTGGATGACATACTATACCAAGATGCTTTTTGGCAAATATTTGACGACATCCTATACTATGACGTTTCTGTAAAATTTTTGACATCATACTATTGACATTTTTCCACTGCTTTGACTTTATTTTGACCTGTATCATGTATTTTTGCATTGATGATACTACTCGGCATTTTTGAAGTATTTTCAAAATGTTTGACTTTTTTGACATTTTTGGACGACATACTATACTATGTTTTTTGTTTTTTTTTGGACGATATACTATACTACGATGTTTTTTGGTTTTTTTGGACGACATACTATACGATGATGTTTTGTTTGTTTTTTTGGACGACATACTATACTATGACGTTTTTGTCAATTTTGGATGACATACTATACTATGATGTTTTTTGTCAAAATTTTGGTCGACACTATACTATGATGTTTTTGGGTTTTTTTTAGACGACATACTACACTATGATGTTTTTTTTATTTTTGGACGACATACTATACTATGATGTTTTTTTTTTTGTTTTTTTTGACGATATACTATACTATGACATTTTTGTCAATTTTGGATGACATACTATACTATGACGTTTTTCCACTTTTTTGACTTTATTTTCACCGATATGTATTTTTGCTTTCTTGAAGCTGCTTGGCATTTTTGAAGTATTTTCAAAATGTTTGACTTTTTTGACATTTTTGGACGACATACTTTACTATGATGTTTTGTTTGTTTTTTTGGACGACATACTATACTATGACGTTTTTGTCAATTTCGGATTACATACTATACTATGATGTTTTTTTTGTTTTTTTTGGACGACATGCTATACAATGTTTTTTTGTTTTTTTTTGGATGACATACTATACTATGACGTTTTTGTCAATTTTGGATGACATACTATACTATGATGTTTTTTGTCAAATTTTTGGTCGACACTATACTATGATGTTTTTTTGTTTTTTTTGGACGACATACTATACTATGATGTTTTTTTTGAACGTCATAGTATACTATGACGTTTTTTGTCAAATTTTTGACAACATACCATACCATGACGTTTTTCCACTTTTTTTACTTTATTTTCACCTATATCATGTATTTTTGCTTTCTTGAAGCTGCTCGGCATTTTGAAGTATTTTGAAAATGTTTGACTTTTTTAAATTTTTAGACGACATACTATACTGTGATGTTTTAAAAAAAAAAAATCCAAGACATACTATACTATGTTTTTTTTTTATTTTTTGGACGATATACTTTACTATGACGTTTTTGTCAATTTTGGATGACATACTATACCATGACGTTTTTCCACTTTTTTGACTTTATTTTCACCTATATCATGTATT